>OY744605.1:72690498-72843730 GCA_963556255.1 Allolobophora icterica
TGAGAAGAATCAGAGGGAGGAGGTTGAAGAGAAGGTGGAACGAGAAGAGGTGGATGAAGAATGACGAAAGGATGATGAAAGTGAAGAGGAAGAGGAGGAGCTAGAAATGGAAGAGGAAGAATGAGAAGGTGGAGGAATCTGAAGAGTAGAAGAATGTAGAAGGAGAAGGGCGGAGGAGAAGGACTGAGGATGGACTAGAAGCATGGACGGATAAATGGACAAATGGCAGAACGAATAAAAATAGGTAGAAGTGCTGAGACAAATGACGCGTGATGCTCGTAAAACGTCCATCGAAGGTTTGTCGTTCCGCTTGAGTGATTGAGAGTGGATTAGGGTTTTTATGAGGGGAAGGCAGAAGGAAGATAGGCCAAGAGGATCAGGAGAATATGGCCCATAGAATTAGGAGGAATTTTGACCTAGAGGTCAAAAATGAAAATAAGCCAAGAGGATTAGGAGGAACACAGACCTGGGCATTAGAGGATAGACATAGAGGAATATAGAAAACGAGGAGGAAGGTAGAGGATGTCGAGAGAAGATTTAGTGGGGACGCTCAGTTGAGTTGGAGGCGATTAGCACAAGAGAGGAGTTTGAATGAGGATCAGGAGAAATGAGAAGAGGAAGAAGGGAAGGAATTTTAAGTGGAGGTGGAAAAACGAGAGGTTGAGACGGCATGAGTAGAGGAGAGATTATAATGAATAGAGGAGAAGGATTGAAAAGAAAAGAAGTAATGAGAAGAAGACTGACAAAAGAGGGAAATGAGAACAGAAGAAGAAGGAATAACAAGAGGAGAAAGATTGAGAAGCGGCATTCCGCAAATTCTCAGTTCCCTAGCTAACATCACGGTTCAACCGCCATTCTCTGTCTGAGGCTCAGGGACGGCGCTACACCAGGGCGCGCCAGGGACAATGTCTTGGTAAAAAGCCTTTGCCCTTGGTCGATGCCCTACCAGAATTTTTGCTCTGTCCAGAATTTGTTCGGGCATATTTGTAATATCCTGAGATATAAATTCACTTAATTCACTTAAGTGTTAAAATTTGCTTTACAAATGTCAAGAAACGTTCAGCTTCGATCTGGGGGCTTCGCCTATCTGACCTCCTGACTATAGATAAATATAATAGTGCTGGGGACGATTTATGGCAAGCGCGGCAGCGCAATCTTATATGGTCACCATTTAAGCTCGTGCTTCCGCGCTTTCCATAAATTGCCCTCTGCACTGGTTACTTGTGTGTCTGCCCTGGCTATGCTCTGGTTCCAAACAATGTCTGGCGCCGCCACTCCTCAGGCTCCTTTACTTATCACCCCACACGTCTTCCACTTCAAACAGTTAAACTTCTTCAAGGATTCCAACCCTAATCCACCGATCCTCCGCCTTCCCAGTCTTCTCGTCCTCAACAAACCCGCCTCAGCGTCCTCTCTCTGGTCTTTCTCTGGTCTCTCTCTGGTCTCTCTGGCTCCCGGACTTAGAATTTCACTGGATATATCTGGACAACCCTCTGACACGACACAGCGCAATGAGCTAATGTCCGGACCTAATCTATCGAGTAGCGCTTGAGAAATTTATAGTTACGATTACGATTACGAAGAGTGAGACGAAGACGAAGATTGGGAATAAAAATGATCACAAGGACGAAATGTGAATAATGATTTTCTGGTCGTCTGTCTTCTCGTCTACGCCTTTATAAGGTTACTGTTCTTTATGCTCTTCTTCTTCCTACTCTTTGTCCTTTTCCTCCTTCATCTTCTCCTCCTCTTCTTCCTCCTCCTCCTCCTCCTGCTCTTGCTCTTTCCTTGTCTCGATCTCTATAAGGTTACTCTTCTTTATGCTCTTCTTCTTCCTACTCTTTGTCCTTTTCCTCCTCCTTCATCTTCTCCTCCTCTTCTTCCTCCTCCTCCTCCTCCTGCTCTTGCTCTTTCCTTGTCTCGATCTTGGCAAGCACTATGCATCTGTTCGTCGAAGCGGTCCGTTAATTCCGAGATCAATAGACGATGGATGTCCCTTTCCAGTGTCTCCCTTCCATCTCCATTCCACCTCCTTCCACCTCCCTTCCAAATTCCTTTCCACTACTCCGCTCCTCCTCTTATCTTCTCCTCTTTTTATTTCTCTTCTTCAACCTCATAATCCTCCACATCATCTTCATCCTCCTAATCTTCCTCCTCGTCCTCCAATTTCCCATCCTCCTCTTTTCCATCCCATTCTTCCTCATCCTCTTCTTCCTCATCCTCCTCTTGTCCCTACTCCTTTCCTCCCTCATCCTTCTCTTCCACCTCCTCTTCCTCCTCCACTTCCTCTTTCTCCTCCCGCTCATCCTCATAACCGCCTCGTTATGGCTATGGGTGCACACCGTTAAGCCGAGCATAAAATGCCCCGTCCTTCAAAGGCAGACGAAGAATCGGGTAGAAACGACGGCTTTCGGTCCGTCTGTCCGCCCAACAATATGCCTGTCCGACTAAACGGGCAACGACCCCCACGAGACCCTTGCACGCCTCGACCGACCGATCGGCCCACTCCCGGTCCCACCACCGCACCCACGTCGATATAAGGCTGATTGATTTAGACACGCTGGCCCGCCAGACCGATTACTCCAGCCGATGAATAGCCAGCGACGCTAATCATCCCACAGACTGTCGACACTTGCCACTTGATTCAGCTGCTTACAGCCACTTGAAAATTTCTCAGCGTCATGTACATGTACGTGCATATGTGTGCATCGGTAAATGCATGTATTTGCGTACGTGCGTATAATTTATGTTTGTAATGTAATGTAAATCTCCGAAATTTCCTAGCGTCACACAAAAGCCGCGTCAGGGAGACCAGCTTATTCACCGGCGTTATATCAAATGAAGTCCG
Source organism: Allolobophora icterica (assembly GCA_963556255.1). Taxonomy (NCBI): domain Eukaryota; kingdom Metazoa; phylum Annelida; class Clitellata; order Crassiclitellata; family Lumbricidae; genus Allolobophora; species Allolobophora icterica. Next base: position 72,693,347 of record OY744605.1, read on the forward strand.
CAATGGCCAGGTTGCTTTGTCCATTTCGAAGCCAGAGCGTTCTCGACTGTTTGCAGGCGTTTTTTTCCAGAAGATTTTATGTTGTTGAAAAGGGAATTGCAGTAGTCTAGTTTGGAATGAACAATCGAAGTGGCTATTGTTCAGGCGGTCTTGTAATCAAGTTTTAGGCACAGTCGATGAAGGCTGAGAAAGTTAAAAGATGCAGTAGGTGGCAAAGTTGTGTCATTGGGTCGACTGAGGGAGAGAAGTCAGTTTGCGTAGAAGTTTGAGAGGGGGTGAGAGGAGTCACGGCGGCTTTCTACAGATTTCGAGTATTGGATGAATTTGAGTGAATAAGAGACGATAGGTAACGTTTTTTGCCTGACAGAAGTTGGCTGTGATGTATATTAGTCAATAACGTCTGTATGCTCGTTGCAGAGAGTTCTGACATGATGGAATTGTATGCAGACACGGCATCATTATGGTCTGTTGGGGGATTAAGGAGGAGATGGAGGATTCGAGGTCAAGTCTGAATGCATCAAGGTCGATGGAGCTGATATAACTGAATGCGTATAGTTTGAGTGAGGGACGGGGAAACGGTCCAATATTGAGTTAAGTTCGCAGCTGAGGATCGGTGACAGGCCGGATGAGACGGGACTAACGACTAAGTCAGGAGTATGGTCATATTTTTAAACAGATTGAAAGCACTTAGGAAGGAAAGAACCTGGGATGCAAATGGATCGGAGTGGTTGTCGACGTAGATGTTTGCGTGTATGTGTGTGTTTGAATGTGTATGTATATATGAATGTATATCATGTATGTATCTCTGCTCATTCTACCTTCTCCTACTCTATCTATGTATGTGTGTATGTATCCATACGTGTATGCATGCAGTGTGCACACATGCATGTTTATGTGTGTAGTCATGTGTATGTATGCTTGTTTGTAAGTAAGTAAGTATGCATGCTTTGATTGATTGATGTACGTATGTACGTATGTACGTATGTATGTATGTATGAACAGGTCATTTATGTTGCGCTTTCTATGAATCCTCATACAATTGTCGGGTACACGTGGTTATACCGAACTGATCTTATCAGGTGCGAATTTAACATCACACGTCGGCTGAGAATGTGTCACCTACAGCGTAGCCAGTCTGCGGATTACAACACGAAGCCACATTAAACATAACGCGCATTCTCTGGCTGCAGCCCACGCGTCCTCTTTTAGACAACGTAGTTTATGTATTCGAGCGCCAGAAGTCATTTCAGTGCTGCGGTCCGAAACGGCGGAGTCTTATCATCCGGACTATTTTTATGAAGTTGGACAAACAGCAGCAAAGCCGAAAGTAGAACTGGCGAAGAGAAGAGGGTTGCGCTGATCCGCTGCCCGCTAAGACCTAAGACCTCCACTCATTTAGTTTCAAATCCCACGGGACATGTCCTGTCCGTCCTGACGGTGGTTGGGTCGGTGGCAGAGGGAGGGGGCGGTGACAGCCCGCCCCTTTTCGGACGGATCGCTTAAAGCCCTAGGTTTTAGGTTTGGCGGTTTCCCTCGTAGAATGAAGTGACCAACGACTGTAGGCGGTTCAAGTAAGCATCTGTCGGCCAATGGGCGTTGATTTCATTTTGGTTTACACATCTTACAAGCATAGGCTGCTGAATTTAATTATATGCATAGCCTAGGCAACATCGTCCGCTTTGTGGAATGGAGGCGAGGCGCAGGGACGGTCGGTCGATCGGTGGTAGCCCCCACCCTAGGCCCTTCACCCTCCCTCTGGCCTACCCCGATCAATTGACCACTTGTATATATAACCGAGCTTTGGGTCGTAAACCTGTATATAAATGCCAGCTGTTGATGCTGTCACCGTTGCCTTATTATACCCGGAACACTAAAGACAATAAGCTGTATTTCATATTCTAAGAATTTGCACCAGTATCAGATGCTAATATACAGCCTAAGGAAGAGAGACTAGGTCACATGCCAAATTATGCTAATGAACTTAGGAAATGAACTTAGGAAATGTCCTTTCACAATTGAGTCTTGGTTTGCAGTACTCATTCTAGTTTGAATTTCGCTGCAGCAGAGTTGAGCTTCGTAATTTCTTCACTTCATAGCCATTTTAAATCGCATAGTCGATACAGCTTATATCTCGTGTCTGTATATTATATTATTATCTTATTTCAGTAGTGGACCTTATAGTAGTATAACATTGTATTTCGTTAGTGGACATATATTAGTATCATTATATCGAACTATTTCCAAAGATGGATGGAGACTACGCTGTACCAACGACACCGACTTCAGGTGTTGCAGTTGGCAACATGCGAACATTTAAAAAACGGTTGTCTGATGGATCTACCAAGAGTTATAGCTACCCTTACGTTTCTGTAAGGAAACATTTTGAATTAACTTTTACAACCGACAGTGATAAACTTAAATTTGAGCAAAAATGTGAGGACATTCGCTTGGCGTTGGGAGTAAAAAGTTTGAGAGAAGTTCTGGTGAAAGTCATAATGGATGTTGACACCAATAAGCTCTCTTCTGCAACTCAACATCCGCAGCAGACACTCACGATGTCTTCAGTCACGGAAGAAGTAAGTGAATCAACTTCACTGACTGATCCAGCATCTGTCACAGCAGCAATATCAGCAGCTCCAGCAACAGCTTTGGAGACTGCACATGAGAATTTTGTTGGGCAGTGCTCCAGCATTGCCCAGTTGATCGACACAATCTCACAACATTCATCCACATGTGTGACGCCGTATTCAGTGAAGTCATGGACACACAGTGGTCATGTGCTGTCGGTGGATATGGAGTGTGCGAAAAAACACTCCTTTCAGTGGAGTTCCTCATCCACAATAGACAGCGAGCGGAAGGAATTTGAAGTCAACCACCGAGTGATGTTGAGCTACCTGGCCTCTGGTATGACACCCATACAGTACGAGCGCTTTAGCGACTTCAGTCGGTTTGGACTATTGTCAGACCTTTTCCGCAGGAGGAATATGGTTACATTTAGTGCCATTTCTGAGAACCTGCGAAAGCAATCTATATTTGGCGCTAGAGCGCAGGAGTCTTCACTGTCGCCTGATGGAGCTATCTCTATAATGACTGACGCACGACATCATTGTAGACGAAATAGTTATCACACCGACCATGTTGCTATCGGGTTGAAAACTCACAAAGTCGTTGATATTCAACACATTAACGGGAATGATGATAACTGTTCACAGCGTCACGAGGCAGTGGGATTCGACAGGATGTACGAGAGCCTGGATCTCAGCAACATTAAAGTTGCCCATCATGTGCATGATCGAAACATGACAATCAACAAGCGCCTACGTGAGAGGAAGCAAGCCAGGAATTCCAATGACCGCTGGCACTGCACCCGTCCTATAACAGCCGGGGTGAAAAAAATTGGGCAAGGAGCACAAAAAAACATTGGAAAAACATGGCATCCCGAGCTTTCTGACAAGGGTGCTGCCATTCGAAACCACGTCTATTGGTGTATGGACAATTGCAATGGAGATGCCCAAACCCTGCGTAAGCTCATAGAATCATGCATCCCTCATTTTCAGAACAACCACAGCAAGTGCCATGAAACTTCCCACTGCAAAGAGCCGGGGCATATGATTGAAGTTCGAATTGTTTCAAATGAGGCTGCAATTACAATGCTCCAGGACTTTCTTCGGTCGTTGGTAGTGTACAAGCACGCTGAAGATTATGTCAAAGGCCACGACACATTTTATGTGGAAAGTTTTAATAACGTTTGTCTGATCTATCTGGATAAACGGATACACTACGGGAATTTAATGTACGAGCTGCGGAGCAATCTGGCTGTCTTGGACTGGAACGAACACGTCGACAGACCATACACGTCTATATGCACGACTGTTCGTTCGAAAAACCCACGTCGCCAAATCGGGAAAAAAGTGTATCGGCGCAAGACCTACGTATTTGTTGAGAACATTTGGAATTTGTACATTGCCGTGTGGTCAGCATCTAAAGCAATATCGGAGTCTGTGACAGAAACTTCTGCAGATAAGGAGACCTGCCAGAGTGAAATCTCTTCGGACGAATCCGATGACGACCAATTAGGAGACAGTGAGAGCTTTTCAAATGAAAGCAATGCACCCTACACAGTAGAATAACCGTAAGAGCTGTGACAATATTGTATGATACACTAAAATCAAACATATCAGTGCTACATAACCATCAACCGTCATTACACATAACCACCTTAGCATTCTGCTGTCTACTCTGCTTGACCTCCCCGGATTTTGGCCTGGCATAGGACAGAGAGATGTGTGGCAGAGCTGATGTGTGGCAGAGCTGACTGCTATCACACGCGTCCACAGGTGGCGGATAGTGGAACGACCTCTAGAAATAGAGGTCAGCTGCGAAATAAGCAGGGTTATATCTGACGAATAAGCAGTCGCGGACCAACAGCGGCAAGGCTAGTAGGGCACACTGTAGAAAAAGAGTGGCATTTTGCTTGACAACTAAAAGCTGCAAATATCCAATAACAGCCTTGTGACATGGGAGCACATGACTCAATTTAAATAAGCCTGATGACCCTCTGCCTAGCGGGCATGTGTTCATCACCAAGACTAGGTCCACAGCGGAAAACTGTGGTTGATGCCACGAAGGGCATCCGATCTGTAACAAGATGCTCCAATCTGTATAAAAATGAATCTGTGGCTTACCCCCCCTCAACGAGGTCCTAATCCAAGCAAGAAAAAAAGAAGATTGAACGGACAAGGGACTGTGGCCATTGCAAAATTGATTTGACATAGCACTTATGAAAAACCTAGTCTCCGTAACGTGGTTTTCGTGTGGCGCCGAGCAATTGAGGGCAATTCAGGTTTAAATCCACCTCTGAGTAGGAATCTTGAAGAGGCGCTATATAAATTTAAAATGGGGGAATGTTATGTTACATTGAATCATAGCTATGACAGGTGTACATAAGCAGCTCACAATCGATAAAATTCTGCTTTATGTCAGAAAGTAAGTGTACAATAAAAATCTCTCTGTCTAAACAAAGTCCGGCGAATTATCCAAAGTATCAATGTTACTCCCACTTGTGGCCCATGTAAGGCGTGCCTGTTGGATTCGGATACAACGATCTCACTTTTCGCACTACGCAATCTGGCATTATTTCCCGCATGTGAAGTACACCGTTCGATTCCGTTAGTTTCTTGGCCAGATATAATGGGCTCGTCCACCCACCCAAGTTGCAAATGATCTTCCAATATTTTCCATAAATTACTCTTCGTATTGGACTTTTAGCTGCATGCGCTGCTTGTCCTCCGCCAAGCCAACCTGGAGATGCAGAACCCACGCACGGAGAGAGAAAACAAAGAGGACAGGCGCCTTCCGATTGATGATTTTCACCCTGCAGCTGCAAATGATCAGCTGACACTTGAATGTCATGACTGTTTTGAGCCTCAATTTCTGACTCTGTACTATTTCCATTGGACGCGACCAAGACCTCCTTCGAAGCGGCATCCATACAAGATTTTCTTCTCTTTGGTGGTTCCAACTCTGCAATTGGAACAAAGGCAGTTTCGATTGGTTGGAGATATATTTATAATGTCATCAACATACAATTAGCTCTTTCGACTTGACTTGAACGACAGCTTAGCTGGGTTATGCATATGTTTATTGTCTTATTACATATCGTAATAATAATAATCATGGTAATTTTAATAATTACATTTTTAATTGGCCATTTATTATCATTACTGCTGTTACTGCTGTTCACATCAGTTGTCATTATACTAACATTGCTGATGTTATTATTACTATGTATTTCTATAGCATGGTTTGAGCTAAATATTTGCAAGGATAATAAATGCAATTTAATTTAATATTTATAAATCTTAGTTCAATCTTATTTGCGCACGTATAGCGCTACCTGAAGAACAATAGGGCCTACTTGTACAGGGTTCACCACACAAAACAATTTATACAATTTCAGTATATATATATATATATATATATATATATATATATATATATATATATATATATATACGCATCGTCTTCATAATTACCAATTTTTTCAAAATTCCAGTTGTTGTGAGCAAAAAATGCCCGTATGGCTTCCTCTTGATCGCCATCTACCACAATAGTAAGTTCGTATTTGTTCATGGCAATCTAATCGCATATAGAAACTACAGACTTGTTTCTCAACCCTGTAAGTATCTTCATAGCAATGAACTCCATAGTAATATGAGTGTATGGGGGGGTAAATTTGGATAATTGGAACAACTTGTATACATTCTAGAAGTACAGGTATGACCTCTAGCCAGCTTACCTGGCTTTCGTATACACAAATTAGTCGACCCACAGCTCGGTTATATATATACAAGTGGTCAATTGATCGAGGTAGGGCCTGTACGGGGTATGCCCTGTCGGGTCTAGTCTGCCCTAGCGATGCATCTCCATCCATCCGTCCGACCGCTAGAGGGCCAGAGGGAGGGTGAAGGGCCTAGGGTGGGGGCTACCACCGATCGACCGACCGTCCCTGCGCCTCGCCTCCATTCCACAAAGCGGACGATGTTGCCTAGGCTATGCATATAATTAAATTCAGCAGCCTATGCTTGTAAGATGTGTAAACCAAAATGAAATCAACGCCCATTGGCCGACAGATGCTTACTTGAACCGCCTACAGTCGTTGGTCACTTCATTCTACGAGGGAAACCGCCAAACCTAAAACCTAGGGCTTTAAGCTCCCTCCTGCGGCGTCAAATTAGACCAAGGTCCGCGGGCAGAACGAGGCAGCCTGTATGCTTCTGTTTGCTGTATGAATTTGTCTACATCTTTATATGGGCCTCTGTATTTCTTTATTATACACATGCCTTCGTATGTCTGTTTGTGCGTGTGTGTGTGTCTGTGTATGTCTGTATGTGTGACTGTGTCTGTCTATCTGTCCGTCCGTCCGTCCTTCGGTCCGTCCGGCCTTCTGACTGTCTGTCCGTCCGTCAGTCAGTGTGTCAGTCAGTCAGTCTGTCTGTCTGTCAGTCAGTCTGTCTGTCTGTCTGTCCGTCTGTCTGTCTGTCCGTCCGTCCGTCTGTCTGTCTGTTCGTCCGTCCGTCCGTCTGTCTGTCTGTCTGTCTGTCTGTCTGTCTGTCTGTCTGTCTGTCTGTCTGTTTGTCTGTCTGTCTGTCTGTCTGTCTGTCTTATGAGAGGCGTTGGTTCACTTGACGCCGGTGCCAATAATTGTCTTCTCTTGTTCTTTCGACGATCGATATCTGAGGGGCGTTTCTGGCGACGAAACGGACAACAACGGCTGAGTGCTCAGCCGCTTGGCATGCAGAACTTCACGGTTGCTGCTGCTGATGTTGCGAACGCGCCATCCTCTTCACAGCTGAAGAGGCAGAGAGTGTGGTCAGAGGAGCAGAGTGTTTCATCAACTGATGCCAAATTATACAGCGCAGACATCTCTATAAAGCGTAATAAGCAAGACACTCAGTTCTAATCTGAGCAGATTACTCCAGGAGGCCTGCATAAATTAATTAGCAAGGCCTACATCAACACACCCACACCTACACCTACACACACATACACACACCCACACACACATACACACACACACACACTTAATAGGCCTATTTCTAAAGTAGGCATACTATAGGCCCATTACAAGAATGGGTCTATATTCGTATTAGGCTTACATGTAATGTAAGCCTAAGATGCCTATGGGTTTCACTGCAAATTAGGCCACAGAGCTTAAAGTTAGTCCTATTCTAGCGCAGTTGTTTTTTTTCGTCGGAAGTTGATGAAGCAATTATGTCGCATTCATTATAATCAACAATAGGCCTATCGTCAGCATCAGCATCATCATCATAATCATCATCACTATCATCACCATCATAATTATAATCATCATCATCATCATCTTGACCATCATCATCATAATCGTCACCAGAAACTTCTTCATCCTCATCATCATCTTCTTCTTCATCGTATCGTCGCTATTGACAGTAGCAGCAGCAACTGTCGTTAATGTTAGTTTACGACGACCGACTGCAGCTGATCTCCTGACCTGAGGGTGTTTCTGGCCAACGCCGTCTCCCCGTTCGTCCTGCTCAACCGTGTCTTGCAACTCTGACCCCTACCATCTGCCAACGACCGATACGTCCGTCCGTCCCAACGACCAATCGACCCCTCCTTCCCTCCGACCTGTTTTCATATCAGCCTGTCTTCCCCCTGCGCTTCCTCCCTAGCTAACCCCGTCTCTGCCCCTCTTCCCCTTCTCTATTCCCCTCCCTCACTCGCTGCCTCTCTGCCTCCCTTCCCCGTTGTTCCTTCAGTTCGTCTCTTTGTCCATATCTCCCTCCCTCTGTCACTTCCTCTGTCACTCCCTCAGGGCATCGTTGCGTCATTCAGGGCGCCAAATAAATCCGATGATGTTTATATATATATAAACATATATACATCATCGGATATATATATATAATATATATATATATATATCCGATGATGTTCAAGTGTAAAGCGAAGCAAATCTCGATTGACTCCTCGACCGATTAAAGTTTTTCGTCGGCCATCGGAAGAGCCGCAGAATGAATGTCCAGCTGAGAGATCTATGGAAATTCAGTTGTCGTTTGCGACGACCATTTGTAAGGCCTTAGCAATGAGTGGATTATCTGGCGCCTTCAATTGCTTGGTCTCGGCGTTTCCGACATCATAGATCAACATAAACTAATCTCAAGTTTACCTACTAGACGACACCATCGATTTCACATTGCGTCACATTATATACGAGTAACTTTTGCCATTGCTCCACATCGCTTTTTTGCATTAACTACAATGGCTTACTTTGCGTAACATTGCATACAGCGTAGTCGCATACAGTATAATATTCGAACATAAGTTAATCGCTAAGCATCGTCAGCACGGTTGTCTGTGACCCTACTTTAGCCTTGTAAAGACTGACAGACTGGGCAAACAGGTGGCAACTTCCAGCTGCTGCCAGGGCTTCCGTTAGGGCCCCAAAGGAGGACGTGCTTACGTCCTGACCTAGAATTTTGGACGTAGCTCATTTCTAACAGTAATCACACCGGGTGTATATGACGTAACAGCAGTGCTTTTTTCAGCCTTAACGCGCCGGAACGGCGTTCCGGCACCTTTTTTCAGCTACCAACAAATAATTTATTTATTTTAATAATAAAAACAATAATTCAGTTATTTTTAATTTAATTTCAGTGTTGTGAACTGTTTTCATTGTTTATTGACACCCCTCCCAACCCCCAATCCCGTTTTTCTCTGGATTTTAGTCCTTCCATAATTGTTCAGTTCCGGAACCTATTGTTCAGTTCCGGAACCTTTTTTCTAGCAAAAAAGTAACAGAATACACAATCGCAAAATTTATTATCAATGTTTAAAACAGCATTTTCAAGTTCCAACTAAAGTTTGTATACGACAAAAAATAGTAATTATGCCTAATGCCACCTAACACGGGCAAACGTAGCGGACGTCGTATATTGTTCATCGTACTACGCTTAGTGCTTGGCGCGTATACGTCCGACAAATAAACAAACGAACGTATAACGGCCTACAACTCACCACTGGAATTTTACTTACGCCTTTAGCCCAACAATTTTGTATGTCTTGTATTTTTGTATTGTATTTATGCATTTATAAAGCGTATGCATGTATGTTTGTATGTCTTGGACATTTGTTACGGACGTAAAAACGGCCATTATGGGAGTTAACGGAAACACTGGTTGCTGTTAAGAAATGCTTTACTCTGAGACTCACAAATCGCTGGTCTGAGACCCGGGTTAGGGTCTACCTCCAGCTGCTTCTTGTCTACTATTCAACTGCCTTGTGTTTCAGTCGTAAGAGACTTTGGTGTATTTGTTGATTCTTAACTGAATTTCAATAATCACATTTCCCTAATAACCCACAGGGCCAACTTAATTCTTCGTACACAGTGGCGGTTCTAGAGCTTTTGGACTGTAGATATCTGGAAAGAACTCCCTCAACTGTGGCTGAAACCGCATTCAACAGAGATATTGGTGAACTCTGTTTTGACAGATAACTGCAGTTGAACACCAACAGCTAACAACCATTATTGTATAGCAAATATGTGTAGCTTTTGCTCGTGTTTCTATTTTTGCTCGTGTTTCTATTTTTGCTCGTGTTTCTTTTTTGTCGTATAATGTGTTTCTATCTTACAGTTTTCATTATATTATTATTCTGAATATTCTCATTGTTTCATTGTTTTATTGGTCTTGTATTTTCACTGCACGTTGAATCAAAACTGACTTTAATCTGTGGGGAACTTTTTTATAAGGCGTGGGTCGGTGTTTATCCTCCATGTCCTTTGGAATGCAGGCTACCAGTAACATTTATTTATTTTTCTGCTGCATAATTGTATCGTGTAATATTCCGATAAAACAAGTAATAAGTAATATTGCATTGTTTTATACGGCACTGCACTGTTTCATACCGTTTCTAATTGCTTGACATTACAATACATCACATCACATCGCATTACATGACGCCATCTGACACAGAATTACAGTGCTTTACATTACATTGCATTACTGTACATTACTTAGCTTTACACTGTTTTGCTTCATACAGTTTTGCTTTACATTGCTGTGTTTTACAGCACTATGCTTTACATTACTTTAATTTACATTGCTGTGGTTTACATTGCTTCGCTTTATATGAGATTGCAGCCAGATGAACGAGCTGATTAGATATTGCTTCGCCAGACTGTCTTTTTGTGCGAGTCGAGAGAGTGGCTCGTGCGGCCCTCGAGCATCTCCTTCTGGAAGGTCCTTCTGAGGACCCTCAATCAATCTCCAGCCTCTGAAAGGCGAAAGAAGCTGCACTTCCATAGCGTCAGAATTCTTATTCCACTGCCTTTGATCCTCGCTTCTCATTTGCTCAGAGCGCTAATTGACATGCGGAGATGTGCCGCAGCGAACAGCTATGACGTCAAAGTGACGTCGTCGATGACGTCACCCCGCGTCGTCCAGCGTTGAGTGTGCCTACAGTTCAAAGGGTTTGTTGACTCGAGCATGGCGGAAAGTACAAATGGCGTCGGTGTTGCCTGAGGCGCGATGTTTCCTCTTTGCTGGCCGGCGAAGACCGATGCTCCGAGGGCGGGCCAAGTTTTAATGTCCACTCCTAGACGCCGACCGGTCAATACAATTAGGTCGAATATTGTTGGCCAGTGGCGCTACGAAATGGTCCATTTAGAAGCTGAAATCACGCTTCACAGTTAACAACCACGGTTCGATAAGTTGTCTCTTTGCCTGTTTCCATCTGGGTTGTTGTCTGTCTGTTTGTCTGTCTGTCTGTCTCTTTCTCTTTCTCAGTCTGTCTGTCTGTCTCTCGCTCTCTCTGTAGCTGCAGTCTGTCAATTTTAATTTGTGCATTTTTCTTTCTGTTCTCGCTTACTTTTCCTTAAGCCCCTCTCTCTGTCTCTCTTTTTCTCTCTTTCTTTCTCTCTGTCTCTGTCTCTGTCTCTCTCGCTGTTTCTCTCTTTCCCTCTCCTTATCAATTTCCCTCTACGTTTCTTCTCTTGCTATCCTCATGCGCTGTCCGTACGTTTGCCCAGTTGTCTAACTGCATGTGTGTTTGTCCGTGTGTCTTTCTTTCAGTCTCATCATCGATCGCAGCCGCAGTCGTTCTGTGTGTGTGCTTATGTCGCCCATAAACATGATCTTTCACCGGTGACTTCACCCGTCGCTTGGGGCGCCACATGCACTCGGACATGCGCGCTTCTTTCCAATCGACCTCGCGCATGCGCCGCGGTCGCTCATTCGCTTAGACGAACGACGCTCGAACGCACCGTCGCTCTTCCTAAGGACAGAGGACTCTTCGGAAAAGGCGCTACATCAAGTCAATTTCGATTGCATGACGTTGGATTCTTACAAGACTTGGTCTTCTTCTTACAGGTAATCTCTTGTGGTTACGTCATAGAGAGGAAATCGGTGCTGCGAGTGTTTATTAAGAGAATGGAAATCGGTGCTTATCGATCTGCGTAGGTTCGGCGTTGACACTGACTGCACTAACTGAACTTGGTTAAACCGCTCTTCACCAGAGAAAAAAGCGGATTAAATTGGCTTGGGTAAAAGCAGAAGCAAATAGAAAGCTCGAATTCCGATTTAAAATAAGGGTGTTGACACGGCGCAGCGTCAGCCAATCTAGAGGAAGAATAAGCAAATGGAAGATTAAGATCGAAAGAGGAGGAGTAGTGGAAGATGAGAAGCGGAGGAGGAGGAGGAAGAAGAGAGGAGGAGAAACCGGAGTAAGAAAACAGGAAAAATTAAAGGAAGGAAGAGTACGGGAAGTGGAGACAGAGGAGGAACAAAATGCTGAAGAGGAAGAGGAAGAAGAGGGAGAGGAGCAGAACAGAAGATGAAGAAGAAAATAAGAACAAGAGGAGAAGGAGGAGGAGGAGGAGGAGGAGGAGGAGGAGGAGGAGGAGGAGGAGGAGGAGGAGGAAGGGAGAACTGGGAGGGGAGGAAAAGAATGAGGAGGAAAAGAAAGCAGAGGAAGACAAATGCAGTGAGGAGGAGAAGGAGGAGCATGAGAAGAAGGAAGAGAAGTATAGATACTTGATCTCCATTTTCCCGTTGGCTGTGTCTTTCTACATCAAAGGAATTCGATTGGACAGATTTGCCGTCGATTTGATTTGCCTGAGTTTGTGATTTTACTTCTAATGCATCGTCCGTCAGAAATCGACCTACAGTGTATGGTACGGTTTAACATAACGGCGCTACAGAAGTAGCCAGATTACACCAGATTACACCAGATTACACCAGATTACACCAGATTACACCAGATCATACACGAGAGAAAGCGTAAGCGAGAAGCGAAATGTGGCTTTGACCTAGAGCCCTGCGCCGACGTCAAAGTGTCGGCGGCGGCGCGCCGGTCATTTTTGGTCGGCGGCGGCGGCGCGCCGACGAACAAAAATCGGCGGCGGCGGCGCCCACAAAATGTCGGCGTCGGCGCGGCGCGGCGCCGCGTGCCCTAGTCAGAAACATGAGTCAACATGAGCATAATTTTTCCGGAGGGGCAAAAATTTTCTAAGGGGGCAAAATTTTTCCAGGGGGCAAAATGACGATTTTGCATGCACAATCTATTAACAAATTCAGGGGGCAAATCCCCCCTTCCCCTCCTCCGGACGCCCATGTGAGAGTTGAACAGCCGTTGGTCCTGTGACCAGTCAAAGGGCCAAGTGCTCTAAAGCCACTCCATCACACTGAAGCTCAACTACATATAAAGGGACTGAAAGAGAAGACACCTTCAAACATTTGCCTTACAAATATGAACATCCTTTATTACACTGCACATCTGTATAGGTATTGACAAATTGTAATCAGATGAAGTAACATGCATTTGCATATTGCATGAATACACTTGCATATGCACTGGTACAGTGTAGGCCTACACACCATGTCACATGGTAGATGCTGGATAGCAGCATCCTCCCAGTAAGAGAAGCTGCTGAAGCCATGAAGTGAAATTAAATATATACGTTTTCCTATGGTAATACAATGACCGAGTGGCCTCACCCCTGTTAATTTTTCAATGAATATACCAGGTGGTCTGCTGCCCATTTGAATTGGTGCCAAGCCATTTAAAGTTTCCACATAATAGACCATTGTTTGTATCAGACTTAACTGAAAATGACCATTCTTGATACTTCTTCTTCTTTTCCTTCAGGCTCGAATTAATCCCTCTTTGGAGAGGGGTCAGCCACTCGGATCCTTCTCTTCCACTTGTTTCTTTCTTGAGCATCTTCTTTCTTCAGTTTTAGGAGTTTTAGGTCTTGTTGTATCGTGTCTTCCCATCTCTTCCTCTGTCGTCCCCGGCTGCGGCGTCCGTATACCTCTGCATTCATGATTCTTTTCACACAACTATCATCCTCTTTTCTCATTACATGTCCATACCACCTCAGCCTGGTCTCTCGTACTTTGTCAGTTATACATGCCACCCCGAGCTTCTTTCTGATGTCCACATTTCTTTTCCTGTCCTTCAGTGAGATCCCAAGTATCCATCGTAGCATTCTCATCTCTGTTCTCTCCAGTAACCCTTCATCCCTTTTTGTCAGCGCCCAGGCCTCTGCTCCATATAGCATCACCGGTCTTACCATTGTTTTGTATACCTTTCCCTTGAGTTGAGTTGGCATTTTGGCGTCACACAACACTCCCGTTAGTTCTCTCCATTTCTGCCAAGCCACCTTAATCCTGTTCCTGATGTCATGCTCGCAGCCACCCTGTGCATTCATGGTCGATCCCAGATATTTAAATGTTTCAACCTGTTTCAGTGACTTTCCTGCAATGTCTCTGATCTCAATTGCTTCCGTTGTTTTTGAGCAGACCATGGTTTCTGTTTTATTGATGTTTATCTTAAGACCCTTGCTCTCCACTGCCATCTGCCAGTCTGTAAAACGTGCTTGCATCTTCGCCTCTGCATCGTCCGCCAGTATAAGATCATCCGCATACAGCATGTCCCAAGGTACCTCTCTCCTTACATGTTCTGATATTGCATCCATCACAATAATAAACAGTAGAGGACTCAGGCACGATCCTTGATGTACACCCACTCGTATCTCGAATTCTCCTGTGTTGCCTATACTGCTCCTCACTGTTGTTCTTGCACCTTCATACATTGACTTTACCAAGCGCACAATTACCTCCGAGACTCCCTTCTTCCTCAAACTCCAGTAAACGACATCCCTTGGAACTCTATCAAAAGCTTTTTCCATATCCACGAAGGTCCAGTATCTTTTGTTGTTTCCTTCTAAAACCTTTTCCTGTACCTGTCTCAGTATGAACACTGCATCTGTTGTACCCCTCCCTGGCCTGAAGCCAAACTGGTTGTCATGTAGCTCAACCCGCTCTCTGATACGCCTCTCAATGATCTTTTCATACACCTTGAGTACGACCTCCAACAATTTGATTCCTCTGTAATTCCCGCATTCCAGCACATCTCCTTTCTGCTTGTATAACGCTAGTATTTCACTTTCTTTCAAATCTTGGGGTAGTTTTTCCTGCTTCATGAAGTTGTTTAAGATGACATATAACCATTCAACCCCATTTTGTTCCAGTGCCTTAAACATTTCGGCCGTCATTCCAGATGGCCCCGGTGCCTTGTTGTTCTTCATCATTGCAATTGCTGTCTCAATCTCTTTATAGGTGATTTCCATCTCTGGTCCTGCTACAGGGTTGGTCTCCTGTAGAGGCTCCCTTGGGTTTTCTTCATTTAGCAGTTCCTCGAAGTATGTTTTCCATCTGGATCTGATTGCCTCCTCATCGATGAGTATTTTACCATTCTTGTCCTTAATAACATTTACTGACTGTTTATCTTGTCGACTTCTTTGTCTTGCCCTTGCTATTTTATATATCTTGCCCTCCCCTTCTTTGGTGTCTAGCTCCTGGTACATATGTTGTAACGCCCTATTTTTGGCTATTGCCACAGACCTTTTAGCTTCCCGACAGGTTGCCTTGTATTCTGCTCTCCGTCCATCATCGTGTCGATTCATCTGCCAGTTCTTATAGGCGGTCTTCTTGCTTTGTATTGCCGTCTGCACCTCTGCCTCCCACCACCAAGTATCTCTCTCCTTCCTTTTTTGTCCCTTTGTTGTTCCACACACCTGCTTTGCCGCCCCCAGCACGCCGCTTTTCAGTTTGTCCCATGTCACCTCCTCTGCTCCAGCTAATCGTGCCTGCACCTCCAGTTTGTAAGCATCTTTTATATCTCCCTTCAGTTTCCAAGTTCTGATACGTTCCTTTTGCTTGATCTGTTTTCTTTTCTGATGTTGAGTTTGCACCATCATGTCCATGATCAGTACCCTGTGTTGGCTGACCACTGCCTCTCCTGGTATAACTTTGCAATCACGTATATGCTTTCTATCCTCCCTCCTCACCAGTAAGTAGTCAATCTGGCTTGCATTTCTTCCACTGCGGTATGTTATTCGGTGTTCATCTGATTTTCTAAAGTATGTGTTTACAATAGCCAGATCCAATCCCTGTGCAGCTTCTAATAATCTGTCTCCTTCTTCATTTCTTCTACCGAAACCGTGACCTCCGTGTACTTCCTCAAATCCGTCAGCCTCTATTCCTACATGTCCATTCATATCGGCGCCCACAACTAGGTGCTCCGTGTTCGGTATGTTTCTAATCAAGGTTTCCAGGTCTTCGTGGAACCTGTCCTTTTCCTCCTGTGTACATCCAGTCTGCGGGGCATATCCAGAAACCACATTGATGATCTGCCCCTGTATCACCAGTCTTAGAGCCATAAGTCTGTCACTAACTCTTGTCACATCCACCACCTTCTCCTTAAACTCAGGGTCCAATATCACTCCCACTCCATTCTGTTTGTTTCCACCTCCACTAAACAGTAGCTTGAATCCATCTCCCAGCTCTCTGGCTCCCTGTCCGGTCCATCTGACCTCCTGAACACACAAGATATTTATTGCTCTTCTCTGCATTACATCAATGATCTCTCTAGATCTACCTGTAAGGCTCCCCACATTCCATGTGGCTAGCCTAACTCTACAGTCGTCGCTTGCGGGGTACGCCCTAGCCCTAACTCTAAATTCGTCGCTTGTGGGGTACGCCCTAGCAGTCCCTTGCTGATTTCTCACACCGCCCGGGCGACGATGCGCGTCGTTTCCAGAGAACGCCCTAGCCCTATGCTCAATCGAAAGTGTATGAAGATCCATAGAAAATTTTGGAGCAAAGTTTCACAACCGGATGCCCTTCCTGACGTCAACCCCTTTCGGTTTGGAACCTAGCCTTTGGTGCAAGCACCTACCCGCAAGGCAGCGAGGGCTCCAGGCTTATTTAAAGGCGGCCTGTACTCGCCTTGTCACATGACCGTCATAGAGCATCTGCAGCTTTTATCATAGGATGCGGTGCCACCCACATCCCATACCGCGCCCTGATAGCCTTGCCGCTATACGTACTAAGTCAAAGCTTGTCTCAACTGATACTGTTTACCTGAATAGATTCCATACAAAGACATGCATTGCATATTGCTTTTGTTGCCAAGGTATTAAGGAAATGGCAACAGGAACAGGTGTATCAAAACAATGGTTACTTTAAATGACTGTGTGTATCATGGCACAATGACAAGATTATCAAAGTATAAGGAAAACGAATTTAGTCAGGAAGACAATGCATTCTTGGTATCAAGATAAAGACCACAAACATTGTAATCAGCTATGTTCACTCTTTATCTTCTTCATTAACACACGAGTTCCTACCAATCAAAGTGCCATTTCTGAGAATAGCTTGGTTACCTTTGCAATTTCATGCAAAACATGAAAAATGGAACAATAACAATTAAGCATATCAAACTGGCATCGGCGGCGCGCCGACAGATTGTCGGCGGCGGCGGCGGCGGCGCGCCGACAGACAAAAATCGGCGGCGGCGGCGCCCACGAAATGTCGGCGGCGGCGGCGCGGCGCGGCCGGCGCAGGGCTCTACTTTGACCCAGACACATTTTGCGAATGTCACCGGCCACTTCGGTCGTTATTCCACTTCTAAGTCATTTCGACGGATTATTTCGTTCAAATGCAGAATTTACTCATAATTTCTAGCATATTGGAGTTTACTGTTGGTGAGTCAGACTTATTTTCTGCGTCTATGCAGCGGAGTTTGTACGTCCTGACTGTACATTCTTCGTGTGTCGTCTTGACCTACGTGTACGTGACTGCGTGAGGCTTCTTGATGTGTGGGGGCGAATGTGGGATCTACGGTTCGCGTACGCAGCCGAGTTGTATCGTTTCGGTGGAGGAAGGGTGTCGCGGGTTTTAGAATGACCTCGGCGGTTAATGACTGTTGTTGCTTAGATCTACCGACCGCCAGGCGACGAATACGAGTTCTACGTGCACCCGGGGGCTTGAGGGATAGATAGCCGGACAAGCGTCGCTGTCCAGTAATGAGGGACTGCGTGGCGGTGGCGTAATTGTGGACCGCGGACGCTGCTGTGTGTTGCCTCTTCAAATTATCGACGCAGTTTTGGTCCTGCAGAGACTCAGAACTGAACATGGTGCTTTCTGCTAACTAGGGGCGTAATTTTGTTCCCACAAAGTCGTAGTGACCAATCCTCTCCTCCACTTCCCTCATCTTCCCTCCCCGTTTCCTCCTTTCCAACTGCTTCCCTTTCCCCTATGCACGAATTTAGTATGCTTTGTCCGCCACTTCAAGGTCACTCGCATATTACAAAGTACGTGAATCGGTGACACAAGGCCCGACCCTAGGGCAAGGCGATTTAGGCAGCCGCCTTGGGCCCCGCGCTTTTGAGGGGCCCCGCGCTGCTGGCTATAATTTTTGTTACTGTGATGAGATTGAACAGATATTCAACTAATTAAGTAAAACATAATTATTGCTTTCATAGTAGGCTTAAAATACTAGTATTAAAAGCCTGATTTGCATTTTGTGTTCCTTAACCCATTTTGATTTTGCATTATTTTTAATACATATGGTACTGCCAATACTGTATTGGCAGGAAAGCAGCTCTGCAATGCTAGTTTTTGTTTGGGCCCCGCTCATCGCTTGCTGCCTTGGGCCCCGCACACCCTAGGGCCGGGCCTGGGTGACATCCAACGAAACGTCAGACTTTCCAAATGGCACAGGGTCAAAACGTGGTGGTGACTATCAGAACCACCACCATCACTTGGTAACCGGAACTATCACCACCACCACCACTGTTAACAGTGGTTGTGACCGGAACTTTCACCACCACCACTTTTAAAAGTGGTGTTGACCGGACACCACCGTCACAATATAGAGTTACGCCTATTGCTGTACGTGTATGCGTGGGCCAACTCCTAGTGACTTCTTGTTTTGCTTACTGATGAAATTTTTTGTGTTAATGACATTTAACATCACACAGGCTGTCGTAGAGAACGTCTCTAATACACAAAAATGAAAATACACAAAAACGAAAATACAACCAACTTTCTTGTTTTAAGTTTCAAATTTTTTTCACAATTTGACAAATTGACAATTTACAACTGATAACTGGCACCTGATACTAAGCAACAATTTGAGGATTAGATAACAGACATGTCAAAACCTCACTGAGGTACCAACCAATTCATCAAGTCAAGATAAATGCCACACAGGACACAGGGTCACCCAACGAACACAAGAAAGTTTAAAATACGGATAACAGGAGAACTACTGAGACCTTAGTCTCCTATGCTACAAATATTGGTAACCTATAATAAAGTGTAATCGAGATCTTTGTTGGTCTCTGAGACAAGTTACTTTCAGCGCTGTTTATAGATTTATTGAAAGGCGCTATATAAATGCATTGGCACATAAATTAGCATAATTATAAGATCGATATTTTATATAGCGCCGCCTTTAATAAACTACAGAAATCGCTACTTCTAATGTTGAAAAGCGTCGCTTTCTTTAATTTGTTGGACGGTTTTCAGATGACGATATTTGTCGATCGATGAATCGGAAGTTCGTGTCCAGCTGAGGGACTTTTCTCGAACGACGATGAACAACGCGGCCACTCCTGAGACTTACTCCACCCCGTCCTGCTGCTTCGTCTCTGAATCGTCGTTCGAGGCGGAGGATTTATCGACGGCAAACGAGACGTCGTCACTGAGCGCCACCGAAGCGTTGGACCCTGACCTTGACCTCGTTCCATCTGTCGTCCGTACCGTCGTAGTGTCGGTCGTTGTGGCGTTCCTGTCGGTGGTGACGTGCGGTGGTAATCTCCTCGTCATGATCTCCTTCAAGATGGACCGTCAGCTCCAGACGATCAGTAACTGCTTCCTACTCAGTCTATCCGTCGCGGACTTCGCCATCGGATTCGTCTCGATGCCTCTCTACACGATCTACCTGGTCATGGAGCGCTGGGTCCTCGGTCCGTTCATCTGCGACGCCTGGCTCTCCCTCGACTACACGATGAGCAACGCGTCCGTCGCAAACCTCCTCATCATCAGCTTCGACCGGTACTTCTCCGTCACCCGGCCGCTCACCTACCGCGCCAGGCGCACCCCTCGCAAGGCGGCCTGTCTCATCGCCGTCGCCTGGGGCATCTCCGTGCTGCTCTGGACGCCGTGGATCTGGACCTGGCCGTACATCGAGGGCGGGAGAAAGGTCCCCGAGGATCAGTGCTTCATCCAGTTCCTGGCCACCAACCAGTACATAACGGTGATCACGGCGATCGCTGCGTTCTTCCTTCCGGTCCTCATTATGTTTGTAATCTACTTCAAGATCTACCAGACGACGGAGACTCGACGGAAGCAGCTCGAGTACCTCCAGCCGACCCACTTCAAGCCAGCGTCGAACGCGAAGCTAGGCGTGGCCGCGCTCCTTGCTGGTCGACTGGAGAGGTCACAGACGTGGTTCAGCGATCAAGAACAGTCTCTCAAGGACGACTCAACAACTGCCGCTGCCCCAGCTGCTGCTGCAAACGATGCGGACAGTGAAGCAGCCGTGGCTCTGAGATGCTCCACCGCACCGCGACCATTGCTTATCTGCTGCAGGACCAACGGTGCCAATAAGGACAGCGTCGAAGACAATGTGAGCAGCAGCAACAACAGCAGCATCATCGCCGGCCATTCCTTCTCCTCTGGTACGGCCACTCCCCACATCCTGCACACGGCCAGAATCAGGCCAGACAGAAGCGACACCTTGCGACGCAAGATGGCCGACTATTGCGCCGCCGCCGCCGCGGGAACGGCCAACAGCGGTTACCATGGCAACAAACTGTTTCGGCAGATGGCGGTGTCGTCAGCCTCTGTATCCGGCGCGGTTAAGTCTATGGATGATTGATGACGTAGAGTCCAGCTGCTCGCCTTCC
This sequence comes from Allolobophora icterica, assembly GCA_963556255.1. Lineage (NCBI taxonomy): Eukaryota > Metazoa > Annelida > Clitellata > Crassiclitellata > Lumbricidae > Allolobophora > Allolobophora icterica. The sequence goes on from OY744605.1 coordinate 72,714,141, forward strand.
GTCTCGTGCACTGGCCTCCAGAACAGACGAGCGTCGAATGCGGATGAAATATATGGAGAGAAAGATGCGGCAGCTGAGGAAGATGAACCAGAGGAAGACGATGACGAGGATGAGGATGCTCTATCCTACTTAGAGGACACCGAGGGACCGTGGGTCCTGAGAGATGACCAGACGCAGTTGCAGGTGATCCCTGCCTCCTCCTCCGCAGCAGAAGCATCACCACCGTCAGCGGCATCAGCAGCCGTGGCGTTGGCGCATCACCCGTCCAACAGGTTGTACGAGACCGGATGCGAGTCGTTCTGGTCCATCGATCGCCCGTTCGACTCACCTGCGGCTGCTGCGGGGGGAACAGGAGGAGGAAGCAGCCGCGGAGGAGGTGGAGGAGGACTGAGTGGCACAACGGAGATGCTGCGCATGGCATCACGCTTTCTGCTGCAGACAAAGAAGTTCCAGAACAAGGGTCAGGAGAGGCGCCTGCAGGAGCGCAAGGCAGCAAAGACCCTCAGCGCTATCCTGCTGGCGTTCATTGTTACGTGGACCCCGTACAATGTCTTCACACTCATCAACGCCTTCTCCCCGGGAACGATCAACGACGGCCTTTACAACTTCGGTACATACCGACGATATGCCTTCAACCACACATCAACACATCGATCTGCCCCTCACACCTATCCTACTGTCCATCCATCCATCCATCCATCCATCCATCCATCCATCCATCCATCCATCCATCCATCCATCCATCCATCCATCCATTTATCCATCCATCCATCCATCCATCCATCCATCCATCCATCCATCTACTACTAATAATTATCTTTTTCTTTATTAATTCAAACCGACAAACGCTGTAAGATTACATTGAGGCATGACAGTACAATTATCAATATCTTTACTAAACACACGTGGCAGCCATGCAAGGCGCTCGTCCGGGAACTGAACCGCGCACTGCTGCTCTCCTGCTGCTCTCCTGGCCATGGGTGTTGCCATTACTCTATCCCCTACCCTCTCTATTCATCCATCCATTCATCCATTCATCCATATCCATCGATCAATCCATACATACATCCATCAATCCGTCCGTCCATCCATCCATCCATCCGTCATTTCTCCTCCATCTTTCCTCCCTGTGTCAATACCTCACTCCTTCCTTTTTTCATCCATGCCTTCCTTTCTTTCTCTCTTCTTTCTTTCATCCTTCTTCCTCCATTGCCTTTCTTTCTTCTTTTCTTTCTTCTTTTCTTTCTTCTTTCCTTTCTTCTTCCTTTATTCTCTTGTTTGCATCCTTCCTTTTATTTTTGACGCCAACCATCCGTCAATACTATCGGCTGTCCTTCCTTCCTTTATTCCGTCTCTTCCTCCATCTCTTCTTCCTCCATCTCTTCTTCCTCTCTCTCTCTCTCTCTCTCTCTCTCTCTCTCTCTCTCTCTCTCTCTCTCTCTCTCTCTCTCTCTCTCTCTCTCTCTCTCTCTCTCTCTCTCTCTCTCTCTCTCTCTCTCTCTCTCTCTCTCTCTCTCTCTGACTCACTGTCTCAGTCTCTCTATCTCTTTCTCTCTATCTCTATCTCTTTCTCTTTCTCTCTGTCTCTCTCTCACTCTCTCTGTCTCTCTCTCTGTCTCTCTCTCTGTATCTCTCTATGTCTCTCTCTCTGTCTCTTTGTGTGTCTGTCTCTGTGTGTCTGTCTCTCTCTGTCGCATTACTCCTTCCCTCTCTATATCTCTTCATTCCTTCTTCCGTCTCTCCCTCCGTCCTTCATTCTCCCACTTCTTTAACCTTTCGTCAAATTTCTTATCTTCTAATTAGTAAATAATCAAATTAATTATTCATATAGCGCCCTCATCCTTAGTAAGGGCTGTGGGGTAGAGCGCGTTGCATGATCTCATGGTCCAGTGTGGTCGAAATGATCGGAAATGGCCTTTGCCAGCAATCTCACTCCGACGCGTAATGCCTGACTGTTGATTGTTCATCAGACCTTAGGTGTTAAAAACGTTGAGCCAAGAAACAGACGCAATTACCGCGATTAAGAAACGCTGATAGTCGACTAATTAGTGCATAGAGGCCGAACTGGTCTGCCTTGATTGCTTGTTACTTCTAAACTTCACGGTCCCTTTAGAATAAGGATCACCATATGAAATTTTAAATAGTATGGTTTAATCATTTAAATATCATTCGGATACAACTTTAAGTAATAAATCTTTACGAAAAATCTCCACAAAACAATACAAAATTGCGTTCCCGAAAAATTACAAATTACTTTAAAAGTCAAATTGCATAGGCAAAATTAAATAGCTTTAACATTATGCATCCTAGGGAACTTTCATTGAGACTGATTCCAGTCGAGCAATTGATTTGTTTAACCGCCGGTGATCAAGTTGATCCACCCATCGAAGTTTCGGACAGTGTCTGTGACAGAGAGGCGCTATACAAATCTCCTAGATATGCAATACAATGCAATGCAATGAGTGAACTGTGCGTGTGTGTTGTAGGTTATTGGTTGTGCTACCTGAACAGCACCGTTAACCCGCTGTGCTACGCTCTGTGCAATGCCAACTTCCGTCGCACCTATTGGCGCCTGCTGACCTGCAGGTGGGTCAAAGACAGGAAAAGACGCTACATAAAGGACGCACTCGCATCTCACCAGACAATGGCAGCCGCTGAAGTCAGGAACATCTCGTCCTTCGTCCCAGAAAGACCCAACTCGTAACAATGACTACAACAACAACGACAACGACACTACTAATCCCACTGCTACTACTACTACTTCTGCCGCCATTATAACCACCACCACCAATACCCATACTACCACATCGCTACCACTACTACTACTGTCACTACCACCAATACCACTACTACACTACTGTCACTACCACCAATACCACCACCACTACTACTACTACTACTACTACTACTACTACTACTACTACTACTACTACTACTACTACTACTACTACTACTACTACTACTACCACTACCACTACCACTACCACTACCACTACCACTACCACTACCACTACCACTACCACTACCACTACCACTACCACTACCACTACTACTACAACAACAACAACAACAACAACTACTACTACTTCTATTTCTACTACTATTACTACTGCCTAACGCTGTTCGTTCGTAATCATAATTGTATTTTTCACATTTCTAAAGCGCTAGAGCTAAGCGCAAGGCACCAGCTTATTCACGAGTGCTGCGTCGTGTCAGAAGGGTTGTCCAGAGATGTAAAGGGAAGATCCGAGTTCGGTTGACAAAGAGACCAGAGAGAAGAGGCTGTCTTTTATTTGTTTTCTGTTTGTGTACGTGTAAGTCTTTCTGCCTGTTCGCCTGCATGTCTGCGGTGTCAGAGAACGATTGTAAGAATTAGATGCATCTGGATGGGCAAGTGGGGTGTCTGGATGGTACGTGGATGTCTGGATGGGTATGTGGGTGTCTGGATGGTATGTGGGTGTCTGGATGGTACGTGGGTGTCTGGAGATCTGGATGGGTATGTGGGTGTCTGGATGGGTATGTGGGTGTCTGGATGGTATGTGGGTGTCTGGAACTCTGGATGGGTATGTGGGTGTCTGGATGGGTATGTGGGTGTCTGGATGGTATGTGGGTGTCTGGGTGGACAAGTGGGTGTTTGGATGGGCAAGTGGATGTCTGGATGGTACGTGGGTGTCTGGATGGGTATGTGGGTGTCTGGATGGACAAATGTGTGTCTGGATGGGCATGTGGGTGTCTGGGTGGACAAGTGGGTGTTTGGATCGGTAAGTGCGTGTCTGGATGGGTAAGTGGGTGTCTGGATGGGCAAGTGTGTGTCTGGATGGACAAGTGGGTTTGCATGGGTAAGTGGGTGTCTGGATGGACAAGTGAGTTTGGATGGATAAGTGGGTGTCTGGATGGGCGTGTGGGCATATGAATTGGCATGTGTATGTCTCGATGGGCGTGTGGATGTCTGGATGGACAATTGGGTGTCTGGATAGATATGTGAATATGTTTGTATTGCCATGTGTGTTAAGCTGATTTTCATCCTATTCAAATCGAAATGGAAAGCTATTGAACTGACCTTCCTATGGCTTCGCTGCGCAGCCTTCGAGGCTTTTATCAAATTAGAAATTCGTGCTTAATGTCAATTATTATAATTAAATAATGCACTTGTGTAATTACTTTCGTGAATATGGCCTGTGAGCTGGGGCATTGATTTACTGACTCGTTGATTAACTGACTTGCAGACTGTGTTCTAACCTTCCCAATCGAACACCAGTTGATACATTCGTATCCGACGAATATGACACATATGTAGTTTGGCTTTGAGCTGTGTTTGTATTTTGTCAGCGAATCAGACTTTAGTACGATTATGTTTTACTAAAAGAGCAATATGTTTATAAGACAACATTAACATGTTTAAGATCTTCTATGCTTAACAACACAGTGCTGATATGTATGTATGTATGTATGTATGTATGTATGTATGTATGTATGTATGTATGTATGTATGTATGTATGTATGTATGTATGTATGTATGTATGTATGTATGTATGTATGTATGTATGTATCTATTGTATTGTATTTATTTAAAGCACTTGCTAGACAGCCACGTCCCACACGTACGTTGGTTTTGCCCATCCAGCCTTTGCCGGGCAACCTGTTCGGGTTCTAGAGGGCCAGCTGCGAGGTCCGTTACAGGCCCTGCATTGTTGGCCCAACGTCGGCAATCTACCACTTGTCCATCAGTCGAGCCTGTGAGGGTCAGCTGCAGGACCCACACTAGTGGCCCGGCGTGGGCAAGTCTGCAGAGAACCACCAGACGTGGTTGTGCAGATCTAGTACTACAGAACCAACAACAATTGTGGCCCAGTGTTAGTAAGCCAACGTCCTGCCACTGTTCCAAGCAGCGGCATTCATTGGGTCCATGATCGACGGTCTGTGTGATGCAGCTATTGGCAAATGTTTGCCAGCTATGTGGCCTGCTGACCTTCACAGCTTCAGTAGATTGAATTATCGAGTTATTAGATGCTCCGGTCTCAAGAGAACATAATTCTAAAAGAACTGTGCACTTTCTGAGATTGGAGTCAGCAACTGTAAGCAGCCCATAGCTATTACAAGATTCACAGCAATGCATTTAATGAAAATAATAATAATTCTACTTAACACCATCCATCCTATCACAGAGAATGAAAACAACTTTTCAGTTGGATTAGTGCTGAATTTAAAAAAATGGAACATATAATTTTGATTTAATTAATTATAACATCTTATTTAAACGTAGGGATCACTCCGTTCACATAACTGTTTTTTTTTACCATTCTTAAACTAAAATATTTTAATATAATTTAAATGGCACTTAAACGAATAATAATTCGTCGCCACAGTCATAAATTGTAAAACGCACCCACACAGAGGCAGAGAAGAACTCTATTATTTGAACTAAAGAAAAGGATCAGGAGGATGGCAATGAATGCGGTCACCATGGAAACTCATGACGCTCCGTCTAACGAAGACGGGCCTACAGACTGGACATGTTAGGAGGAAGCGAGCCATAGAATAGTTGAGAAATCGGTCTCGTGCTGTGGACGATCCATCGAAGCCATCCTAACAATGAAAAGCCTGCATGCTAACCCGGACATTGAATTCAGTGAACGACTACCGGTATATCACGATGCAGTCAGAGCGAACATATAACAAAGGAATCGACAAGATTTGTAGAATTAGCGTACAAGTCGTACAAACGATCGATCGAATAGAAATTGTGCAGCTTCGAATCACGTGTCGTCGAAGTTGCGTGTAAGTGTAACTAGGTGCAAGCGATACGGAATTTTATTATGGTAACGAGGAATCGTAGTGATGATCTTTACTTCCTTCCACGGATCCACATCTAACGATCAACCTAAACCTTGGATTTACCTAAGTTTCTGCAACATTGGAATTCGTCGAACCACAAATATAGTGCATGATGATGAATTCCTTTGAACTTACTCCATATAATGTAATGAAAAACCTTCCCGTTTCTGAAAGTTTTACACGAGAGAATCAAAGACCTGCCTCTGCCAAGCAAGATATGCATAATGTAATCGGCGGAGAATAGGCCTATATAGGTAGTTTGAGGTATTTGTAGAATGTCAATTTGAAAATCGGTTAATATTTTCAAAACATCTAGGCTATCTCAAATCCGGTGTCTTTATGATTATAAATCCTAAGGATGTGTTTCACTACCGATATCGACGAATGAGAGGCACCATGCGACATCTACGCGATCATTTTGTGTCTTCGGAATTTATCTGCGACTAAGCTTATGACCAATTATTGCTTATGTCATCTGCTATCGACAACGATCCGCCATTTTGAAATATTGCATTCGATTTTCCCGTCTCCTAAAATCGATTGTTCTGTCTCTGCAATATCTATGACGCTTCGTGCTTCATCAACATATTCATTCGATGGATTGCCGTAAAGCTTCTCATCCTACATCTTTTGATTTAAGTGCTGCATTTGATACTGTTGATCACGGTGTTTTGTTGTCACGATTCTGTACGTCCTCTGCGGGATCGGATTCTGTTGTTCTCTGGATATCTTCTTACATCAGCAATCATTCTGGACAATTTGCAATGAATACATCTCCCACTGAGCCTTCTACTTATGTCGCTCAAGTGTTTTCTATCTCTAAATCGACGGATGCACACTGCAATGCGCGGCTGATATTCTACATCGTTGTCTCTGTCACATATTCCTCAGACTGAACTTTGCTTATCTCCTCTGCGCGTTTGGTTCTGTTTTAATGATCTCGCAATAACAAATATTAGCCTACATAACGAATGAATAATATGACATTAACGGCTAGACGTCAATACTTGAATCACAGGCATATGACACAGGTATAAATCGTGTAGGGGCAAATCTCTTAACAACCAACCAGCGTATGCAGTCTTTCTCTTCACATTCATCTATCGAATTGGCAGGATCAAAATCCTGCTAGCAGAAAAATAAAAACTCGACGTAACCGATGATCAAGTGTCAAACCAAGGTTTAGCAACGAAGTATAGAGAAGGAGGCATTTGGAAAACAATGCCAAAAAGGTGGTCAGTATTTTCCTGGGCAATGGTCATTATGTTTACTGGACAATGGTCAGTATGCTAACTAAAAATTGCTCATTTATATGTACTGGACAGCAGTCGTATACCTTTGTTCAAAATTATTCAATCATCATCCACTATTGGTCATCCAGTGTTCAGTATTGTCAAAAGTTGGCTATATTTCCTGTCGAACCGATTGTCACAAATGCTATTCAACCTGTTCATGATTTGAAAAGCACAATAATTTTTTCCCACTTTATCATCATAACAGTCCACATCCAACTTATCCATCCATACACCCAAGACCGAATCCATGCCGTCCAACTATCCATCCATCCATCCATCCATCCATCCATCCATCCATCCATCCATCCATCCATCCATCCATCCATCCATCCATCCATCCATCCATCCATCCATCCATCCATCCATCCATCCATCCATCCATCCATCCATCCATCCATCCATCCATCCATCCATCCATCCATCCATCCATCCATCCATCCATCCATCCATCCATCCATCCATCCATCCATCCATCCATCCATCCATCCATCCATCCATCCATCCATCCATCCATCCATCCATTACTCCATCCATCCAACAAACCAACCAACCATACATCCATCCATCCAACTATCCATCAATTCATCCATGCATTCATGCATCCACCCACCAATCCATCCATCTATTCCATCCATCCATCAATCCATTAATCCATTCATCCATATATCCATTCATCCATCCATCCAACCAGCCAGCCATCTAGCAATCTATCCATCACACGGGCTGCTGCTCCTATCAGTACTTGATGCGAACTTCTAGAACACAGTGGCGGGGCTTCAGCTGTCAATCTGTCTTTACGTCTTCTGTACACAGGATGTCAGAGTGTAGCACTGTAGCTTGTTCGGCTCGGTTATGCTTCGGACGCCAGAAGTCGTGTTTCATCATAAAAGTAAGATGAACGACACGTTTTTACATCCGTCTCCCAAATGACTTTCTAGAAAAATAAAGACTTCTATAGCGCCGTCATCCAGTGAAGGAATTGTAGAAAAAAGACGGGGGAGGGGGTGAACATTTTATCCGTATTTTACAAACTGATGTCAACGAAATTTGAAAGCAGCTGATTTCAACGTTAGCAGTTTTGAAAGTCATACTCGAATCAAAATCAAATCATTTGTTGAGAAAATTCAGAGATGCTTACATGATACACCATAGAAATGTTTTCTCTTTGTCAGAGACTCAGAGTCAAATAATGCTAAATCACACACATAACTGAGGGGGTGTGCAATGAAGACTTAACTGTGGGGGTCCTACGAAAGACTATAGGAGGGTTTAACCGCCCAACCCTTCCCCGACAATTCCCACCCTGCCGTCATCATAATAAACAAGGCAACAGTCGATAGTCACTTCAAGCGAAAGTTAAAAAGCATGATCGGTCTGAGAAGCCCTGGCGAAATCCAGTGGATCAGGAAAATCAAGCTTACGAAAATTGAGCATGTTGAAGCAGATGGGTCTTCAGGTCATAAGATAGGCCTTAAGATAGAACTTAAGGTCTTGGGTTAAGTCTTACTGTCTAAGGTAGGTCTTAAGGTCTTAAGATGGGTCTTAAGTTAAGTCTTAAGGTCTTAGGGTAGGTCTTAAGGTCTTAAGATATGCTTTAAGGTCATAAGATAGGCTTTAGATCTTAAGATAGGTCTTAAGGTAGGTTTTTCAGGTCATAAGATAAGTCTTACGGTCTTTAGATAAGATCTTAAGTTAGGTCTTAAGGTCTTAGGGTAGGTCTTAAGGTCTTAAGATAGGTCTTAAGGTCTTAAGTTAAGTCTTAAGGTCTTAAGATAGGCTTAAAGGTCGTAAGATAGGTCTTAAGGTCTTAAGATAAATCTTACGGTCCTGACTGTTAGACCTCAGGAGCATTCAGGAAATGACAGGATCCACAGACCTGTGAGACCAGACATCGTTACTTCGGACCAGCCATATAAAAAGTATATAATGCCTGAGAGCCCAAACAGCATCCTGATGCGAGGCATAACAAAAGACAAAGTGTGCGTTGAGAACAATATTCTAATACATTACTGTAGACCGTTAAACAGTGAATGAACTATTATTGATTGTATGACTTTGGATTAATTTCCAGATGAATTACGCAGGACGACCGGATGGCTTTCCGTTTTACGTAAGGACCGTGCGGACGTCCTTCCATACAAAGACTGCCATGGACTGGAACAGTGGCGAGCCATTCTGCTCTAATTCACCATCATGATTTACTGATGAATCACGCTCTGCCACCATGCCTATAAACATTTAATTGGACCTCCATTTCATTGGACATCAGGATTGGTCTAACCCCCCACATCGAATGGGAGAACAAATCCCCACTCTGGCCGACTTATATATAAGAGGCTCAGAAGTCACTCGGAACTGTAAATTACTCCGAGATAACATGTGTTTTCGATTAAATATATAGTACATAAATTAAATATATTGTCGGAAATAAACAACCCTTCAGTTTTTATCCAGAACGTGAAATCCCCTGCCCCCCCCCACTTCTGGCAACCCTGCATGGGAGATCGTTCTCACAATCCTCAAATCCCTCCCCCATTGGAAGACGCCACTGCCTGGAACCTTAATGGACACTGCATTGACACGCTATCGTGGAGACTGAACACGAAAGCATATTTCAGTTGATGCGAAGATCCTTTCGATTTAACCATTGCGTGCAAATCACCATTCGAATGTTCGGCTTTCCATTGAAGCCTGTTGTTTGTTATGCAAAGGCTTCTCGCAGACGACATAGAAACCTAAGTTTGTCTCTTTTTGCTCAGCTGCTTAAAATAAACGATTAATCGATACTACATCCGGAAAACGTTTATCATACATTGTTAAGGCTCAATCGAGCTCCTGCTATCTGTATACGCTATCGATCCAGTCGTCAATTCATCCGACCAATCAACATCCGATCGATCAATCAGTCAGTCTGTCACTCGGTCAGACAGACAGACAGACAGACAGACAGACAGACAGACAGACAGACAGACAGACAGACAGACAGACAGACAGACAGACAGACAGACAGGCAATTGATATAGCGTTTAATCCAGGTAACTTGCATATTGAGTGAGTTGTCCAGACGTTTGAATGATTATAATTATTGTGACCTGAGCACACTTGGTTGATCGAGATATAGGTATAGCTGTTTCTGTGACATCCGAGTCTCCAGACGAAGGGCACAGAGATACCTCAGCTGGGATAATGACAGTGACAGTGTGTTAGTGTGTAAGATAGATAGATAGAGGGACAGATAGAGGGACAGGTAGAGGGACAGATAGAGGGACATAATTTGTTCGGTACCCAGTCCTCGATGACTCGTTAACCATCAGATGAATTCCCATTTTAACGCGACTATACTTTCGTCTGTTTTAATAAAAAAATGTAACTTAATTCATAAGAAATTTTACCATCTCTAAACCATTGCAAAGGTCGAGCGCTCGCCTTCTAACGCCATGTTTCGTGGATTCGAGCCCCTCCCTTGCGACGATTAATATGCTACTGCATGAAAACCTTGCACAAAAGATACAACACAGCGCCATCGAATGATGCCTGCAATAGAATTGTTGCGCTATACGAATATTAAACTAAGAAAATAATTTAATCTAGTATAGTATAGTGACTTCTGCAGCGCCATTATCATAAAACATAAAGCGAACTCATAAGTAACATCATATTCCCTTAGCGAAGCACAACTAAATGTCTGGGAAGTTATCAGCCTAGCAAACTTTAATGCAGTAACACGGCTATGATCGCAATCGTAATCTCCAAACTTCTAAAGCGCCACTCGAAGGCCAAGCCCAGGGCACCAGCCCATTCACGAGTGCTGCGTCAAATCAGAGTGGGTTTTCCAAAGAGTAGTCCAAAGGTGGTCTAAGTCCAGTTACCATGGGGGCCAGATCACGAGAGGAGTGTGGATCAAATAGAAGCACCACAGACTTTAAACAGAGGTTATGAAGAGTTTAAATTCTATTTCTTGTTGGTTAGTAAAACTGAATCCCTAGACGAGACATTTCTTTATCAATCGTCATCGTCACTTATCAGCTGCATGCTGCTATCTCGAACCACCTGTTAACTTTCTCTCCCATAGCCAGTTCGAGGCTATTCGCTGATTAACTTATCAATCGATTGTCGAATTGACAGACATCATTAGTTGGGAGCTTGACCAGAAGCAGCTGCAAGTGATCGTCTTCTGAATGCAATCAATGGATTTAAGAATCGTTTTAGCCGTTCTGCTCTTGGCATTGGCACCCTCGTCCGAGGTAAATTCACTCAGAATCAGTTTAGATGTAAATTCACCCAGAATCAGTCAAGAGGTAAATTCACTCAGAATCAGTTAAGATGTAAATTCACCCAGAATCAGTTAAGAGATAAATTCACCCAGAATTATTCAAGACTTAAATTCACTCAGAATGAGCTAAGATGTAAATTCATTCAGAATCAGTTAAGAGACAAATTCACCCAGAATTATTCAAGAGCTAAATTCACTCAGAATGAGCTAAGATGTAAATTCACTCAGAATCAGTTAAGAGGTAAATTCACCCTGAATCATTCAAGAGCTAATTCACTCAGAATCAATCAAGAGGCAAATTCACCCAGAATCAGTCAAGAAGCAAATTCATTCAGAATCAGTTAAGATGTAAATTCACTCAGAATCAATCAAGAGGTAAATTCACTCATAATCAATCAAGAGGTAAATTCACCCAGAATCAGGTAAGGGGCAAATTCACCCGGAGTCAGGCAACCCTGACAAATGACCCTCTCCGAAATCATAAACTAATCCAGTCGTTTTAATTCGGTAATAATTATATTCTATGAGAACTGGATCCATAAACGTATCTATTAGTAATAAATTAAACTCTATTTACCTAAACGACCGCACTCAACTATATTTGATCGCACCGAAAATCTCTCCCGCAGGGATGCTGTAGAGATTTTATCACACGCTCCATTCCATCAGACTCTACACCACATTGACATTGTATTACGTTAAAGACATATTAGGTCAGTGGTTATCAACCGGTGTGTCGCGACACACTAGTGTGTCGCGCATCGACCGGCAGTGTGTCGCGTAAACCTGGTGTGTCGCTGGTGTGTCGCGATAAAATTGGTGTGTCGCGAATTCTCACAGCCTACGCCCGTCATTTCTACATTACACTTACTTACTTGAAGCTTAGCGGACGTAGGCTGTGAGAATTCCTAACAATCCATTTATAATATCTATTCTATTATATCGTAATCTAAGGTGGCCATGATGTTTATCTTATACACCATAGACCCCTACACGTTTGCGATGGCGCCGATGTTAACTTTTACCCATTATTGCAACATTTGGAAAGGATAAACTGATCAGTATAAAGCGAACATGTTGCGAATCTTCTACTGGTCATGCGATATCAAATTTTGGTAGCAATGAGACGGGTTCTAGCACCAACAATAGTGAATACGCAAACAATGACGCTGCCACTGCTAGTTTTAGTAAACCAATCAAGAAAAACATGAGAAAGAAGAAATCTAGAAAGTTATGTACAAGCAATCCTCAAGAACTCAGTTCTGGGCTAAGACATACAAAGGGGAACATTACAATACACTGGAGAGGTGGGCGTCCGGAGGAGGGCAAGGGGGCATTTGCCACCGAATTTTGCAAATATGTTACAAAAATAAAATCTTTTTATTACTATGATTATTATAACAGCCCAACACGATTTTAAATGCAAAAACCTCTTAATTATTTAGGTAAGTCCTTGACAGTTATTTATTTTTAAAGTTGTCACGTGTTCTATGTTCATGAATATGGAAACACGTCACTTTACTCCTCCTACTAAATTTTGTGCCATGTAAAAAATTTTGCCCCCTGTAAAAATTCCTGCGGACGCCCATGCTGGCGAGCAAAGCAATCAAAGAGTTGGTTTCATTTCATAGTTCCTACTTATCTGAGCAAGGTTTTTCTCGGATGATCAACATAAAGAAAAAAAAGGAATAAAGTGGTCAGAAGATCTCTCTCAGCCTGCTTACGTGATGCACTTACAAAAACTGTGGATCCTCCATTTGCAAATAATCCACAGAAAATCCAGGACCAAAATCTCAGTAACTGCATGCTACTAAGTTAACGTAGAAACTGGAAAGGATTCAACATGAACATTTTCATTCTTTAAAATGTTAAAAATTTAAAATGTTAAACTAGTTTAACTTTAACATTTTTAACAATGTTCACATACGATTGCGTGGTGTGTCGCCAAATTTGGTGGCAAGTTTAGGTGTGTCGCGTGCCAAAAAAGGTTGAGAACCACTGTATTAGGTAATGGAAAGTAAACATGCCGAGTGAATTAAATAAATCAAACTCATTTTCAACTCAATATATATATATATACATGTATATATATACATGTATATATATATATATATATTCGTTTAATGAAAAAAAACAGATGACACACCGCATCTGGGTACAATCGTTAGCAGACAATAATTAGTTACTGAGAGTTAATTTAAAGACTAAAGGCCAAAAGTACAAAGCACAAATACGCCTTCTCCATATGTTAAAGCGATGATGATAATGATAATGACGCCAACGATGATAATGAAGATGTCGACGACGATGATAATGATGATGTCGACGACGATGATGATGATAACGATGACGACGACGATTATGATGATTGTGATGATGCCTTTACAGGCGACTCCTTTGGACGACTACATAGCCAAGCCAGATGCTGTCTACTCGTGGGCGACTATAGCAGTCTATCCGGACACTGGCCTCGGATACAGCCAGTACCTCATCAACATGACTTCACAGAGATGGATGACATGTAGGTCTTTCTCTGTACCTTTCACGTTGTCTGTCTGTCTGTCTGTCTGTGTGTGTGTCTGTGTGTCTGTGTGTCTGTCTGTCTGTCTGTCTGCCTGTCTGTCTGTCTGTCTGTCTGTCTGTCTGTCTGTCTGTCTGTCTGTCTGTCTGTCTGTCTGTCTGTCTGTCTGTCTGTCTCTCTGAGAACTGGATCCATAAACGTATCTAGTAGTAATAAATTAAATTCTATTTACCTAAACAGTCTGTCTGTCTGTCTGTCTGTCTGCCTGTCTGTCTGTCTTTTTCTTTCTCTATCTGCAGTCGAAATAGTACCACTTTCATAAACATATAGGCCTACCTCATATAAGTCATATCATTTAGATAATCATCATCTTCATTATCGACGTCGACGTCATCATCGTCAATCAATCAATCATCATATTATCATCACTGGCGTAAACTTTTCCAAAATATTGGGGGGGATTTGGTTATTTATTTTACACTTATTGCATTGAATGTACAGTAACATCTCAATTATTGGTGGGGGGGGGCACGTGCCCCGGCTGCCCCCCCCCAAGAGTCTACGCCTATGATTATCATTATCATCTTATTATATATTGTTTCTCTATCCTCATTATCATCATCCAGTGAATCAAACAATAAATGAATCAATCTATCAATCAATTTATGAATTAATCGGTCGATCATTCAGGCAGTCAATCATCATCGATCAGTCGTCGTTGTTGTCATCATCATAATGATTATCATCATCGTTGTTGTTGCTGTTGTTGTCGTCGTTGCCAATAACGCCAACAGTGGAGGAGACGAGTGGGCCGATCTGGTGGCATTACCTGATCGTCGTTGTTCCGACGAATCTTCGCTTCACAGATTCCGCCTTTCTGATGATCGACAACGGAGAAATGGACAGCCCGTTCGTACTTACTTATTAACAACCATACACACGGCCATACAATCGTCTTCGGCGTCATCATCATCATCGTCATTAAGATCATCATCAGCAGCAGCAGCATTGTTGTCGCCATCGTCGTAATCATCAGCATCGTCATCTTTATCATTATCATAATCATCTTCATAATCATCTTCTTCGTCTTCGTCATCGTCATAATCATCATCGTCATCATCGTCAAAATCATCATTGTCATCATCATAGTCATCGTCATCGTCATCGTCATCGTTATCGTCATCATCATCATTAGGTTCCATCATTAGGATCAATCAATTAAAATTTTCATCAACCAAATCACCAGCCAGTCACTCATTCAGTCGTCCGCCAAACAGTCCATCAATTAATCTTTCGATAAACCATCATCATTCGAGGTGAAAATGCTGATTACTGATGACAACGACAACGACGACAGTGGTATTGGGCAGATCACTAGACCTTCATCGTTTTTGTCGTCGTTGTACATTGTCTTCTGTCGTCGTCGTTGTTGTGCTCTAGTCTTCCGACTCCGTCGACTGATCATCGTTTTAATTCGACGGCGCAGTATGCTCTGGGAACAGGATCGATCGCAGCCGATCTCAAGATGGTTCCAAATCAGAAGCTTCACTGCCAGGTTCTCCATCTCTTCAATAGGCAGCTCTGGCTAAATATCTACAGTGTTCTACACTATACATGCACTGTGTGTGTGCGCGTGCGTGCGTGCGTGTGTGCGCGCGTGCGTGCGTGCGTGCGTGCGTGCGTGCGTGTGTGTGTGTGTGTGTGTGTGTGTGTGTGTGTGTGTGTGTGTGTGTGTGTGTAGGTGTAGGTGTGTGTGTGTGTGTGTGTGTGTGTGTGTGTGTGTGTGTGTGTGTGTGTGTGTGTGTGTGTATTGTATTGTATTGTATTGTATTGTATTCGGATATTTATAAAGCGCTTCTAGCGGGAGGGCCATTCAGAAGCGCTCCCAGTGCGATAGACCCCGAGAGAAAAAGCAAGTTTTAAGAAAGGTAAAAGAGGAAGAGACGCTACCTGAGAGAATAGAAGAACGAACAAACGGAGGAAGCCCATTCCAAAGAGCAGGGCCAATGGAAGCAAACGACCTAGATTGAGCCAGTGAAGTCCTGACACGGGGAACGAGGAGGTCCAAACGGTCAGATGAACGAAGAGGACGAAGAGAAGCCGCAGAGTGAGGGCGATGAAATAAGTCACATAAATATTTTGGAGCGAAACCAAGCTGAGCCTTAGAGACAAGGATGAGGACCTTAAATTGGATGCGGGCAGAAAGCGGGAGCCAGTGGAGTTCTTCTGCCATAAAGGTGGTGATATGAGAGAATCGAGGAAGACGGGCAATTAATCTAGCAGCAGCATTGAGAACGGACTGAAGAGGAGCAAGACGGACTTTGGGAAGACCAATGAGGAGGGAATTGCAGTAGTCAAGTCTAGAGCAGACAAATGCATGGACAATTGAAGTGAAAATTGGAGATGACAGAGAGCGACGGATAGCTCTAAGGCGCCTTAGGTGAAAATAGGAAGTGCGAGTGAGTTTGGAAATGTGTTCAGTAAAGGTGAGAGAATTGTCAAGGGTCACTCCTAGATCACGAACGCTAGACGAGAAAGTGAAAAGCGGAAACCTTTGAGACAGCACAGCAAAGTCGAGTTTTTTAAGTTGCTGAGGAGTGCCAAACCAGATAAACTGGGTTTTTGACGAATTGAGGGAGAGGCGATTGCAAGACATCCAGGTATGAAGATCACGAGAAAGAGCTTCGATGCGCTGAACAAGAAGAAGTTGAGAGGAAGGAGGCCCATGGACATAAGCCTGGACATCGTCAGCAAAGAGATGGCCTGAAGCCCCATGGATGGGGAAGAGAGAGGGGATACCAGCCGTGTACAAAATAACAGAGCCCTGCGGAACACCGAGTTTAATAGGGACCCACAGAGTTCTAGATTCACCAGAGATAACCATCTGAGTGCGATCAGACAGGTATGACCGGAACCACTGGAGAGGGGGGCCCTTCAGACCACAAGAGGTCTCAAGACGCTGTAGAAGAATGGTGTGGTCCACCATGTCAAAGGCTGCAGAGACATCATATAGTGCCAGAAGGGTGAGTTCGGACCTATCAACAGCTGAATAAATTTCAGAAAGCAAGGAAAGGAGGGCAGTTTCAGTGGAGTGGTGAGCCCTAAAACCTGACTGAAAGGGAGGTAGAAGCCCAGATTGTTCCAGATAGGGAAGAAGTTGAAGAGAGACAAGGCGTTCAAGGGTTTTAGATAGAAATGATAGATTAGAGATTGGACGGTAGTTTTGGCAGAGGTTTGTGTCAAGATTGGGCTTCTTGAGTGAGGGGAAAACAATGGCCCGCTTTTGCGAGGCGGGGACACAACCTTCAGAGAGGGACCTATTAAAGAGATAAAGCAGAAATGGAGCAAAATCATCTAAAATGTCACTAAGAATGAAAGGGGGAAGAGGATCTAATTCACAAGAATTTAAATTAACTGATGAAAGAACTGTACGAAGGTCCGAGTCCAATATGGGTCGGAAATCGTCAAAAGCAGAAGACGTTGTGGTAAACGTCGGTGGAGGAGCATCTGATGTGGAGGCTCTGAGTCGGTCAGTCTTTTCCGTGAGCATAGTCAAGAATTCATTTGCGGAGAAGGCAGGAATTTCTGAAGGACGAGAAGGCCGGCCCAGTAGACCCGAGATGGAAGACCAAAGGCGTCTTGGGTTTTTGAGATTGCGTGAGACCAGCTTCTCCCAGTGAGCAGCCTCCTTGCGATGGTAGAGACGATGAAGGGCACGAAGCTGGGTAATCCAAGCCAATCGGTCATTAGGATCCTTGGTCCGGCGAGAGCGTCGCTCCAAGCAACGGGTGCGACGGCGAAGTTTATGACAGTCGGCGTCGAACCAGACGGCCAATGGTCGATGACGGGTCTTTACTTGACGACATGGAAGCATGGAATCCAGCAGACTGGTAACGGTGGAGGTGTAGAGATCAAATAATTGAGGAACCGTGAGAATGTCAAGTGCAGGACCCGGTGACGAGAGGAGAGAGTCTCTGATAGCGACGCTGAAAGCCTGAGAGTCAAACGATTTCCATCCTCGCATCTTCCGAATGGAGTGGATTGGCTGTAGGTGAACTGATGGTAGAGTAAATTTGAGATACGAATGATCGGAGATCGTAGGAGGAAGGATGAGAAGGTCCGTAACTTGGTCGTCATCAGAGGTAATGACGAGATCAAGCCATCCACCAAGTCGATGCGTGGCTTGATTGACGTGCTGGCGGAGGCCAAACTGAGTGAGAAGTTCGAGGAATCGTAACGAAGTAGGAATGGTAGGGTCCTCCAGGTGTAGATTGAAGTCGCCGAGAATGAGGAGTTGAGTATTGCGAGTGACAAGAAACTCAAGGACGGAGGAGAATTCTTCGAAGAACTGAGGAGTAACGGTAGCCGATCCAGGTCTATAAACCGTGAGGAGGGTAACTGAGCCGCGAGGCAAGGCGATGCTCAGACACAAAGCTTCAAACGTGGTTGGCGACGTGTCGAGTGAGACTTGCGTGACCCGTAGAGATGACCGGAAGAAGGTCACGATGCCACCACCACGAGCCGGACGACCATCAGGATGAGGTGGACGAGGGCAGTCACGAGAAGAGTAACCCGACGGAGTCGCTCGTAGAATCGGAACGTCATCGGAGTCCTGGTGCCAGCTTTCAGTTACAGTGAAAACGTCAAGCTGATCCTGAAGAAGAGACTGAGAAACGAAGGCGAACTTTTCAGATAAAGATTGGGCGTTCCAGGAGGCAACCCGTAGGCCTGAGGAGTGAGCGAGCGGAGGATGAGACGAGTCGGTTGGGTGAAGATCGTGCAAGTCCACTCTTGGAGAAGAAGCAGGAGAGGATGATGAAGAATCGGAGGTCGTCAGCATCGGCTCATGAAGACACGAGGTACGAGGTGTTTGGTTGAAGCGACTGCTGGCAGGGCACCATATCTGATGCTTGAAGAGGATCTTGCGTAGACTACGAGTAGGATGAACGGATGATGACCAGAAAGACCAAAGTTGTTGAGAGGAATAGACGATACGCTCCATACTGATGAGAGCGTAGATGATGATAATAGCGCATACACCAAAGTACCCAGCATGCATCTGACCGCAACGTTAAATTCAAACGACGGAGTAGCAAACAAATGAAGTTTTCAAATCAATTTGCGTTTTACATCCAGTTTATAATTCACGTGGCTGTCGAGTGAAATTTTGTCCAAAGACTGGCAAGAAAAACCACGAAAACTTTCATAAAGTCGTCGAGATAAACAGTGAAACGAGCGAAAACTTACGCCGTTTACCCGGCATGCATCGGAACAAACATTCAGTTCAGACGACGCAATTGCAGTCAAACAAATCGATTATAAAATCAACTTGCGATCTAAATTAAGTTTTGGATAGCAGTAGCTGTCGTTGAAATTTAATCCGAAAGGTTGACAAGAAATATCCACATAAACTGAACTTAAGCCGAGAAAAATGACAAAAGAACGAAAGACCTACGCACTGGCGTGTGTGTGTGTGTGTGTGTGTGTGTGTGTGTGTGTGTGTGTGTGTGTGTGTGTGTGTGTGTGTGTGTGTGTGTGTGTGTGTGTGTGTGTGTGTGTGTGTGTGTGTGTGTGTGTGTGTGTGTGTGTGTGTGTGTGTGTGTGTGTGTGTGTGTGTGTGTGTGTGTGTGTGTGTGTGTGTGTGTGTGTGTGTGTGTGTGTGTGTGTGTGTGTGTGTGTGTGTGTGTGTGTGTGTGTGTGTGTGTGTGTGTGTGTGTGTGTGTGTGTGTGTGTGTGTGTGTGTGTGTGTGTGTGTGTGTGTGTGTGTGTGTGTGTGTGTGTGTGTGTGTGTGTGTGTGTGTGTGTGTGTGTGTGTGTGTGTGTGTGTGTGTGTGTGTGTGTGTGTGTGTGTGTGTGTGTGTGTGTGTGAATTGGAACGTCTTTATTATTAAGACACCATTGATTAACAGTGAGCCAATTCGGGTGATGACGAGGTTTTGCTCTGTTGAGCGCAGGGTGATCCGCCGGAGAAACTGAGACGCGAGGATGATCTGATCGCCTGGACCTGGAGACAATTCATCGATGATCCATCCAACCCAGACATCCTCCTACAACTTCCGATGGCCAAGGTAACGGTGGTTCCCCTCCTCCTTCTCAACGTCAGAGTAACTTCTATAGCACCAGAGATTATGGATATTCAGGACTGGTGGCTGTCTATCGAGCAATCCTCTTCTGTTAAGTTATGTTCATTCATCTAATATAACATATTTATGAGCCTAATTTTACGTTGCCGAAACGTAGAAGTGATGAGTCAGCAAGTTTAGAACTTGACGAGCGTGTCTGTTATAACATCACGTGCCTGCGATTGGTAGGTGCTAGCGCTAAAACGTTGGTCTGACGTTAGTGGTAATTGTATTGTATTGTATTGTATATGGGCATTTATAAAGCGCCTCTTGGGGTATAGACCATTCAGAGGCGCTCCATGTGCGCGAGACCCCGAGAGAAAAAGCATGATTTAAGGTTAGAAAAGGAAGAAGCAACGCTACCAGAGAGAATGGTGGTGCGGACAGAAGGAGGAAGTAGGTTCCAAAGTGAGGGACCTATGCAGGCAAAGGATCTGGACTGAGCCATAGTAGTCCTGACACGAGGAACTAAGAGGTCAAGACGAGGAACTAAGAGGTCAAAGCTTGTTTTGCTGACTGAGCTGGTTCGAATCTCTACAGAGACAAGTAGCAAATACGTTTCAGGCGATGTCTTAGTGTTTTATAACAGTTTGTGACAGAAATATGTTCTGTACTCAGTTCTTAGGACTGTAAAACTTCAGGTGTACGTTTGAGTCGCGTATAACACTGTTTACTGGTGACGATAGCTATTTATAGACTTGTACGTCTAGAAACTTTAAATTCTTAATCGTAATCGTAATAGTAAACTCAGAATTTCTAAAGCGCCACTTTAAAGCTAAGCTCAGGGCACCAGCTTATTCACGAGCGTTGCTTTCGTCGATAGAAGTAACTGTCTCGATTTGACTCATGTGAATAAGGGAAATAAAAAGACTTTCTGTCAATCCCCGCTACGTTAGAAATCAGATCGATTTAGAATTTGAAGTGCGATTTCTTTCTTTGAGTAGTTGTCGACGCCACTTTCTTCTTACATTGATTAATGATGCAAAGTAATGAGTTTATCTACGTGATGATGTTGATAACGATGATGCTGATGACTATGCTAATGATGACGAAGACGACGATTATGATGATGATGATGACGGTGGTGGTGGTGGTGGTGGTGGCGGTGATGGTGGTGGTGGTGATGATGATGATGACGACGACGACGATGATGATGATGATGATGATGATGATGATGATGATGATGATGATGATGATGATGATGATGATGATGATGATGATGATGATGATGATGATAGTAAATGATTGCGTTGATGTTATTAGTCGGCTGTTCGCGCTATGGATACGCTAACGGCTTTTGCTAAGACGCTCGTTCCAGCGCATGACATCACTTCCTTCCTGGTCGCTGGTGGTTCAAAGGTCAGCCATGTTTTTCCGATGCATAACTGGATATCGTCGAGAGCTTTTCACATAGATCTAATCTACAGTGATTACACGGAGCAGATGCGCCGACTTTTGCTTTTGTCTCTGGGTGCCAGTCAGAGGCGGATCCAGAAGGTTTATCAAACTTTTACAGGACCAACGAAACTTTTTAGGAAATCATCTCCGAAAAAAACTGATGACCTTTTTTTAGTCATCCCAAAAAAGTCCACATTATTTCGTCATTTTCCATCGTCTACTACGTGTTTACACATAAACAAATTTAAAATGGGGGGGGGGCAATGTCTCCTAAAATTTGACGACTTTTTTAAGGAATTCATCCACAGAAAAAATTTGACGACCTTTTTTTATGAATACCCCAAGAAATTGAATTTAAGGTCCGAATTCTTCTGGGGGCCAGGCCCCAACTGAACTTTTTCTCTGGCTGCATTGGCACCCAAGGCCCCCAAGAAGTCGGCGCCTATGACACGGAGACCACATCTAGGACCCATGCTACCAATCGGGACCCTTTTCTCGCCTTCATTAAACTCCTGCCCAATTGAATTTATTACATAAAGCAACCTACCCAACGCAAATCATCTGATAGCTTGTTCTGTTATATATGATGATGATATACATTCATGTACTCATGTATGTGGGTTTGTATGTATGTATCTATCTATGTATGTGTATATGTATGTGTATATATGTATGTATCTATGTATGTATGTGTATGTATGTATGTATGTATGTATGTATGTATGTATGTATGTATGTATGTATGTATGTATGTATGTATGTATGTATGTATGTATGTATGTATGCATGTATGCATGTATGCATGTATGTATGTATGTATGTATGTATGTATGTATGTATGTATGTATGTATGTATGTATGTATTATGACATGGCTGGACTTTTAGAAAGCTTATTCTAGCAACCCCTTGAAAGCACTATGAACATGGTTGATTTAAGGATCTGAACAAGAGTGGGTCTTAACATAGCTAGAAAAGCGACTCGGGTAGAGTTTAAAAGTACATCAACTGGTAAATAGTTCCAAAGGGATGGACCAACGCACGAGAGTACACGGTACACTCGTGTTGACGTTTGTCACCAAGGGACCAGAAGATCTCCACGGGCGGTTGAACGAAGCTACTGGCGACCTGACTGAGCTGAAACCGGAACAAATAGTTCATGGTAAGCATGTTGGAGCAGAATCAACCAACGAAGCCCGGTCACGGAGGAGGATCTTGAATCTTATTCGATCCTCGACAGGGAGTCAAAGGAGTCCATGTCTCATTGCCTATATGCTGAGATATGAGAGAATTTTGGTAGATTAGCGACTATAGCCGAGCGATGCAGTTCAGGACGGACTAAGGTTGACGTAGCTTACATTTCGTCAAGCCTGCAAAGATGGAATTACAATAGTCAAGGCGCGTCAGGACGAAGGAATGGAAGAAGACCATTGCATTGTAAACAAAAGATTTCGCCTTATCGACCGAATCTGATGAAGCTGGTAGAATCTTGACCTGCACATCGAATTCATATGGTCAGCCAAGGATATTTCTATGTCGATAAGCGCTCCTAGGTTCTCTGGTAGTGCTAGTCAAAAGCCTGGATAAAGGATGAGGGCGACGCTTCTTATCTTTGTTATGACACAGCGTCATTCAACAGTAATTACTACTACCTTGTAACTTTGACAATTGACCGAAGTGTAAACTATTGTCTTGTAGAGAGGTTGGACGACCTATTTGGCTGCGGCGGCTGCTCCGGAAAGAGTCTTTGCCATCATCCCAGAAGTCCTGACCTGCTTGAACTTCGTTGCGGTAACAAACCGACTATAACTCCTGATTAAACAATTAATAGATTCTGTAAAAATGGCCTATACCACAGGCCTAATATTCCGCCCCCTATCAGTTATAGCCAACTATCTAGTTTAATATCTAATATAAATGTACATCCATGACACGTCATATAGGTATATCTGGTAATAGGTCCTAAATAATTAAGCCATTTTAGGCCCGCTAATTGGGGTATCTAATTAATTATGCATGCAGGTGATGCGTCATCAGTACAGGGCATACGGCGGATGGTCATTTTCGAACAAGGATTATTACAACGAGAACATCACAGCGGATCTGGAACATCCCAATATCGAGCTTATGACGGATATCATCGATCCATATGGTCAGTATCATCG
This sequence comes from Allolobophora icterica, assembly GCA_963556255.1. Classification (NCBI taxonomy): domain Eukaryota; kingdom Metazoa; phylum Annelida; class Clitellata; order Crassiclitellata; family Lumbricidae; genus Allolobophora; species Allolobophora icterica. Next base: position 72,737,749 of record OY744605.1, read on the forward strand.
ATCCATATGGTCAGTATCATCGATCCATATGGTCAGTATCATCGATCCATATGGTCAGTATCATCGATCCATATGGTCAGTATCATCGATCATGTGGTCACTATGATCGATCCATATGGTCAGTATCATCGATCCATATGGTCAGCATATCCATCATCCTTCTAGGCCTATCTGCTTGTGCGTTCGTCGAAAACGCAGCAAGCTATAATTGCGCTCTGTGCCAAGCGTAAACATGACCCCCTCCCGACCCAAAGATCAACTTAACCAATAACAACCAAATTTCTTATCTTAAATGTAATATTTACTATAAATATGTGCAAACGACAATGTTTAATATGCCTGCATTGCCAGGTCACCCAGGTGTCTATCTATTAATATTGAATATACCCACTTTTATTTGTTACTATTTAATTTTATTACGTTTATTTCATTTTTAAGTGGTATCATATTTCAAGATAAAGTAGTTTAATAATTAAATCATTCCGTCTCAAAATTTGCGCCCCCTCCCTCTTGAGTTGCGCCTAGCTGTTCCATGGCACCGCTGGAACACCCTCGCTGCGGTATTGGCGTTCGTCCATCCATCCATCCTTCATCCGTCCAATCCATCCATACACGCATCGATCCATCTGTTCATCCATCCCTCCCTCCATCCTTCCATTCCTTCATCTATCCATCCATCCATCCATCCATCCATCCATCCATCCATCCATCCATCCATCCATCCATCCATCCATCCATCCATCCATCCATCCATCCATCCATCCATCCATCCATCCATCCATCCATCCATCCATCCATCCATCCATCCATCCATTCCTTCATCCATCCATCCATCCATCCATCCATCCATCCATCCATCCATCCATCCATCCATCCATCCATCCATCCATCCATCCATCCATCAATCCATCCATCCATCCATCCATCCATCCATCCATCCATCCATCCATCCATCCATCCATTCCTTCATCCATCCATCCATCCATCGCCACTCCCATCCACCCACGTGTCCACTCCTCCGTCACTCGCTGCAATACCTTCTTATCTGTGCATCCGTGCAGTGTACCGTGACCGTCTGACAATGCCTAAGCTACTCGTCAGTGGTGCTGGAGACGAACACTTCATGCCCGACGACACATGGTACTTCTGGAACGACCTCAACGGAACCAAGTATTACTGGTAATACCAGTTACACTGCCTCTGCTTTCAGAGTAGACTGCATTATTCGACCGCTATCAGAAGCCTAAAACTATGCGTAGGGTTAATGAGGATTTGTAGGTAGGCATTACTCTTTCTCGTCTCTATTCCATTTCCTTGTTTTCAGGGTCATAAGCCGAAAACAAAATTTTTAGGAAGGCGTTTAGTTAAGCCAAAAATTTCTTAACACCATTCTAGTTTCAGGTGACTTTTCACTTTAGCTTTTGATTTTATCTGTGTTTTTTCTCGATATTTCATTGTCTTGTTCTTTACCACTGAGTTAATATGAAATCCGAACACTTCCTGGAATGGAAGGGTTGACCAGCCAAGCCCCTCTAGAGACGGCTATTTGGGTCGTTCTGTTACCTGGTCAGCTCTAACTTGTGTCTTTCATATAATCTTATAATCTTTTTTTATAGGATGTTGGAGAATTCAGGTCACGACATTGGAGATTCTCCCAATGGAGACTTAATTCTCCCGAATGAAGTGGGTTTCTATCTGGCTATTAAGACGGTGAGTGCTAATTTAAACTTATCTGGTTAATTCTGATTAAACAAACTTCTATAGCGCCGCAATCGAACTAAACACACTAATGATTGAGATGCGACTTTTAATTAGGGGCATCGGTCTATTAGCAGATGATAGGAATCACCTCCGAGCGTGGTGACGAAAATCACGTGAGAGTGCCGCTTCCAGCTAGGCCTATCTAAGAAAGCCATTGCATTTCAGAACATCGAAATATACAATAAACTGAAGTTTAACTATAAATTAAAAATACATAAATAACTCAAATATACGCTAAATAAAACTAAATCTGATTTTATTTTTAGAATTTTCAATTGCCGCAGATTTCGTGGCTGAGGGAAGAGGTAAGTTTTTTTTAAATCGAAACTAGGCGTAGGCCCTATTGTAACCTACCCCACAGGCATGCATGCTTACACGGAGCCCACATATAGGACCCATGCTACCATATTGGACCCTATTGAGCCCACATGGGTCCCACATAATGCCATGAATATGCTGGATAGGTCTATATTATGCTGTTTTCGTATTAGGCCCTATAGAAACTATCATACACGTGTTTGGCTTTTTTCAGTATCAACGAATTTATACATGTTGCCATGGAAACCAGTTTAAGTAGTTTTCAGATGGAAAAGTTCAGTCAGGTTAATTAGCGACAAAAGTCCTATTTAGCAATTCCGCCAACACAATAGCAGAACTGACATCATTCGAGTGATATGAGCGATTTCTTTACTTTAATTGCCTTCAAACCACACTTTGCCAGAGCTCTAACCGCAATCTTACTTTATACATTGCCTGTTGGTCCTAGACATCAACCGGGGGATCGATAACAGTTACGACAGACACTGAACCTCTCGCAATATCGGCTGTTTATGCAGATACGAACGATGCACTCAGGTAAGAAACATCAACTGATAGCGTACAAAACTATCCTATCCATAGCAAATTCTGAATGTAGGCATAAATCAGAGTACAGATCTTTGGATGTACTTAGTTATAACGCTATAGAGATTTGATCCATATAGAAGACTCGCAAACTACCGCTTCTCTTTCGTGTATACCATCCGGCGCGAGCAGCGTAGCTGTTCTACGTTGACCCAGAAGCTCGAAGGATGGCCCGACGCACGTCATCTTACACCAATGACGTGCGTTGGGTGGTGGATTTATCGTGTGTCGCGTACGCTACTGCCTATCATAATAGAAACTACTATCGACGCAGCTTGGTCAAGAGAGTCTCGATATGATCTCAGATTCCGAAAACAGGCTATTATAGGCCTAACTTTTACTAGTGTATTTTCCCGTCATAATTATGACGGCAGTATATAGTGTTAGAGTATTAACCCGTCATATTATGACGTATTATTATAGGCCTATATATGTGTCGTCAAGGCCGCCGTCGTCAAGACCGCCGTCGTCAAGACGGCAGTACAAACGGCTTCTGTTTCACAACAGAACAGAAGCCGTTTGTGACGTAGCGTCCTACGACGGACAAATTTACATATAAGGAAACTATATATATATATATATATATATATATATATATATATATATATATATATATAATATATATATATATATATATATATATATATATAGTTGTCAACGGTTAACTGCGTTTCCATGTTTTGTTGTAGACGAGATTTCCGGATGCATATCGGAATTCCGGATCCAAGTAGCCCCGTTCCCAGTAACATCGTCTGGACTGAGACGTTCAACGTCGAAACGGTGGTCAGTATTTCTTAGTGAAAGTTAGTCAGAATCTAACAGGAAGATGGCAACTATTTTCGCTGCTGTTGGTTCATATCCTGTTTTAGTGCAACCCATTTCTACAAACAATGAATCATTCCTGTTTGATCAGGATTTGAACCCCGCCTCATTCTACCCACTTGATCATCCTAACAGTCAACATCCGACGCCTCCATCCATCTATATTTATATCCATCCGCATGGCTGCTGCCATTTATATGCAGCTTCTGTAACATATTGTTAGTTCCTAAGCTGTCTGTGTGTGTATCCTAAACACAGGATATCGGAGTCTACCGCGTTCAGTTCGACTATGCCCCGGATGCCAAATGGCGTGCCTTCTACATCAAAGTAAGTCAGATGAACGACACGTTAAAGCATTGCTAATTTCCTACAGTGTCCTTGAAGGCGATAGTGAAATATCATAATCTGTAGATGAAGCCCATCTGAAATCGCATAGGTCAGTGCAGTACAGCTCTTTAAACTGTACATGTAACACGTTATAACTTATAACAGTTACTAATTTAGAACTGTTGTAGGCCTAATTCTGCCATTAATAGGGCGTAATGTGAGGAAGTTGTTTTTTAAATTTGAGACAATTGTTTTTAATCTACAAGACTGTTAAAATACGGTAGTGTAAGACTGTTAATAATAATCTGTGACTGTTGTTAATAATTCTAAAATTTAAATTTGCACGTTTTCTATAGCGATCGTATGGTCTCGACCTTGCTCATTTTCAATGAATTCATTAGGCAAGATCCTTCACCACTGCTGCGGGTATGAATGGGTACCACGACATGTAAGGTGCCAGTGTACGAACTGTGCTAGCCCGATATTTAAATCTCTGAACCAAGCTATCGTTGGTATGCGAACCGACAAACGCACGCACAGAAGCGCATGCAGGCCTACGTCTAACGTACGTTCTTAACAATGTAGCTAATCGGGCGAGTCTAATTAATCTATTGAATTGTAAAACTGTGTGAAACACTAATTGGATGAATTTCCAGATGACCTACGCAGGACCGGAGGGCTATCAGTTTTACATAACAACCGAGGTGAACATCATTCCAGACATCTTTCCATATGAAGACTGCCATGGAACGGAGATGTGTCGAGGTGTTCTGCTCTGATTCACCAACTGATTCATCGATGAATCAACGATTCCAAAAACATTTTCTCATTTGCTGCCAACACCACTTCCATTTAAACATTACATGAAAATCACGTGCAAACTAACTGATCTCATTCGAGTGTTTTCATTTTAAATCCACATTCATAGGGATACAGAGACATACTGACAGAAAGACACACATATACTACAAACCATAATTCACTGGACCTTTCTCACTAAATTCCTAAGTGAGAATCTTCCTGTTAATATTATTCATCCTGCATTTACGAATAAAGTTAGCTTCTGTAAGTTACGTCACTTCTCACTCTCTCTTTTTGGCAACAGCTGTCTCTCGATCCTGTTTGTTACGTCACTGCTGTTGCTCTCTCTCTCTCTCTCTCTCTCTCTCTCCTCTCTCTCTCTCTCTCTCTCCTCTCTCTCTCTCTCTCTCTCTCTCTCTCTCTCTCTCTTCTCTCTCTCTCTCTCTCTCTCTCTCTCTCTCTCTCTCTTCGGCTATGTACACTGTCTCTCCTCTTTGTTGCGTCACTGTTCAGACTGTTCTCTATCTTTGATAATCGCGATCTTTCTGTTTTCAACGTCACTGCTCTCTCTCCCGCTGTCTTCTGTTTGTTACGTCATGCTTTTTCTCTTTCGCTTTATTTGGCACCCGCTGTCTTTTTCTGTTTGTTACGTCACTGCACCCAACATGTCTCAGTTGTTACGTCGCAGCTCTCTCTTTTTTTGTCGCTCCTTGAAATTGCTAGCCTACGTCATTGCTCTCTCTCTCTCTCTCTCTCTCTCTCTCTCTCTCTCTCTCTCTCTCTCTCTCTCTCTCTCTCTCTCTCTCTCTCTCTCTCTCTCTCTCTGAAAAAGTAAGTAGCCTTTTAATAATGCAAGTCAAACGCTCACATTTTACAAAACTTAGTTTATGCGTATAAATGTTACTTTCCTTGGATCAGGAAAAGCCAAACACGGCCCGTCAACTATTAGCAGCTACTTTGAGCGCTTCTGATGCTTGCTTCAAGATAAGCTTTTCGAATAATGCGAGTTCATTGGTAGCCGATGATGCAGTCTACATATTCGAAGTATAGCACCCGGCAAGACTAGACCATATCCACGATATCCTTGGCAACAGATGTTGTGTTGCTGGAATCTGTAGGCCCAGTGACGGCGATCTTGTTCGACAGGTGGGGGGGGGACACTTTAGAAAAGATGTGGTCAAAAAAAAGAGTTTTCACCTGAACTTGTCAAAAACGAGGTAAAAAAATTTGTTCGCGTGTGAATTCATTCTAACAAAATTTGTTCGCACTACACACGATAAAATTTGCTGACCTTTTTGGTCTTTCATCAAAATTTGGGGGGGGGAATGTATGGTGTGTCCCCCCACTCTAAAAGGTGGGGGGTCTAGTTCCCCTCGACCCCCCGGATCGCCGCCCATGTGTAGGCCTATAGCTCCGTTCTGAAGGCTTTATACAAGAGCATATGGAAATTAGCTTTTACCAACCACATAGTGCAGCCATGCGGTGATTATTGTAGGTGTCATTAAACTTATCCAAAAGAGAAAATTACATGCGGTTGACTTGACAACCATCACAGAAGTGGACTCGGACGCAGTATACCCGCGAATGGACATCTGCAAGCAAAAGATTTAAAATCCAATAAAAGTACACACTGTTTTCCAATGAAATTTGGCAGCAAGATCTTGAAGCTTACTTACTTTCACACTCGTGGTATTTCCTTCTGTTTGTTATGTCACTGCTCTCTTTTTGGTTCCCACTTTCTTCCGTTCTGTTTCTTACGTTGCTGCTGTCTCTCTGGCACTCGCGATCTTTCTTCTGTTTCTTACGTCACTTCTTCGCTGTCTTTTTGGCACTCGCTGTCTTTATTTCTGTGTGTTACATCACTGCTCTCGCTCTCTCTCTCATTCCATTTCTTTCTTCTGTTTGACACGTCGCTGTCCTCTTTGGTACCCGGTGTCTTTCCTTCTGTTTGTACGCCAATACTCTCTCTCACCCCTGTTTTTCCTTCTCTTTGCTACATCACTTCACTCTTTTATTGTCACTTGCTTTCTCCTTTTTCACTTCACTTCACTTCACTTCACTTCACTACACTCTTACACTCTCTCTCTCTCTCTCTCTCTCTCTCTCTCTCTCTCTCTCTCTCTCTCTCTCTCTCTCTCTCTCTCTCTCTCTCTCTCTCTCTCTCTCTCTCACCCACGGTCTTCCTTCTCTTTGTAAGATGTTCAACCTTTCTGTTTTTGACGCTTTTGGTCTTTCCTTCTCTTTGTTATATCACTGTTCTCTCTCTCTCTGTGTCTTCCACTCTTTCTCACTGTTCGTTACAGCATTTCCTCCGACTCTGGGACAGCAGTCGCAGCAGATACTGACAGTGAGACAGACATTAAACCTCACAATCACTGGAAACATCCATAACACAGTTTTATTCAAAATGGCGCTGTCGATGTCTCCACATCAGCATAGAACAACAACAACCCTCGACATGCCCAAAAGAATGAGGGCAGTTTAATGAGGTGCGATGACCTCCAGCCATTGCTTACTTCAAAGCTCAGCCCAGTCTTAAAAACATATATGAACTAATTATATAAAACATATATGAATATATATATATGAACATGGATGTAGTCTGTAGACTCCTTAACAGTATTAAATGACATCTGCACACAATTAAATAGTCTCAAAGGCGTGTGTAACAACAACCTCATACTGTTCAACTAGAGCATTAGTCAGAGTAATGCTGGACTTCACCAATCCACTGGGCCGCTAGAAGGATGGCACTGTAAGCAAATATTTATATAGCACCTATACACGATACAGTTTGGATGAAGCATTGGTCATTGAACACAAAATGCAGTTACTGAAAAGACTGCAGTCTTACTGCAGAATAAATACATGTACAAAATCAATAAAATTTGTTCTCAAACCAGATGAAATCAGTCACAGAATTAAAATAATCAACCACTTCCATACCATGGTTTCCATCATCAGTGGTATCAGCAGCAGTTATTTGTAGAGGTACTATGATTTTAAGCCTTCCTGAATTAGATATCTGCAGCTTGCTTCTTTCTGCTCCAGATTTGGCAATCGCTTAGTAAATCATTTGTACAATTATAGATTTGATTAATCGATAACCGTTCATCACTATAAACATCTGTCATTATGACGGCAACAGAACAGCTCTCAGGAGATGACACGTGATGTTCTGGTTGAGTGGGTGTGGTGCCAATTTCTCCCTCCTGTCATCAAAGTTTTCTCTTTCTGACCATGGTCACAGTTGACTTGTCATTGGTTGACTCCAAATCTAAACCAACTGCTGTGAGGTTTTCTAGAGAGCGAACCTTTCGTTTCACACGAACTTCAGAATCACTTGAATCGCCCTTTGACAAATGTTCTAAAAACAATGAAATACCAGATAATTCAGGTTAAACCGGGTATTCTCAGATTGTATTTACACAGGTTGTAATTCATTCATTGGATGACCTAAAGACACCAGCAAAACCTAATTTTCATCACAGTATATACAGTTTCAAATTGATGTCTTATGCATTTTTAGGATGGCACCATAAAAGAATAACTGCCATTCACTGGGAATTCCATCTAGTATCAAACACAGGTTGCTGAACACTTTGAAAGGCGACTGGGAAACCAATTCAGCTCGTTGTTAAAGTGTTAACGCCTTGACAAAGCTATGAAAACCCTTTACATGCAACTAGAGTCTGTTTTTATCTCAATTCATCACAAGTACACACTCCCCTAAAGCATGCCTCTTGTAGATCAAAACTAAGCAGCACAAGTCTTAAACTGTATCTAACACAGCTTAGAAAAGCAAAAATGCCATAATATGGATTACCAGAACTATACTGAAAAGCTTTCGAACTTTAATTAAAAGTAATCACTTAAAATTAAAAAAGTATGAAATTCTTCACTACTTTGAGCTTTCTTATGTAACCAAATTCGTGAAATACTGACCGAATCCATCTTCTTGGTCATCTTCTGCTGACACATTGCCCTTCGTCGTCTTTTGCATTTCAGAAGTAGATTTTGCCAAAAATGCCAACCACGAGAAGAGCGCAATGATCGACAGAAAGAAGAAATTGGAAGAAATTCCAAAGAACGCAGATATCGTTGGCCAGTAAAACAGAAGATATCTGAAACAACAGAACAGCTGAAAAAATGCTAAAACGCACAAGTATGCACACAACCTAAGTAATGTCTGAGTTGGTCATTGCAGATTGATTGGCTCTTTGGTTAATTAACTGATTGGTTGCAACAAGAAGGTTTCTAATTAATAAAGTCCTGAAGTACCTTTGAGAGGTAATTAAAGGCCACTATATTATATGCATGTATATACAATCAATCAATCAATCAGAATTTATATAGCACCCCTTCCAGGTCTCTACTCAATAATACATACATTTATACAGTGCCTGCCCAAAGCACAGTGACAATACCATGTAACACAGTGGTTCTCAACCTTTTTTGGCACGCGACACACCTAAACTTGCCACCAAATTTGGCGACACACCACGCAATCGTATGTGAACATTGTTAAAAATGTTAAAGTTAAACTAGTTTAACATCTTAAATTTTTAACATTTTAAAGAATGAAAATGTTCATGTTGAATCCTTTCCAGTTTCTACGTTAACTTAGTAGCATGCAGTTACTGAGATTTTGGTCCTGGATTTTCTGTGGATTATTTGCAAATGGAGGATTCACAGTTTTTGTAAGTGCATCACGTAAGCAGGCTGAGAGAGATCTTCTGACCACTTTATTCCTTGTTTTTCTTTATGTTGATCATCCGAGAAAAACCTTGCTCAGATAAGTAGGAACTATGAAATGAAACCAACTCTTTGATTGCTTTGCTCGCCAGCATGGGCGTCCGCAGGAATTTTTACAGGGGGCAAAATTTTTTACATGGCACAAAATTTAGTAGGAGGAGTAAAGTGACATGTTTCCATATTCATGAACATAGAACACGTGACAACTTTAAAAATAAATAACTGTCAAGGACTTACCTAAATAATTAAGAGGTTTTTGCATTTAAAATCGTGTTGGGCTGTTATAATAATCATAGTAATAAAAAGATTTTATTTTTGTAACATATTTGCAAAATTCGGTGGCAAATGCCCCCTTGCCCTCCTCCGGACGCCCACCTCTCCAGTGTATTGTAATGTTCCCCTTTGTATGTCTTAGCCCAGAACTGAGTTCTTGAGGATTGCTTGTACATAACTTTCTAGATTTCTTCTTTCTCATGTTTTTCTTGATTGGTTTACTAAAACTAGCAGTGGCAGCGTCATTGTTTGCGTATTCACTATTGTTGGTGCTAGAACCCGTCTCATTGCTACCAAAATTTGATTTTGCATGACCAGTAGAAGATTCGCAACATGTTCGCTTTATACTGATCAGTTTATCCTTTCCAAATGTTGCAATAATGGGTAAAAGTTAACATCGGCGCCATCGCAAACGTGTAGGGGTCTATGGTGTATAAGATAAACATCATGGCCACCTTAGATTACGATATAATAGAATAGATATTATAAATGGATTGTTAGGAATTCTCACAGCCTACGTCCGCTAAGCTTCAAGTAAGTAAGTGTAATGTAGAAATGACGGGCGTAGGCTGTGAGAATTCGCGACACACCAATTTTATCGCGACACACCAGCGACACACCAGGTTTACGCGACACACTGCCGGTCGATGCGCGACACACTAGTGTGTCGCGACACACCGGTTGAGAACCACCGATGTAACAGATGCAACTTAGTTCGATTGAATTCAGTACCATCACTATAGATCAGGGGCATAACTTTGGTCTAGAAAGTGAGAGGTCCCAAATTTCGCATTGTGGTTTCAGAGGATATATTGCTACTGTTAGGAATAATTGCATTGTGACTTCACAGAGGATATTGCTTGCTACCACTAGGAATAATATTGCATTGTGATTTCACACACGATATATTACCTTAGCAACCTCTTCTAACTTCTTGGAATAATTGCATTGTGATTTCATACAGGACGTGTTGCATTGTGATTTCCCACAGTATTGTTTCTGTAGCAACCTCTTGTAATAATTGCGTTGTGATTTCATAGAGAACAAATTGCCATAGCAACGATTGACTAACCTCTGGGAATAATTGCATTGTGATTTCATAGGGGATATATTGCCTTAGCAACGTCTTGCAATAATTGCATTGTGATTTCATACAAACTATATTTCCGTAGCAACATCTTGTAACAATTGCATTGTGATTTCATAGAAAATGAGTTGCCGTAGCAACGATTGTCTAACCTCTGGGAATAATTGCATTGTGATTTTATAGAGGATATATTGCCTTAGCAACGTCTTGTAATAATTGCATTGTGATATCATACAAAAACTATATTTCTGTAGCAACGTCTTGTAATAATTGCATTGTGATTTCATAGAGGGCACGTTGCCGTGGCAAAATCTTTTAACTTCTGGGAATAATTGCATTGTGATTACTTGTTCACAGAGGATGTATTGCAGTACTAGCAGTCTCTTGTAATAATTGCATTGTGACTTCATACAAGATATATTGTCATAGCAATAATCGCATTGTGATGTCATACAGGGTAGATTTCCGTAGCAACATCTTGCAACACCTTATAATAATATTGCATTGTGATTTCACAGATAATATATTGCCACCTTGCTTAGTAAAAAAATAACAATAACAATGAGAGTGATGATTATGGTGATCACAATGATGATAATGCTTGGCAATTGTTTTGAATCTTGAGGGCTTCCTCAGATAAAATAATAATGGGCAAAAACAATGGGTACGAAAAGTGGGCGGTACGGTACCCTCCAGTTCAAAAAGTGGAGGGTATGGGTCCCCTTGTACCCCCATAAATATCCTTTGAAACTGGACTGCGACAACTGCGAACAATAAAACTAACCGTAGCCCAGAGAATTTGGCATGGATCTTGAGCGATACACTGTAGATCTCCACCTTTTTGCTCTGAACCTGGACCACAGCTCGAACTGTTGGGTGATACTGAAACCAAACACCCAGATCATTTCTTAGAATGAAACTACAGTTACAGGAGGGCAGCCAAGATCAAGAGAACCAAGCTATAGGAAAAACTTGGGTCTTAATTTTGTTTAAAATATGTAATCTAATTTAAAAACTTCTAGTCACAAATAAGCCGGGTATGATGTTTTTAATTTCATTTAAATAACCAAAATGTTTAAGGAACTTTCTGCAGCATTACAGTACAGTAACAAAAAACACAAGGCATTACTGGTATTTTTTTTAAAGCAAAAGTAAAGCCAAGAGCAAACACAAATTTTCTATTGCATCAATTAATATGAATAGATGAGTCTGTAGATCTCAGAACTAACCGGATCTTCAAAAAAGTTGTTACTCATTTCTGTGATGATCGTCTGCTTCTGTGAGAATGATCGAAAGATCAACGAAGGAAGGAAGAAAACAGTTTCCACCGTTCGATGGATGAATGACTTGTAATGCAGCATCACCTAAACAGGAGAACACGTTCAGTTAATGATTTTGCTAATTCTTTAGAATCCTATTGCAAAAAACATCCAGATTTTTTGGGACTACAACACAAAAGTGCATGACAAAAAAAGTGAAGGCTTCGGTAACCGGTGCGAAGGTTGGTGATCAGAGTAATGGAATCAGGATAGGATAGCTTGAAGAGTTCAGTTTTCAGTCGCGAGTGGAAAGCAGTGAAGGACAGCGCAAGCGGAGGAGAGGTGATGTCAACAGGCGAGATGGGACGATGAGCAAACTGGCGGAGATCTTTTGGGAGATCATTCCAAAGTGAAATAAAGGTAAAAAGGCAAGGTATATACTGATGAGGAACAGAAGGAGGAGACAAAAAGGTTTAGGTGAAGCAGAAGGAACAATAATGGCTTACCGATCTCTCGGAGCTGAAGACAATGTTGCCTGGTCTAGAGTAGAACTGAATCTGCACCATAAACATACCTACAAATTACAACCCAACTGTGAATCACAAGCATGCCTATGATTCACATACATAACTTTGAAATGTTTAGTTACTGTACTGCAAGAGAGTAAGAGAAAAATGGGAAAAGCACAAGACCAACAATCAAAAATAACAAGGTTAATTACAGTATTTTCATCATCATCTGTAGTGTGCTCCTCTCCAGAATGTTGCCATTTCCACAACATGTCTGGAGAGGAGCCTGGGCAACTCAAAATTCAGCTGCCACACTTTTGTCTGTGTGTAGCAAAGATATCCACAGGTCTCTTCCAACCTCTTGGAGGTCCGGAAATAATTGCTTGCAAGGCCCTGGCATGGCCTTGGTCACATTATTAATCATCTATTATAATATATACCCTGGAACACACCGACACTATTGAGCTAGCAATGAAGAAATCTTGAGAGTGACTGAGTGACTAACCGGACTCACCTAGATTTTGATTAACTGATGATTCGGGCATTTCCATTTCAAGCTTGACGACGTATGCTTGACCGTGGACAAGAAGCTGTCAACAAGGTATGCAAAAACATTAACACAATGCCACAACCATAAACTGATATTCAAAATGAAATTGAACTTCACTGCATCAAACATGGGTCGTGGCAGGTCATTTGACCTGCCTATTTTACTCTTGACCTGTCTTATGACCTGCCTGCTACACTCTTGACAGGTCTGGTTGACTGTTTCTGTAATATCATACTTCTTATTAGCATACATGTTCATGATGTTCTGAGTAGCTAATCAGTAGGGCCTACTTCCAAATCTTTAAAGATTATATATATATTTAAGTTATGCTGCTTTTGTTGAGGCTATGCTGCTTGATGCGTCAAACTCAAACATTAATTTCTTCGACCTGCCGAATAACTCCCATGACCCTGACACGACCTGCTGAAATTGTATAACTGGCTCCGCCACTGGCATCAAACCAAACACCAAACACACACAAAAACATATTCACATTCACTTTCCACGACAATGACAGTAATGTTGTATTTCAACAATTTGTTAGTCTAAGCAATTCAAGTTTTTACCGGCTTCTGACTAGATGTTGTTAGTGACACATTTGCTGTCGGAAAGCTGCACAACCGCCCATCTGTGTCACAGTCTGATCTGTACATAAAATAAGACAAAGACTCAGAAACAATGGCAACACCTATAAAACAACATATACAAATTTATAGAGCTATTTTTATTGGCATTTTATTGGCTTTTTAATATCTTCCAAAGGCTTCATATCATTAAAATCCAAACTTCACTTGTTTATTTGAATCTGATGTGCATTTAAAAGGTGCTATATAAATTGATCAGAACTAGTAATATTCACTCACTTCAGTAAAACCTCGGTATTTCGAACACCTGGTTAAATCAAATAAATCAAAGACCAGTAAGCCACGCTACAACCAATGCAAACACATACAAATAATTCTGTTTTATTGAACCTGCCTATATTGTGAAGGCGTTCTATGATTCTGATATATGTTGACTGGCAGATATATTGAAGTTAAAAAATCCACTCTGCGATCAAGTTGGCCTAGTTGTAGCTGACTGATGAATAATTAATTATCAGGTGCTTTGTTTGCGGAATGGTATGAGATGAAGACTGATATACAAGCGTGTCTGGTCACTGGGAGGGAGTCAGTCAGTTGGGGTTAGGCATTGTCTGGTTTCACCTTTGTACTTTAGTTTCGTTTTATTGCACTAAACCTTAGAGCTTCTGAAAGTCAGGGTGACGAAGATGAGGGGTTTTGGTGCCAATTGCATGAGAAATGTTGAAAGGGGTAGTATAGCATAGAATCTCAGGAAACCAAAAATGGGCCTGTGGCCCGGTTGACTATAATGGTTAGAGCGTACATGTGTCAGCGTGCCAGCTCCAATACCGATAGCAACTTCAGAGATTTGAATATCGGGCTACCACAGTCCGTACAAGGGGACCTTAAAAGGAGTAGCTCCCATTCAAATAGGCAGGGGTGGTTGAGCACGGTCAAGGCCATATTACGGTTGCTATAAAAAATGTGTACATTTTCATTTGTGGAGTCAGATAGAGTGTGACGTGAATAGGCCTATATGTCATGTTTATTTCAAACCTTTGATATGTTGAACCATAAACAATGGTCGCTTTAACTTTGATATAATGAAGTTTTGCTTTATTTGTAATCAACAATTTTAGGCAAAGTCACTGGCATAGCACAATCCAAATTCACTGATGGTACAAATAAGGAGACAATCAATGTGGTTGGTTTAAACTTTAAGTGGAATAAGTGGGCTTTTGATTGTGGATACGTAACACTCCTCATCATCGGGTTTAATCTCAAGACCTCTACACTGCTCATTTGAACCTAGCCATTTTCTTCTTCAATTGAGGTTGCAGCTCTTCAGTACGATAACAGTCAGGCATAAGTAAATGGCCCAGCTGTAGAGGCTATCTCCTTAGTGGAGAAAATGCTTCATACATTGGAGGTGCTTGGTGCGTTAATGATAAAAACAAAGATGGGAGAAGTATCGAAGAACCTAGAGGAAAAAGTAGAAAATCTAAAAGAGGGAACAAAAACAGAAGAGAGGTGGACGAACCTAAAACAGGCATTGATGAAAGAGGCGACTGAAACGATAGGATTCCAAAAGGGAAATGAACCACGTAAACCATGGATAACAACAGAGATGATCAAAGACATGGAGGAGAGAAGAAAATGGAAACATCAAAGTACAGAGGAGGCTAAACAGGAATATAGAAGACTTAACAACCAGCTGAGAAGAACAACGGATAAAGCAAGAGAAATGTGGTGGGAGGAGCAGTGCAGAGAACTGGAACTCCTGCAGGAACAGGGGCGAAGCAATTTGGTGTACGGTAAAATAAAATCACTAAGCAAGAAGCAAAATACAGGAAGAGGAGGTGCAATCAAGAGCAAGGACGGCAGACTACTGGAGGACACAGAGGATATAAGGGAAAGATGGAAGGAATATGTGGAGGAATTATACACAGGAAGTGGAAGCATCGAGGAAGAAATGAGGAAACAAGAACGGAAGCAGGAAGAAACACAGGTGGAGGACGGCATGGGTCCGGAGGTGATGAGAGAGGAGGTCTTGGCTGCAATTAAGGACATGAAGAATGGGAAGTCGGAAGGAATTGACAACATCCCAATAGAAATACTCAGAAATCTTGGAGAGAAGGCAATGAGCGAGGTGGTGCAGCTATGCCGGGACATCTACAACACGGGAGAATGGCCAAAGGACTTCCTGCAGACAATAATTATACCAATACAGAAGAAGCAGAATGCAACAAATTGTGAAGACCATCGCACGATAAGCCTTCTGACACATGCATCAAAAATCCTGCTAAGAATTATAACAAAGAGACTGCAGACAAAGGCGGAAGCAGAAAATTGCTTGGGAGAGGACCAATATGGGTTTAGAAAGGGAAAGGGGACAAGAGATGCGATAGCAGCATTGAGGGTAATAGCAGAAAGAAGCATCCAGCATGACCAAGACATATATATCTGCTTCGTCGACTATGAAAAAGCTTTCGACAGAGTAGACTGGAGAAAGCTAATGGGAATACTGAGAAGAAAAGGGGTGGATTGGAGAGAAAGAAGATTGATAGGTAATCTATACATGGGACAAAGAGTGAAAATAAGAGTTGATGGAGAGTACTCAGAACCAGGAAAAATAGGAAGAGGGGTAAGACAAGGATGCCCACTGTCACCAATCCTATTCAACATCTATATAGAAGAGATCATAAGAGAAACGCTAGAGGATATGGAGGAGGGGATAAAGGTAGGAGGAAGAAGGGTGAAGGCATTGAGATTTGCAGACGACCAGGCGATGCTGGCAACTAGCCAGGAGGGCTTACAAAGGATGATGGATCGTCTAAATACGGTATCGCTGGAATATGAAATGAAAATAAACGTAAAGAAGACAAAGGTAATGAAGATAAGCAAGAGAAGCGGTATAACACCACAAACAATAAAGATCACACTAAACGGAGAAGAAATAGAACAGGTGGAGAAGTTTTGCTATCTAGGAAGTGTGATCACAGATGATGCAAGATGCCACGAGGAAATAAAAAGAAGAATATCCATGGGAAAAGATGCATTTTACAAAAGAGGAGAGCTGATGAGAGGAAGCTTAAGCAAGAATCTAAAGAAGAGAATGGTGAAGACACTGGTGTGGAGTGTTGTTCTGTATGGATCCGAGACATGGACAATGAGGAATGACGACATAAAAAGATTGGAGGCCTTCGAGATGTGGGTGTGGCGCAGAATGGAGAGAGTTAGCTGGGCGGAACGGAGGACGAACGAGGAAATCCTGCAAATGGTAGAAGAACAAAGATCACTCATAAGTACTATATGCGGACGACAAAGGAAATGGATTGGGCACATCCTAAGGAGTGAGACACTGCTAAGAGACATCATGGAAGGAAGGATGGAGGGGAAAAAGACGCGAGGAAGACCGAGGGCAATGCTGCTAGACTGGATGATGACAAAAGAAGAAGGATACAGTGGACTGAAGAGAAGAGCACAAGACAGAGAACGATGGCGTCATTGGTCATACGAACCTGCCGGTGGGCAGAGAACATAAAGAAGAAGAAGAGGTGCGTTAATATCATCCAACCAGCGACCGCCTTCTCCTGAACTCTGGAAAACTCAGTTCACATGGCTTGGCATCCATGGGCAGACATAAATTTACAATAACCATTACGATTCCTCAACATAACATGGCTGAACTCCATTTTCATAATTGTTAAATCTGCATTAACCCACAGCCCATAAGCAAGTGTAGGACAGGAGTAAAAAAGCCGGGTAGAGGGCCAAGAGCGCAGGAATACACGGAGAGGCAGGCAGAAGAAGATGGGAACTCTGCCACTGTCATACTCAGGTGGTGCAAGTCCCAGGCCTGGCCAAAGAAGGCGAACGACGCTAACCATCTTCGTTATGAGAAACACTGCGCCATTACGCAGAAACTCCCACAGAACAGGAGGCGTAATTGGAAGCACCAATAACAGATGAGTACATACCACATTCCTACCCTATTTAAGCCATTGAAATATCTTCGAAAGGAATCCACTCATCTTCCGGCGCTTTCGATATACTATACAGCCTAAAAATGGCGCTATAAAACCGTTCCATATCGTGGCTATAGCCTACCTGAACCTCAGATGGACAGGCCATTCGTGAGATACGACAGGCATATAAGCGTAGTAAAAAGTTCCATAAAGAAACACGGATAGCCACAACAGAAAAACAATCAGTGTAACGGCGGTCAACGTTTGAACGATGAACCATTTTAATCGGACGAACCACACGTAGATTCGAAACCGACTTCTAGCCACGGCACCATCCATCGAGGATTGTAAACATCGCAGAAGCGCCCTAACTTATAACCTACCACATTTTTTTATAGCGCTATGAAAATTTTTTACAAAGGGAACTTATTAAAATCTTTGGCTTCACTAACTATCGTTTTTAAAGCTAAAGATGCGCCATCTTAGATTTGGGCACCTGTAATCAAAGAGTAAAAGTACTTAAAATAATAATTATGTAGACTATATAAGATAGTTTACAATTTACGGCTCTGAGTAGCACCACACTATAAATAATTATTTATACTGTGGTAGCACCCAGCGCAAAAATTATATTAAGATGGATCGAACAATATGTTACTGCTTAGAAAAGAGAATTGTAGCGCTCCTTAAACAACAAATTAAAACCTGTACTGTATGTTTTATTCCTCCAAACCATAATGTAAGAGGGAGAACGTAAACAGATGAGTCGCTTTATTGATGAATGAATGAATACTAGCAAATCGATGCTACACCAAATTAAACGATACTATTAATGTTAGTGCAAGCTCGGTACATTGGCTGCAATTGTATTAAGTGGATGTTATGGTTGCAATAATTTCAGGCGCTTTCTTGGCACAGAAACTGCTGCACGCAATGCGTGTACGTTTGCCCTTTCGATAGTTTCCGCGCTGAGGATCTCCTATCAACGTGCCCTAATTTATAGAAAGCAGCAGCTGCTGCCAGCTACAGCACCCGAGGCCATACACAATAATATAAAGCTTATTGGATTCAGATTTCATACTAATTACAGCGGGTTACCGTATCCCACTGCTCAGCCATCATGCATGCGCGGTGACCTGGTTTACTTTCGCCCACTAGTCGTCACCCATTCGTTCGCACAACACCTACGGCCAAATCAGTCGAATTATATATCCTATATAGAGGCAACGCTATAACAAAGATTTCTAAGCATTACACAGGCACAGGATACTATCCTAGAGACCCGAGGCTCAAAAGTAATTTCAAACATTGATTTGAAAATGTTACTTAAAAACTAAGATTCACGATCAAAATTCTCAAGAAAACTTTAGTTTGACCTTACTCTTAATCTTAATCTATGCGTTAGAATTTTCTCGTTAAGATGGCGCTATAGCACTGGTTCATCAATTGCAAGGTGACGTTAGCATAGTTCGCGTTCGCTGCGGTTTGAAATACATCATCAATTGGCGTAGCATCTAACTCCGAAGTCTGTGGTGAACTAGAGGAGAGTATACCACCTCCACCAAACCTCCTCCACCGCTTCCGCCACCACGAGCTCCGCCACCGCAGCGGCTCTCTGATTATTAGTTCCTGTTCGACGTGATATGGATAAAGTTATAAAATCTGAGAACGTTCTACGGGAGAAGTTAGGATATTATTTTGGACGGATGCGCACAACTCTCTGAGTAACTAATCGGGCAGTGGAATACAAATGGCCGCCACAAGATCATCGCGAAATAACGAAGAAAGACTTCGGTTGATCGCGCAGATAACGGAATGGAATTCAAACCGATTGGATCTGTTCGCCCTCAGCCAACCAAACGAGGTATGACCCAGCCACCCCCTGCCGCCGATAACATACTGTAACCCGATCTTTAAATGAAACAGATTTACGGAGTTGGCTGTGTACAACGCCCGTCTGGCTTTCCCGACCCAACTGCACAATAGCTGCTGGTACAGATGATGGGGCACGGGTAAAATGCTGATTTGCTGATTGCTGATTTGCTGATTGGCGAGGGGTAAAATGCTGATTAGAAAATGCTGATTGATCAGCATTTTACCTAGCAGCCAAATCAGCAAATCAAAGGGTAAAATGCTGATTGTTTTAATTAACAAATGCTGATAGAAATCCAGGCAACTAGTGATCAAAAAGCCAATACACCTTGTTGTTTCAATATTGTTTTAATTAACAAATGCTAATTGAAATCCAGGCAACTTAGTGTTTCGAACAGAAAGAAAAAGTACATTTGTGATATGTGCATATAAAAGTGAGTTGGCAATTAGATGGTACGTGGGGCATGGTGGCTTAGTGGCAAGTTCGGCGCCTTGTGACCAGAGGGTTGCAGGTTCGAATCCCACTCTGCGTACGGACCATGGGCAAGTCCTTCACTCGCAATTGCTAGTGGCGCTTCGGCATGAAAATTCCGGCACAGTACCAAATGCTGTAGTTGGAGCACCTCTGAGTAGTAGTTGACTTCGAGAGGCGCTATAGAAATATCCGGAATAAATATACCTTTTAAACAAACTTTTGTATATTTAGTAGAAAACAATCCGTATTTTTCATTACAGCATTTTACACACCAATCAGTATAATTGATCAATAATAATGATAATAATAAAGACTGATTTGTTACATTCTGTTGTTACAATCTTAATTTTTATCATAATTTTACCCACCAAACAGCATGACCAATCAGCATATTTCCAATCTGCATTTTACCCACCAATCAGCATGACCAATCAGCATTTTTCTAATCAGCATTTTACCCCTCGCCAATCAGCAAATCAGCAATCAGCAAATCAGCATTTTACCCGTGCCCCAGATGATGGGGTGTTTACCCATGTTGTATTTAAGAATCGCCTTTTGTGGTTAGAGATGACTGGGTAGCGACTTTTATTGGTGGGGTTTTGTGGTGTGTATGAGAGTTTTTAGTCGGTTCAGTTGAGATTGAAAGATAGTGATAATAACGACAATTTCTATAGCGCCGTAACACGGCCGAGGCAGAAAAAGGGTGCTATATGTGAGTAAAAAATCAACACTAGTCAAATGATAGGTTAAAAAGACTTGACTTGAATGTATCCAGAAATGGTGCATTCCTTGCATGATCAGGACGACCGTTCCACACAGTGGTTCCAGCTACAGAGAATTGCCAAACCTCACAGAAGACTGCAAAACTGAGGACCATAGTTGACATCTGTTCTGGTTGTCTGCCACTCAAATGCAGAAGTCAGAAATGTAGATCATTACTGGTGTTACTTTACAGTGGAAAGTCACATAACTTACTTTTTATGGTAATATCTACCACTGTCCGATGCTCAGTTTAGACCTCAGTCTGCTGTTATGGCTTAGAATATAAAAGAATCAGTAATATTTACCTTTTAGTCGCCTGCAGCTGATCACCATATAAACAACATGGCCGCCCCAGACTAGGATTGAGTAGAGCAATGAAACCTCCCACAGCTAAGTCGCTAATGCAAGTAATGAGTAACAAACACAATATTTACAAACAAAACTTAATCACTAATGCAAGTAATGAGTAACAAACACAATATTTACAAACAAAACTTAACTAATACAGCAAAGAATGTTTGCAAAAAATTTTTCCTTGTTGAAGTAAGTGATTGTCCTGCAGAAACTACTATCACAATATGTTCTTCTGGCAATTCTAATAATATATGATGGATGGCGCGATTATTTTAATTTGGAAAATGTGGAGAACATGTATGTGGATATGCGGGTAATGGAAACTGAAAAAACAATTCATCACAAATTGCGATTGTTTCAAACACATCTTCAGAAGTTCGCCTGGCAAAATTGTGCTTCAGAATCTATGTCTTTATATTAGGGCTGTACCGAATAGGTCATCATCACTATTCGGCCGAATACGAATAATTGGACCAACTATTCGGCCGAATACGAATAGTGTACAAAATAGTTCTTCCGACAACATTCATAATTTCAGATGTAAGCAAAAGTTTCTGTTCAGTAAATTTAATACATAAACTAAAAGTAGACAGTTAACTACATGTAATTTTTGCATCCTTCTGCCAGTCTGTGTAAACTAGGAATGGAACTAATTTAACTAAACTTAGAAATTGTCACTTACTTAACGTTCACTCCACTCGCTATAGCGGACGAATATGCAACAGATGTCACGTGACCACTATTCGTATTCGGTACTATTCGGCCGAATACCAAATAGCTATTTGGCCCACTATTCGGCTCCAAAGCGAATACGAAGCGAATATTCGGTACAGCCCTACTTTATATCATTCTTACATGCATCACAGAGATTTACCTGATTCATAATTTCAAAGAACGAATAAAATTTTGTTCAGAAAGGGTCTCGGCCTATTTGTTATTCATTGACTGCTTATGTATTGGAGAATCATTGTGTGGAGCTTGCAGGGTTCTACTCTCCGTAAATCTGGGGCGGCCATATTGTTTATGTGTGATCGACCATTGGCAGGCCAAACTGAAAATATACTGCATGCTTCAGCTTATCTGTTTGCATTAGATGTTAAAAAAATTTTAAATAAGAAACCTGGGCCTCATTACTGCCCGTAGGAAGCCGCACTCAATTCAAACTACTCTGCCATGCTTTTTCAAGTCAAGCATAAATCAGAATGATTCTTTGGTACTCGGCCTTTCCGTCACTTGTGGGCGATCACGGTATGAACAATATGGTCACCCCAGAGTTAGATGAAGTAGAGTGCTGTGACCTATGTAGTGGAAGTCCTTAAAGTAAATAAGTACACGCAATGAGTAATGAAAACAATATTTATGAAAAGAAAACTGAACTTTTATTTAGTGAAGAATTAAGTGGC
The DNA here is from genome assembly GCA_963556255.1 of Allolobophora icterica. Taxonomy (NCBI): domain Eukaryota; kingdom Metazoa; phylum Annelida; class Clitellata; order Crassiclitellata; family Lumbricidae; genus Allolobophora; species Allolobophora icterica. Next base: position 72,760,193 of record OY744605.1, read on the forward strand.
ATATATCTCTGAAATACAGATAAGAATATTGAAAAAAATCTGTTTTGCCAAATTGTGTTTTGCCAGACAAACTTCTGCAGTTCTGTTGGAAACAATTTGGTGTCACATTGCTTTCAGTTTGAATCTTTTCGGGAACTTATTTCCAATGCAGCGCTCTATTGTCTTGTAATCTGGGGTGGCCATGTTGTTTATACATGATCGGCTGCATGCAGATCAAACCAAAATTGTATTCGCTTAGATAAATTTGTGTTAGTAAAGTCAGTGTGGAATTTTATGTTTATGTGCATCGATCAAAACTTCTTGAGCGCTTGGTCCCAGGGTTGAGGGATCTTTTGGCAGAATTGCATATGTAATTGCTTTAAAAGGAGACCTGACGTGTATATGTAATTGCATTAATTCTACTCGACCAGTAGCTAACCTTTATGCCGCAGCTTCACCGCCTAGCTCGCGACTGCTACTGTCGGTTGTGCCAGCTCTGCATGGTTGCTCACTCTATTTCTTCAGCCACAATCTCCACCCTGGTTCACTCTTTTATTATTGCCTGAGTGGACTATTGCTCCTCGCTCTGTGTTGGTTTGCCAGCTGCGCGCCTGGCGTGTCTTGAACATGTAGTGCGCGCTGCTGCCCGACTCATCGGTCGAACACCTAAGTTTGACCGGGTGTCCTGCTACATGCTAGAGGTCCTACACTGGCTCCCAATCTATCAGCGAAGCACATATAGTTTTGCCTCCCCAATATGGCGTTGTCAGCTGGGCCTTGCCGCGGCCTATTTACGTTCCCTGTGCCAGCCTGTGCAGGGAACCCAAGGTAGCCGCCCACTTCATTCCTCTGAGAGGGGGTGCTAAAAGTGCCATTCACCCACACGACCACCATGCAGAGCCAAGCCTTTGCGCCGTTTGCGATGGTTGGCCCTGCGGTCTGGAACAGATTACCCTTGGACAGGGCTTGCTCCCTAGGACTCTATCTGATACCTTTTGTGCTAGGTTAAAAACTGTCCTGTTTAGTCGTGCTGGAGTCGGGAGTGCCTCTTGAAGAGATGCTATATAAATGTCCTAGTGAATGAATGAATGAATTCAGGCCCTTAGCCAGAAATACAGAGTTGCCCGTCCAAAAGCAGTGAATTCGTGATCGCCCGACATCATGAGCGTACGAAGTTGCGACCGCCAGAAGGTCCCCTGCCGTACGAGTCCGACTGCAGTGCCCCTATGCTGTTTACAGAGCCTAATATCAACCCCTACTCCTTACAGAACTGTCATCTGAACGCTGGCAGTGGCTTTAGAGTAGAGACTGAATGGTGCTGGAGGAGAATCATGCACAATTTATGCCCGTCCAAAATAATTTTCACCCGTCCAAAATAATTTTCACCCGTTCAAAGGACGGATGGACGGGTGGCTGGCTAAGGTCCTGAATGAATTCCCATAAAGAAGACCTGAAGTGCATATGTAATTGCATTAATTCACATAAAGAAGACACCTATTTAAATTTTGGTCCTGGTATTACCCGGGGTCAGCTTTGCTCAGCTTAACTGCATTAGTCAGTGTTGTATTTAAAATGCTAATTAGCCATAAGTTTGCACGTTTTTTTACCAGAAAGTAGGTGCGTTTATGCTCCTCATTTTATTTGTAAATGGGAAGTGAGCCTCTTCACTTACTGCATTGTTAACAGTTTCAATGAAATGTGTCCCATATGTAGGATATGCGATTTAAAAAAATGCATTGGCGCATTTATTTATTTTCTATCTGTTATGGTATAGATTTTGTTTGGTTGGGGTGCTTACTTTGATCAGCTGTAGCAGCTGGTGCGTTGTTTGCTACAACGGTTGCAGAGTGTGGGAGTCTGAGAGAGCATTAGTATTTTAGACTGAATATGCTGACCATTGATTCCCTGTGTTTTACACAGGTGTAACATGAATCTAATTATCGCCAGAAGTCCGATGTTACTGCTGATGTTCATAAGAAATTAACATGCACAGTTTTTTCCCTACGTCAGTTGGATACAGATTTGATTTGCAAATTATAGGTGTGCTTGGACTCTACTGACTTTTTTGCGTAATTTGTCATGCTTTTTTGGAAATTTGTGTATCAGTAGAGATCTCAGAAACCAGTTTGCTTTTCTGAAATCCAAGTGAAGTTTACAAGGAACAATCATCTTTCTAACATCTTCACAAAGAATTCTTACTTCCTCACAAAGAATTGTTATCTTTTAAAGCTGGTCTGTGTTTATATAGGAGAATACCTTTTGAAACTCCTTAAGATCGTGGAGAAGTCGTTAAGGAAATGAGTGAAATTTTCTGTTAAAATGTCCAAGAGGATCATTGTGAAAGCAAGGGAGTGAATTAGCCGTTCGGAGTTTCAAGTTCTTCATGGTTGACTGATTTGGTGCCATTCACAATTTGTGCCCCATATAGCTGAGGTGATTCACAAACACCTGTTGATTCACAAACACCTCTTGTGATACTTCTCACGAAGTTGCTTCTCAGTCAATTGTTACTTGTCATTATAAGTTATGGCTTGTAACCTCTTTAATGAATGACAACTGTGACATGCCCTATTTTACCAGGTAACATCAACTAGGTTTTTAGGTACAACTATTGATTCCTGCCTAAGCTGGAAACAACATATTTTACAAATAGCAAAGAAAATGGCAAGAAATATAGGAATTCTAAAACGAATTAGACATTGTCTGCCCTCGAACTATCTATTAAGTTTGTACTACACACTTATCTTTCCTTATATTTCATACTGCAACATTAACTGGGGGGCAAATTATGCAACTGTCCTACACCCGCTAATCACACTACAAAAAACTGCCATACGTACCGTGTTTCACATCCGTTGGAGTGTTAGCTCCAAACAAACATTTAAGGATTATCAAATCTTAACAGTAAGCCAAATAAATATGTTTCAAACTTGCCTGTTTATGTATAGGTATCAGTATAACATGTTGCCCCTGTCCTTTAACTGCTACTTTAAGATGGGAGCTTCCATTCATTCTCATCAGACACGTAATGCTAATATGTATCGTCCTGAATTTGCACGGATCAATGCTAAGAGGTTTTCCATTAAATGTCATGGCCCTATGCTATGGAATGTTTTACCTGTGGTGATTACTTCGGTACAGCCTATTGGTCGTTTTAAAAAATTGTTAAGGTCTTATATCATAAATCAAAGGTCATAAAAATGTGCTACTTGAATATGTACTTAACTATAACTTGAGTTATGCATTTACTTTGCTGTTATTGAATTTGGTTTAGGCGTTAGTTAAGAATAAATAAATCGAACACTTTGAATGTTAATCGTCCGTCATGCTAGTGATCATTTCCTGGGTGCCCCTGTTAGCGGGACTTGTCCCTTTGGGGTCTCCATTTATGACACTACCTGTTAAAAATACCTGCCTGTAAACTATATCTTGCAAGTGGTGTTATAATAAACGGATTGATTGATTGATTGATTGATTATCATGGCTAGAACTGCGTACACACTGTTTATAATAATAATAATAATAATAATAATAATAATAATAATAATAATAGTAATAATAATAATAATAATAATAATATATTCGTTATATTGGCAAGCTCGCTGACAAACCGTGCAGTAAGTAACATTGAAACATATATGGCAGTACAATTATCAAGATCTTATAGAACACACATCTTGGCAGTGTGTTAGGCGCCCACTCATTTTACAGTTGCCCCTAAGGAGTGGAAGGCTGAGGCGACCTACAGGGAGCTTACGGGTATCGAACCACATCTTTCAAGGTCTTATGTTCTTTGAGCAAGAGTGTTACCATTCATCTATACCTCCTTCCCAAACTGCTGCATTTCTGTGTAGCTCTTGTCAAAGTAGGTAGTGTCTTTAAGAGGTACTTAGGCTGCTTGATATAAACGTCTGGTTATTTTATATCATGACGTCTCTAGCACCGTTATCGTAATGCACGAGGCATCTGTCGATGGTCTTTTCAAGTGAAATTCTAATCCAATGGAGAAGTCTAGTTACAAAGTTACGTTACATCACTTCGAGTGATTTTAAGAAGGCACTCAATGACCTTGAAAGGTACTTGGAAAGTGTAATATATGTGTCTAATTAAATTAAAGTATCCCAGACAGGGCAGAAATTTGGTTCATGATTTCTGCTCCATCTGCACCCCCTAGCCATCTCTGCTATAATGAGTACACTGACTGTACACTGTGAGTGGGAAGATGAGACAGCGAGGGAGAGGACTGGCTACCCGCCTTCGTATGCTGAGGCTAAGAAAATGAAGTTGTTAGCACTTTATACCCATGGCTGCTTAAGGGACTGCTCTTCTCTTCTTCTTCTATGCTGAGGGACACATAGATGGTGCTATATAAATGGCCAATGTAGTCAACTGGAAAGCCTTGCATTTCAAAACCATTTCAATAAAGTGGCTTTGTGCCATGTGGATAAATGGCTGTTCAGGAATTGCTGATCAATGTTTTTACATTGGTGAACCTGTTTACATTGGCTGATCAATGGATCGTTTTTACATGGACTGATAAAATCTGCTTCTGTCAACTGATGAATCTGTTACCTTGACTGTTGAATTAGTTTTAGTTGATCCACCTGTTTGTTTATGTAGACTTTGTGAATCGGTGGTTGGGTCGGAGTCCAGAAGTGAGCTGTCAGTGGTTGATTTATGACGGTATTTAGTTGTTCTGGGTGCCACTACTTAGCGTAAACATCCATATCCTTAGTCAAGGAAAATCGTCAACAGAAGAGAATATTAGGTAATAGGAGAGGAAGAGGAGAAGAAGGCCAAACATTTACTTGTTTACTCTTTAAATACTGAGCTATACAGTATGTCAACTGGTCTGCGCTGACAGAACACAGCCCTTCAAGTGCCCTGCTATCAGTCACGGCCCTTGGTGCAAGCGTGCACATGTGGCTTTCCGATAATTTAAAAACTGAACTAGTCTTGATTTTTTCATGAGAACAACAAATGGCCCACTACAGCTGTAACAAAGATTTGACTAGGTTTTGCTTGGAAAAAGGCCAATGTTGAAAATTCCATCAATCCTAAGAAGGTGTAATACGTATTCTCATAAAAATCTATCTGACAGCATAAGATGCCTCCAACTCAGTGTGTGCCTACGTATTTGAAAGTTGTTATATTATCCACGTATATGTAGTGGGACATTTGGATTGTCCTTTTAATTCCAGCATCTTTAAGTTTGCAGTCTGTGATGGAAATATGTCGTGAACAAAATATTGGCTTCATACATGCTTTTTGACAGAATTGATTGTAGCTGCTCATTTTTGAATTTGCGTTCCTACATAGTTACCGGTAATTGGCTTTTTTGATCCATTTGTCAGTTAGAAGCTGTGTAAGTTTTTCCAGGACTTTTTGTGTTTAGGACTTGGAATTTTTTGGCGTGATGAGGTTCTTCTACCAGGACGATGGAGAGAAGGTTTCAACAAAGTGTGTTCGAGTATCGAGCACGGCCGGCACAAAGGACGTTATGGGGATTCTCATCGAGAAATTTCGCCCAGATCTGCGGATGTTGTCACGTGCTAACTACGCACTCTACGAAGTTCACGTTAATGGAGGTAACGACACATTGGCCATGTGGTAGAATGTGATTGTAATTTTTATTTTGTAACTGTACGGTAATTAGAAATTTATATTACACTGCTTGTAGAAAAACCAATCAGAGGCACTCTTTTGCTAACCGAAGCAAACTTAAATATGATTAAGAACAGCAGGTTGATCAGTTAGTAATGCTCAGGTAAAGTTAAGTCGGTGGTGGTGGACACGCAATAACCCAACCAAGAGATTTCCATCCAGAGGTGATAGTCGAGACCATATTCACAGTGATGAAGATGAAGCAATGTTATGATTAATGAGCCTTTTAAATCTCTAATGTCTCTGCTTAATGGATTGTGATTGCGGACAGAGTTTTAAGTTTGAATCGACCAAAAGAACACCCACTACACTACAAAATTGTTATTGTATTGTCTTGTACTACTGGGTTGTTCTAATAAATGGATTTTGATTTGATTTGATTTGACCAGTTATAGTGCTTTGTGTATAACACTTGTGTATAATGACGAGAGTGTACTACTACTAACAGCGACTTGGAAACCAATGCAGCTCATCGTTAAGTGTTAAGATAACAACTTTACAGAAGTCTTTAGATCAGATCAGATTAATTTAACTACTGAGTACTTAGATAAACCACTTAGTGGGACTTTTATATCTTTGGCGTCAACTTCTTGAACCTATCAGCACTCTGTAGAAGAATGAACCGTTCAATAGAGTCTTAGTAGAGAAGAACTTAAAACAACCCTTATTCCGACTGATTTCAGCCAGTACTATATGTTTGTGTTGACCATTCGGCCATCAAGTCATCCAGTCAATCAGTCAGTTGATAAGAAGTTGTCAATGATTTTGATTGACAGTCATGATTTGCAGGATGTTGTTGCTTTCTGCCTTTGCAAGATGGATTGACTGAGTGATCATTGTTGGTGTTGCAGAGGAGCGCCAGTTGAAGGACGCAGAACGACCTTTGTTGGTTCAGCTCCACTGGGGAAAGGACGATCGTGAAGGACGCTTTTTGCTCAAGAGAGAAAACGATAAGACGTTGCTGGTTGGTAAATGCTTCACAATTGCACTTCGATTGACTGTTCTTTGTCTAGGAATTTGAATTGTTACGTTGTAAAATTTTTGTGTTTGCACCGAATAATGATTCGCTGAAGTCATCTTTACTTTGCCAAGAAATTCTTGCAGTTCTGTTGCTGGTCATACCTAAATCAAGAACTGTTATTGTGAACAAGCTTTTTTGGTTGCTGTACCTACTTTTTGGCACTCTCCCTGTATCTGCTCAGTCACTTGTGTCATTTTGTTCTCAACTTAAAACTTTCCTCTCAAATTGCTTATCCTCCATAGCAGTGGTTTTCAACCGGGGTTCCGCGGAACCCAGGGGTTCCGCGGGCGTCGGCCAGGGGTTCCGCGGCAGCAGTCTTAAATTTAGAAACCACCAACTGATTTCACAAAAGGATGAATAAGTAACAGAATTCTTCACAGCTTTCAGGCGTTCATGCTAGACACAATTCTATGTTAACATAATTAACATTATTACGGGAATGTATCGTTGCATTTTATATTTGCATTGCATTTTCACGCGGGCAAAGGGCGGGGTAGGCTAACTAGGCGCCCTACTCTTGGCGTGGAATTGGTTTAATTACCCCCGACCTGTTCCCGTTTGGGATGGAGGGAGAATGTGCCAACAATAGCCCTGAATTGCTGAGATGACCTTGGGTCGAGCTGAGTGCCAACCACTTGGTGCAGTTGTGATTGCACCTTGTTAACTGACCGTTGTGTAGAACCTCGTATGTAGCCGGGGCGGAGGACTGGCACATACCATTACAGTTATTGGGACCACGAGAGAGGACCAAGGGGAGAGAGGCAGGTACCTTAGAGTGGATCGGAAACTGCTATGCGGCCGCCTGTAAGCGAATTGTTGTTGGTCCGTTGTTGCCGTTCAGTTGCGTGCAGGACGAAATCTGGAATCCCTGACCCCCACGGAAGGAAGAAGTGGGCTCACGATTGCCTACCTGGAACTAGCGATGGAAGCTGTATCAAGGCACTCCGTGGACGAGTGTCCCACTACCCATCAGTGCGGGAGGTAGGTCTGAAGAGGGTAGTGATCAGAGACACTTGTCCCCTACCACCACTCCAGAAACAGGGGTACCCGCAGTAGCCACCTACGTCGTGCCTTAAATGTCAAAGTGAAGAAGTTAAAAAAACTCAAGGGTAAAAGCGGTTGTGACTAGTAGGCCTATTCTCTTAAGGATAGTTCAATTTAAAAAATTTTGGGAGTTAATTACTTACAGCCCAACGTTTCTATAGCTCTTCTATCCATCTGTCAGAATTAGTTGCGGGCAAAATACAGTAAACTACATGTTTTTTACCGACATTGTTTCTGTGCACTACTCTAGAGTGCTAGACTAAAATATGTATTTATAATATCCTGCACCAGATAGGCTATGCAAAAAACTTATATTAAAAGTTTAACATTCTAAAATTTAAACATTATCCCAACATTACAAGTTACAATTACTTGAATTTCTTGGAAAAATGGACGGCTAAAACGCCCCGGGGTTCCGCGAGCAAATGAGTGCTTGTGTAGGGTTCCGTCACTACAAAAAGGTTGAAAACCACTGCTCCATAGGCTGCCTCCCTGTGTTACGGGCTGATCTTCTGGATATTGACATGATTATGGCTTGGCTTTAGTGTGCCATCGGTTGATGCGTTGTACTTTAAACACCGGCGCAATACAAGTTACTAAATGCAAATACAATTGCTGTGCCCTTCTTATTTGAAATCAAGTGTCGCACAAGGCCCAACCTTCCAGCTTGCTATCATCATATGAATCGCTTGTTAAAACGCAGTCATTTTACCCTGGCAAGGCTTGACTCTTGGCCCTTAGCAAACATTCATGCTGATCTGATACTGATTCAGATCTGCTAACCTTTCATGCGTAATAAGAGCTACACGCCCACACATACCCACACATGCATAACTATTAGCGACATTTTCTGGCCGTTATATGATTTGCATAATTTTCAGACTGCGTTTATTTGTTTAAAGTAGTGTCATTGCCACTTGACATTGACTGCAAGACCTGTTTATATGCAGAAATGTGATGCAGGATTCTCCAAATATTTAATTCAAATGTCTGATTATGATGCACTGTTTGTGAGTGGATGATGGTTTCTTTGGATTAGGTTCAACAGATCTTCTTATTTGTTGTCCTGTTTGTTATCCCGATGGTCCCGGTTGTCTTACTTGTTCTCTTTTTTGTCGTCTTGTTCTACTTAGTATTCTGTTGTCTTATCCATTTTGTTGTCCTTTTGTTGTCCTATCTAGTATCCCATCTGTTGTCCTGTTTGTTTTCCTATTTGTCTGTCTGTGTGTTCTATTTATTATTCTGTTCTAGTGATGTAGCTTTTCCGGAAAAATATTTTGCGGAAAATTTTCCGTAGATCCGGAAAAATATATTTTACTCATAATGTCCAATTTTCCGCATAAGCAATTTCCGCATTATTATTATTTCCGCATGTTTATTATAAGACAACACTAGAAAATTTCTGTTTCTTAAGTTATTTTATTTACAGTATTTCTGTCAATGCAGGCAACATTGACCTTGAAAGAATTAAAATAAACATTAAACCCTACATTAGCATTTCAGACTAGAGTAGCCTAGTTTGATCAAACTAGTTGTAGCCTGTATGTCTGCTCTGCTGCAGGAAATGTTTAAAAGAATTAAAATAAACATGAAACAATCTACCAATTGCTGTTTTTTCTCATATTTTCATAACTAAAAAATATTAAGGAGACTAAATCATAAAAAATATTTTCTCTAAATTAACAGTCAAGTTTAATTGCAAGTAATTCTCAAATGTATTGTCGTTGTTGAATGTTGAGCTTGTGAACACTGAATAGTAAGCACTAACAATGCTATCTATTGAATAAACATACAAGTTATATCTACATAAGATAGCTTAGAGTGAGTGATGTTAAAACATTATGATGCATTTAAATTCTTATTCAGTAATATTATACTGATGGAAAAATATGGAAAATTTTCCGGAAAAATACACCGGAAATTTTCCGAAATTTTCCGGAAAAATATGAAATTTTCCGGACAATTTTTCCGCCTCACAACACTATTCTGTTCTATTTGTTTTCCTGTTGTTCTGCTATTGTCTTGTGGTTGTTGTCTAAGGTTGACTGTACCGCTGCTGCAGCCAATGAATCACTAGGCGATGGCACTCAGAGTTTCAAACGAAAACTGTCAAAGCGCGAGAAGAAGGAGCTGAAGAAGAAGGAGAAGGAACAGAAGATCAAGGGCAAGGAGAATGACAGCGGAGTGGCGGAGAAGCTCTACAACGAGTTGCCTGAGTCCAGCTTCACTCGTAGCATCTCCAACCCAGAGCTTGTGATGCGCAAGAGACGGCAGCTGAAGCTCGAGAAGAAGCTGCAGCAGATACGCAGCAACGATGGCGGACCTGACAATGGTAGGAGCTAAAGCACCGATCTTGTCAGCAATAACCGAATACTCTGTTGTCTCTTGTTTGTCGTCACTGGCATCCTTTCTCGAATCTAATCTGTATCAGTTGACGCTCCCTTCAAGTGATACCATAGTGATGGCATAGTCAACAAATCTGTTATGAGTCCATTAGATCAAGAAAACCAGAAGTCAGGATGCTGTCTACTACCTGACCTAAAAATAAACTTTGGTTTTTTGTGACTGATAAGTATGCAGCTGTATCGATTCATTTAATATTTGATCACACTGGTTGACACACCGCAACCAGGTACAATAAAGAGGTATGCCGGTAACAGATAGTGGTTCCCAACCTTTTTCAGAGCAAAGCAACCTTACTGAAAGACATTAAGTTAACGAGACATCCTTAAATTTCATTTATATTTTCTTCCAGTTCTTTATTTAAATGATGAGTAATGTTCCTTGTATGCAACCGCAGTGTTGCAATTATTTCTACACTACTTTAAGATTTAAAATATAGTTATAGGCCTATGTGAGTAGTGATAATCAGCAGCCTTTCACTTATTTTGAAAGAAAACGCTACACAAATCATTTTATTACCCAGCAAGTGGCACCTCTGGAGCAGTTTCACAATGCCTTTGGGTGCCACATCACCCAGCTTGGGAAATGCTGGTCTAGCTTCAGCCATTCATTTGCCATTGTACTTAGCTGTGGTTCAACTTCAGATGCAGGTTTAAGGTCAGAAGCCAAGATTTGAAGATAAACTGTTTAATTAGTGTGATGTAGGAAGGTTACAGACGTGTTTTGTTTGGGAATTTCCTTGAAGTTTACGATTAAGGAGTTTTCTTAGTTCTGTTGCTTATGTACTGGGCTTGGTGTTTTAGGAGGCACCCTGAAGATCTATGGGAGTGCTGTTAATCCTGACGTTCCATACAAGACTCTTCTTCTGGCTGTCACTGATAATGTGGCTCATGTGGTCAAGGAAACTCTCGACAAGTACGGAATGGAAAAGCAGGATCCGGATAAATTCTGCTTGATACAGGTAAGATTGCTTGAATTTACCAAGACTGTCTTCAGGTGTGGTGAGGTAATTTATGCAACAGCTTTATAAAAGGTTTAGGAGGATGTAAAGGTGCTCAGTGATGCATGCTGGGAAATGAAGAGTTTTCATATAAAATGGAAGGTAAGGTATTGTGAGTGAGGAAGAAAGGGACTTGGGAAGGATTAAGAGTGCAAAACCTTCAAGGCAATATTCTGGAGCATCAAAATTGGCTAAATCAACTTTAGGTATGATAAGAAGGACAATAGTTGCCAGAGACAAGGATGCAATATTTACTGAGGTTGTGCAAATCACTGGTTAGGCCACAGTAGGAATACTGCATTCTGGTATGGAATCCATACCTGAAACAGGACATAGAAATATTGGAGAAATTACCTACAAAAATTATTTGGAGCTACAAGGATATTAGCTATGAAGAAAGGTTGAAAAGGTGTGGACCAATAATATCGGATAGAAGGAGGAGCAGAGGAGATCTAATCAAAGCTTAGAAGATTATCACTGGAAAGGAAGCACTACAGTGGGAGAAGTTCTTTGAATTAGCATCAAGCAAGGCAAACTCAGGGACATAGGTATAAATTATACCCAAAAGGAACATTAAGGCAGAAATTCTTCAGTGCAAGAGTTGTAGGCTTGTGGAATGATTTGGATGATAGTACTGTCTTAGAGGACATTATCACAACTTTTAAGTAGAAGCTAGGAAAATTGGGCTATTAAGTGTTCCAGGCTAATTTGCAGTGATTCTAACACAGACTACATGTCTTGTGAACCACTTAAACCATTGTTTTGATATGATATGTGCATTGGTAAACCTTTCAGACTCTCTTTGTCAAGTTTTGTTCAACCAGTTCATGTTATAGCCAATGTTAGCCATGTGCACTGAATGTCTCTGCACCTGTCTGATCTTCCTCTGTGTCTGTGCACTTGATGACGTCTTCATTTTTGCAGGTGATGATTCCTCCAGATGGACCGGACTTTGGCAAGGAGCCAAGGGAGCGAATACTTGATGATGACGAATGTCCTTTGGCCATTCTTCTTCAGCATCCACCATCGAAAGGTAATTGTCTTAGCGTACAGCTATATGATTCCTCAGTTTATAGTGCTCCATTGGCAAGACACTGTTACAAAGCAATTTTGAATTCACAGGCCCTGCTCAATTTCTTATTTAGTTACCATCTTCTGGAGGCTTGAGCAGGCTGATTCCATGACATTGCAAGGGCAATGGCAGAGTTTAACCTGTTGGTCTGTATTGGAATGATTTACAACTGAAACCAACAAAGTCGTTTTAAACTGAACTCCATTCTTAATGTATAAATTCTTTCCAATACACTATATATTTAAAAGGCATTATGTTCTGAATGTTCTAAATGTTCTGAATATGTTGCAGAGCATTTAAAAATGTGTAATGTGCTGTAATACATAATTTTTGGCTTCTCTTCTAGTTAATGCATTTTGGAGATAATTTGAAATTATTTTAGAGATTGAAGATGAATACTTGAAAACGGTTTTTCTTCTTCATTATGTTGTTTCTAGGAACGATAATGTTTCAGCTGAGGCCAAGAACGGCTGATATGCCAAAGAGGATGAAGAAGAAGCCGATGGAAGGATTCCGAGATGAAAAACAGCAGCAGCAGCAGCATCAACAACAACAACAGAAACAACAGTCATTGCCTTTTCTTCTTCAGATCAGTTCAGGTCATCTGCACTGAGTGCTCTTGTCTATTTTCGTGACAACTGTGTGTATTCTGTAAATAAACCACTTCAGTTGTTTATAGCTCTTGATCTGAAGCGGCTGTTTGCATGATGAGCTGTTCTTATTTTCTACACCTTGAAACAAGTGGTTTAAACTCTCCTCAAAAGCTTCTGTCCATTTCATGTGACTGTGGTTAACTTCAGTGGTGTGCCATCAGTTAGCGGTTTCATTTAATATTGTAACTGCAATAACCAAAGCTATAAGATTAGTTTAGGCATTTGAATTCAGTTGGAGATGGTAAGTAATCTGTTGATTGTGTTAGGTTTTATTTATGAATTAAATTGTCTTTCAACTATGCAGATGGTGCCGACCCATACAATCCCAAGAAGTATATTCTGGCCATGAATTCAACAGAAATTGGACGAGAGAGAAATGGGATGAACCCAAATGTTCCACACATTCAGGTAATTGTGATCAGACTCTGAGTGGTTTGCTCTTAGGCAGGGCAACATTTTCCTTGAGATACACAACTTAGTGGTGCTGCTGAAGTGTTTAATACTCAAAAGGTGCTATGGTAAGATTCGGGATACTCACACCTACCTTTACACAATTCGATGCTGGTTACCAATTTCTTGTGATTTTGCTGTGATTCAGACTGGCGAAGAGCCAGTCACAAATCAGGCACCATTTAGTGATACCAGATTATGCTAGGTTTGTCTTGTTTTTCAGCTGGCTACGCAGGACATTTTGCCATTGCACTGCGTTGTGACAAATGCACAAGGAGTAGTGACGGTGACTCCAATGTCGAAGGAAGCATTGATATTTGTCAACGGCACAAGAGTGTCAGATACAACAATCCTACGACATGGAATGGTTGTCCAGTTCGGAAAGCTGCATCAGTTCCGGTTTCTTGATGCGCCGGTTAACGAGGTTTGTCCACTCCTTTGATCATATCAGTAAGAACATTATTGGGTGAGCCTGCTATACGAGAAATGTTCTGATTATGTGTTAAGTTTCAGATGGAAAATATTTCATAAAATTTATTTTATTCTTATGGGAGATTTTGACATGAGTGGCGTATATGCTTCGACGCTTCGTGTAGTCTAGAGTAGGACCTACTGAAAATTAGCGAATGGCTAAAGGAAGGCACCCAAGAATGTTGCAAGTATTGAAGTCAAAGCTAAACGTTTGTTTAGTTTTAACCCATTGTTGTAATGTGTTCCCAGAATGTCTCTCTATCTGTTTGATATGTTGTGTGTTTGCTGTTCTTGAGCAGAGGTCTCGGCCAGTGATGCCCACAGAGCCAATTCAGACAGCGCGGGGTACGAGGGACTTTGAGACGAACTTTGACATTGATGGTCGTGTTGAGACGATTCGGGCACAGACAGCAGCCACTGATCGAGGAGCCCAGCAGCAGCAGCAGACATTGTAAGGCATCTCTCATCTTCTGCAATACTTCTGTTGGTTCTTCTCTCTCCTGAGTTTGTGGCAGAACAGGAAAACAGATGGACTGATGATTTCCAAGGATGATTAGGAATATTTGTGGTCCAATGTCAGTGGCGAGTTTTATTTCTCTAACTGTCAGTTCTGAACACATAACTCTTTTAATCTGCCTTTTTCTTTGGCTTCCATTGTGTTACAGTGCTATATAAATTGTGTTATTATTATTGTGTGCTAAGATGTGGCTGCTGTGTTTAGGTTTGCTCCAGATCCGCGCTTTGGTCCTCCGGGTTACGAGGCCGACCTCCTTCCAGCTTCACTGAGTGTACCAGAAGAAGGTCTGTCTTAGATTAAGCTTATGTTGTTTAAAGAATACCAATGAAATATTATATATGCTATGAAAGTAATAATACTCCTTTAGCTGAAGCTGCTATAAAAACAATAACGACTCTTGGTGGCATAAGTTTTGTATAAGGTACTGATGACTCCTTTTTAGCCTTTTCTATTAATGTTTTTGGCCTGTAATTGAAAGATTGTAGATCTGCACCTGTTGAGTGAAATCCATGTAGTGACTTTGAGGAAGTTGTTTGCGAATTTGTGCCTCTGTCGCCAAACGGTATTTAGTAATTGTGTAAACTGGGAAGTGAACATCAAGTACGTTGATGTTTTCGCCCGTGTCCAGGACCTTAGGGTTTGTCCAGTGCTGGCTCAAGGGCTGGGGAACAATGAGCAGTTCCCCTATGTTCCATTAGGATATGGAAACCCTCCTTTACGCACTAAGGTGGTCATAAATTTATGATGACTTCCGTTTGGCATAAGATTTGTATAAATGAATGATGGCTCCCCCTATCAGGCTAAGGCTGTCATAAATTAGAAATGGCATCGCTTTGGCATAAGGTATCACCCCACCCATTTATCTTAGGATTTTATGAAATTTATGATGGCTCCCTATCAGGCTATGGCTGTTGTAAATTAGCATAAGGCACTCCCCATTTATCATAAGATTTGTATAAATTAATGATAGCTCCCCTTCAACCCAAGTTTTGTAAAAATGGCTGATAGCTTGTCTTTGTTCTGTTCTGTGACTAGTTGTGTTCATTGCCAGTTGCATTACGATAAGGATGCTGTTAAGTCCAGTTAAGATGCGCTAGGTGGCGCTTCGGCATGTGAATACCAACTCAGCATGGCTTGTTATATCCGTGCTGGAGTCGGGAGCGCCTCTGAGTAAATGCTCAGATGAATGAATGAAGATGAGGAAGAAATTGACTGTTTGATTGAGCAAAAGAGTCTTATGAGTTGTTTTCTTTCTGTTTAAAGTGGAAGACAAGTTTATGTCAGCGATCTTAAATGACGACAACTTGACCAACGTACAGTTTCGAATGGCGCCGACCTACGTTGTCTATATGTTGGTGCGTACACGAGTGCTGCGCCTCAATCAACCAGACGTCAGTCCAAGCAAACAGTCATGGCTCATTGGCTCCATCACGAGCAAAGTCGCTCACATGGTTCATCAGCGCATTCGGGTATGGATAGACTTCGGCTGTGGTCCGAATTCATTTTGGTAGTTTGCCCAGTTACACTAGCGTCCCGTTTCCTGTTTTGTATGGTCCAGTATCTGTGTTTGGATGCATAGTGCTGCACCATTTAAGGACCTTGCTAAAAAAATCCCTCCTTGATAGACGGAGAGGTGTTATAAATGAGTGACATTCTACAATGTAGATTTAGAAGGTTTTATGATTTGTTTGTGAGAGGATCTTACAAAGCGCTGTATAGGTATCTCGAGACACATACGAGGAGTGAAGAACTACGAAGTAAATACTTGAATGCTTTAGCAGATGAACTTACTAGTAATGTAGAGACCAAGCTGACATATTAGGTGATTTTGATTCCAATAAAGCTGATTGGTTGATTGATCGCTTGAATGAATGACTGACTGACTTATCAACTGATGGATTGATAGTAGATTGACTGATGGATTGCTTGATGAGTTGATTTAATGATTGATTCATAGAATGATGGATTGAATTGTTTGATTGAATTGATTGAATCGATTGCACCACAGGACAGTCGGATGAATCCTGGGCTGTTGTCGTTCTGGATGGCCAATGCGTCCGAGATGCTCAACTTCTTCAAGCGTGATGCTGATGTCCTTCCGTCATGCCTTTCATCACAGAACCTTCTTGCCGAAGCCGTCCAACTAGCTTTCAACTTCCTCGTCGATTACATGCAGGCTGAACTCGGACATGTGATGCCTGCATTCCTCAATCCAAAGCCAGATGAAGCAGACCAGGATGGTAAGTAGCAGTAGACTCATACCAAACCACATTCATTGTACCATACCAACACATATATAAGTACATGTTAATATGACATACCCATAATTGGGTCAAGTAATTTATGTGTCACGTGTTGTTGGAAGTGCTCTTTGCATAGCTTCAGAGGACTTTTGAGAGGTTCTAAAAGGCACCGAATGTTATTCTGACGTCATTGTTGTCTTTTTTTCCGACAGTTTGTGTCATTTTGTTTGTAATTTATAACTCTTCATGTTTTCTTGCAGTTGATCCTGTTCGATATCCCCAGATGGCTTCTCCAGTCAGTAAGTAAAACATTAGCTTTTGATAAGTATGTTTAGTTGCTTAGCACTTGACTGTCGCTAAACATCCTGGCTTCACCTTAAGATGGCTGTAAGTTCATATAGTTCCTTTTCTAGTAGCGGCATCTCTTGGACTCGATATCAGCAGAAGACTGAAACTCCACCATAACTGGGTGATTATCAGGGAATGATTGCTTGGAGAAATTACTGTTTTAAATTAACTGAATGCAGTAGTATTATTTATGTAGCAGCTTTACAAGACACTCTTCAGAACAAGGGTGACAGTAGTAGTCAGATTTTATTACTCTGAGTCATCCATTATAACAAATAGGCCATGTATTGAATCTGTTCGTTTATTTCTGGCAACTTTTATATCGTGGCACTTTATGTCTCTGCATGTCCGTGAATGGGAATCTTTTCTCATAGATTTAGCAGCCAATGACTGCTTTTAGAAGTCCAGAAGTGTCTTAAAGGGGTACATATTGTGTATATAGAAGATGGTGCTTTAGTTGTGAGTTTTTGTTTTGTTTGTACATATGAGATTTGTTGAGAGCACTTATCTCCTGCCCCTCCAAGATACCTACTCAAAGGAGCTCCAAGGTGTTGATATACTTGTGATTTTTAAAGTTTGGTTGGTTGTTCTAATTTCAGGCAGTGTTCTTCAGGTTCTGTCGTCAGCCATGACGGTTCTTCGTCGATGTCGCGTCAATGCAGCTCTGACGATCCAGCTGTTCTCTCAGCTGTTTCACTTCATCAACATGTGGCTATTTAACCGCCTCGTGCTTGAGCCACAGCTGCACCTGTGCACTCGTGTCTGGGGTCAACTGCTCAGGCGGCGGCTCGGACAGATTGAGGCATGGGCAGAGCAACAGGGTCTCGAATTAGCGGCCGAGTGTCACCTGGCCAAAGTGCTTCAGGTAATTGTTATGGTTACACTTCACTGCTCAGCCATTTGCTCATCTGATGTTCAGTCTCTCTGCAAATTCAATTCAATTCAACTTTATTGATCCGAATTCAATACAAAAGTACAGTAGGCACCAATCGGAATGTAAAAATATTCGGGATACAATAGGGAAAGCCCAAAAGGGACATAGGTCCCGCTTAATTAGGGCTGCCTATTTGTTACATAGTAATAAGGTGGCACCAAAAAAGAAAAAGAAAAATGATGGGGACAAAAACATGGCCCTGAAAATACTGTCCTTGAGGTATAGTATGAACGAAAAGTAAAGGACTAGTTGAAAATACAAGAAAATGCAAACAAACAACCAAAAACAAATAAAACGAAAAGAAAGTGCATCAGATGATCAGCATGGCTCAGAGAGCATTAGATACAGCTTACAGATACAGATACAGTGTCTGCCATTTAGCTTTTAACAGTGGCTTAAGCACTTTGCACGAAGAAGTTGTTCCATAGTTACGTTTAATTAATGAGACAATTATGACATCTGCTAAACTGAGTTATTAATTCTGGCTAATCTTCTGAAACTTGACTGCTTTCATGAGTAAGATGAATATGACATTACAATTTTGCAGGCCACCTTCCTTCTAGAATCGCCGAAGATGCCAAATGATGTCGGAACAATTCTGGCCACCTGCGAGAGCCTCAACTCCATCCAGATGCACCGCATTCTGTCAAATTACTTGCCAAGTCCTGGAGAGCCGCAGTTAAGAGCGGATATCGTGGAGCAACTGATCCTCGGAGCACAGAACACAGTTGATGAGATGCTGAGAAATGAGGGTCTGGAGTTGAGGATCGACGAACCTGTCAGTCTCCAGCTGCCGTTTCTTCTGCCAGATGATGGCTATTCGTGCGAATTCGTCAAGGGAGTGCCGGGTGGACTGGCCGAGTTCCTTGCGCCTTTCATCCAAAATGGTAAGCTTAACAAGGTCTCCGTTTTCAGCTGAACAAGGATCAGCTCTGAATCGAATCGAGAACTAAAAGATCCCGTTCTGTATTTGTTCTAAGGTCATTTTGGTGACTGACAGACCTGAATTGCGTAAAAGTGATTGCTATAAGGCTTATTGTAGAAGTAGATTTAGCACTTACGAAATGGGTAAATACACTGAATTTGTTGCGTTCAGTAGCAAGTGTCATGCCAGTGAACAGTTAAACATGTCAACAGTTTGTGGAATTAGCTAAAGAGTGGAGTGTTTCATTGTGATTCGTTGAGTTGATTGCAATGATTTCTTAAGTTCTGCATTGAAAATGTTTGGCAGGAATTTGTCGATATACGGTGAATCAGAATTCCCGTGGGACGTGGATGATCTACATGGCAAATCAAGAGGTATTTACTAGCACAGTTTCGTCTCTTTTGTTTGCTTAATTTCCAGTCGCTTTTTTTCCTGGAATAGGCTTTCTGTCTTTCTGTGTGGCCTGTTTTTGCTTTTGTCTCCCAGAACAGGCTTTCTGTCTTTCTCTTTGGCTTGTTTGGCCATGTGGCCATATTTCATGGACTGCATTAGGCAGAGAGATCAGTTGCAGCTGCTGTTCATGGTGTTAGTCATCTAGACTTTTGCTGCAGAGCTGAACTGATCTTGTTCCAGTGACTTGCATTTAAAACTTATAATATATGATAAGTAACATTTATTTACATAAGTAAAATTGGTAAAAAATAAACTGATGATTTTATTTGGGGGGGGATAAATATAAAAGTGTATGCATGATACCTAGATGCTGAAGCAAAATCAAGAGTCTTAGTAATTATCATCAAATGTATGGTAGAGAATGAAAGTGGGTTGTAGAAAAAGGCAATAACATCAATTGCCTCCTCTTATGATTAGGTATAAGATTGGATTCCAGGCTGAGTTATGACGTTAAATTGAAAATTATGAGTCAAATTTTGTCATTAAGTCTGCTTTGATTCTAGATAGTTCTGTGATTAGGTTTTGTGACAAATGCTCATGTTATTTGTTTTTGGCTGTAAAAGTGAAGCGTACGTCTTTCACTAACAGTGATTCTGGTTGTGTTGATTGCAGGATTGTCATACATATCAGGTAAACAGTGAATGATGCATGATTGCATTTCATTCATAATGTTTATTAATGAGTTCGAGATTTATTCGCATTGGCATGTCTTGTGAACATCTTTGGTTATGCGATGTCTCGAGTTGTTTAGGCCTCTTGCAAACAGATTTTGTTTTTGATCCTATGGCCTCTTCAGGCAAGGGCTCTTCATGTGCATGGCTCTTTCATTGTCCCCATAACTTACACACACCTGCAGATCGATTTGCTTGTGATGTCTTGCAGTGCGTAGATCTCTTGCATTTATGAATCGGCTTTTATTTGGGATCCTATATGCTTCCTGTGGCAAAACTGGTTTGTGTGCATGGCTATTTATTTGTTCCAAAAATTATACCTTAGAAGTAGTGGTAGGCAGTTTTTGGTTGGCTCATTCTTGTCACTGTGTTGTTTCTAAAGTTAGAGTTGAAACCAGCAAATTGAAAATCATTTAGATTAAGAATTTTCCCGATGATTTCTTTGAGCAGACCCATAGCTTTTTCATGATAGTCATTGCAATCTCTGTGAATGAATGTGCATTAACTTTTTACTTAACAAATGCACCACAAATTTGCAAATGTATGCATGAGTTTAAAACACTTAAGAAATTATGCATGAATTTAGTGATTTACAACTATTACACTGTGGAGTTTTTGTATGCATGATACCTGTATGCTAGGGTGACACTGAACAATACACAAAAAAATTATTCTTAGATTTTTTAAACTCTCACCCCTCGAAAGTGTTCTCTATAATATCAGTACCATCTATAAAAAGTTTTAGTGAAATCCGAAAATATTTAGAGGTCACTCCAGGGCATTGAAATTTCGATATATAGAAAACAATGTTAAAAAATAATACGCTAAAATCAGTCACATATCCTAGCAGCCAATACACAATCACTAGGCCATGATCCTGCTGAAACTGTTATCAATCGGGAATCCATTAGACGTGCTCGGTGCCAACATCGTCAGATCATTGCCAAAGAAATCTATGCATCATTCGCTCCCGAGGTTCCACTTACAGTTCACTCAGATGGCAAGTTATTGCCAGCTTTGACATCATAGGAACATGTTAACCGGCTGGCTGGCTATGCTGGTATAAGGTGAAGGAACAATGAAACTCCAACGAGTTCCTTTACTGCCTAATGGAACAGGCGAAGCGCAGGCTTCAGCCGTTTTCAGTTTGCTTGAAGAGTGGAATACAGCTGGCTCCATACGATCTATGTCTCTTGACACAACTTCTAGCAATATCATCCTTCATGCAGGAGTATGTGTTCTGCTGGAGCACGCTTAAGACAGATCTTCTAAGCTTGGGCTGCAGACATCATGGGGAGAGTCTTCGATACTCTGATGGTAAAATCTAGCAGACCTACAATAAAACTGTTTGAAAGATTTGCGAAATCTTCTGGCTCAATTGATAAAGATGGCTATAAAAGTGTCATGTATGATGGGCTGATTGTTGCACAGCTGAGGTCAGTCAGAGATGACTTGGTCAGTTCTGTGCCAGATCCCTGAATAATTTTCATGCACGAGATGACTACAAAAAGCTTCTGGGACTAGCTTTATTATCTTTAGGCATCCCTCCTGTTGATGAACAGCCCATCATAGCTCCTGGTGCTTTCCACAGAGCGCGGTGGATGGCGAAGTTGATACACTGTTTGAAAATCTACCTCTTCAGTTCTCATGTTGATCTGACTGAGTTTAAACTACGAAGCCTTCTTGAATTCAACTGCTTACAAGGCAGCAAATGAGACCGCTGCTAGAGCAACAATACACAGCTTTTCAAACCATTTGTGGTACCTGAGCGAGACGCTGGTTGGCCTGGAGTTGTTGATTAGGCTGTTTCTCCTGATAGCAAGATTGCAATGGTTGCAGCCCTCGAACGTCCGGGATGCGATGACCCTCCTTGGCGTATCAAAGTTAATGTGCAGCAAGTACCGCTATGAGAGCTATCTAATTTTACAACTACAAACACTAAGAAACTCTTCTCTGTACTAGATGTTCATGCAGGCATCTTACAACTACATCCAACATATGGGCGACAAACGAGAGCTTTCTCTTGGCTCGTCGCTGAGTTAAGAGCTCAAAGGTTGTGAATGATGCGGCCAGACGCGGCGTTGCACTGATACAGTCATTCAATGGTGTGCTTACAAATCAGGAAAAACAGAAGCAATACCTACTGCAGGTGGTTGAGAAACATAGGAAGGAAGGTCCAGACTCAAAAAAGCAAACAATCATAAAGGGACTTGTTAAATAGTAGTGGTATCAAATACGATGAACTGCATTCACATTGCGTTAAACATTGATCATACTGTAAAACTTTAGCCGCGTTGAGTGACCATTAAACATTGACCAATTAATTTTAAAAAAATTCTGAGTAGTTACTTAATGGTATATAACCATCTGAAAGGGTGAGACTTGAAAAATTTTAAACTTTAATTTTAAGTGTCACCCTACTGTATGCAGATGAATATACATAGACTGTTTCGATGAACTGTTTCGTTGGTGAATATTCTGTTTGTTTCACGGCAGAATGAATTTTGACATTTGTTAAGAACGACTTATATTCTGTTTAATAAGGAAATTTGCACAAGGATCCCAAAGTTGCTTTTATTCCACTGTTCTTGGGTCACTGTTTTTTTTACATTTGAGTGGTGTTTGTCTTGTTATCAGGACAAATGATATTTTGTCTATAATGAACCTCTGAAAAGCACTGTATGCTCCACTATCTATCAAATGAATAAGTTGTTAAACGATTTGGCTTCGTACTTCATCTGTTGTCATTTAGTGAGGGAAAATTGGTTGGTGAATTTAAACTATGCCACTTTGTAGTAAATAAAACCAGCAGCATGTTGATGAAGCTGTAAATCTCAGTGGCCAATATAATTACTGATTGGGAACCATGGCCTCCGCTGCTGTGGTTTCGGTGACTTTGCACATGTAGAGTTAAAAGCAGATGCCTTAATGTGAGGTCGAATCTTTTACCAGATCTGGCTATGAATGCTATGATGAACTGAGATCTATTGTGTTCTGTGTTTAATGTCTGACTTCCTTGTATCTTCTGCTCTTGTACAGTCACACCAGTGAATTGTATAATCATACGATGGATTGAATATAACAAAGACCAATATGCTTTGCTAAATGTGTTTGCAGAATCTGAAGTCTGGATCAGCTCAGCCGTCAGATGGTGCACAGTCTGACAGTCGCCTGGATGGGGGAATCAAGGGACCAGTCGAAGGGGGCGCCCTGCGAAGGGAGCTGGAGATCTACACCATCAGTTTCAGCAAAGTGAAGAACAGTCTTGGCCTAAGCATTGTTGCAGCCAAGGTGAGTTTCTGTCTCTCTGCTTCACTGTCTACTCTGTTAAAGGAAGTGTAGATTACTCTCTGCATCTGTGCTTGGCTGATTTTCCTACAATCAGGTGAATGTTTTTGAACAAAGTATGGACATACGTTGGTGTAGGTGGCTGAACTATCTACAGAAATGTTGCAGAGAAGTTGGTGAGCCAGACCTCAACGTGAAGTGTTGATCCTAAGCGCACACTTTTAGACTGATTCTGTACACTAGTCGTAGAGAGTAGAATGATTTGTCTAAACTGTTTTCATGAAGTTATGTGATACCTAGGCAAGGCTAGGTATTTATTTTTCATGGTGCGTTAGAACCAGGTTTATGCTCCTCAGGATATTAGCTGGTTTTGTGGTTTTCTGGAGAGCTTTGACTAACCTCCTGTTCTGTTTTTTTTCTGGTGTTTGTCAGGGTGAAAGTCAGAAGGACAAGGGCATCTACGTCAAATCTGTCGTCCCTGGGGGAGGAGCGGCAATGGTAAGACATTCAACATTCAGAGCAGCTGTTAAGTTCTAGAAAGAGAGATGCAACTTCAATGACGTTTGTGTATAGATATTTGGTTTTGGTGTCTATATGAGATGGCTTCTGTCATCAGTTTAGGATATTTTATTGATCACCAAAAAATGCAGAATACCTGTAAATCAATACAAAATCAGTCAGTTGCTTCCTTGGAAAATCTGCAATTACACCAGTGATTCGTTATAACTTGCTTCTTTATAACACAAATCTAACATAACACTTGGATCCCAAAATTAGCTTAGCCATAGAAAATAAATTTATCATTACATGGTCTAGTTATAAGGTGGTTTGTGTTATGGCTCCCAAGGTCAGTGTTATACAAGTTTCTGGTGTAAAATAGCCATAGAAATGAAAATATGAAAAGTTTTTCGTATTCGGTTAAGTGGCTGGTTACCTAATTGGTTGATAAAGTTTGATTTTGAGTAAACAGGATGGTCAAATAGGCTACAGGTTGATTAAACGGTGAATACATACAGGATGGCTAATGCTATATAGTATACAAGTTGATTGATTGATTTGTTGATTTTGATTAAAACAGGATGGTCGAATACTGGCGGGTGACCAGCTGCTGGAAGTTGATGGAAAGAGTCTCGTTGGACTTTCGCAGGAGAAGTAAAGTCCTATTATTTACAAAACATTTTAGTTATCCTGCCTTTTTGCACAGCCAAACTTTGGAGGAAAAAAACGTATGCTGTTGAGAGATATTGATGTTTAGCCAGCTTTCAGCTACCCCTTCCCCAAGGTGATGAGAAGTGACTGGAGGAATAGTGGTGTAGTGGTGGAAAGATCAAAGGTCAATTCAGTTGACCATGAAATACCTTTTGTCAGGTCCCAGTGGATAAGAAGGTGGGATAAACATTTCCGCTATATTTGCTAAGCACTTATCAACTGGTCATCTTTATGCAGATGATGCCCAAGCGCTCGTTCATGGCACTCCCTCTGCACAGCTTGCATTAACTGGACGTATTGATGCTCTCTCACGTGATTTACACCTTTGGCTGTCTTCTAATCGTCTCTCTTTGAACCCAACTAAGACGCAGCTTATATGGTTTGGTACTCGTCAGCAGCTCCTCAAACTAGACTTCCCACTTCTTGCTGAGAAATTCCCGTCATTCACTTTTCTCTCTAGTGTCCGTGACCTTGGTGTTGTCCTTGACAGTATGCTCACCTTTTCTGAACACATTGCTAATCTTACCCGTTCTTCTTACTTTCACTTGAGACGGCTTAGAGCAATCCGACGCTCTGTCTCCTCCTCCGTTTTTACCACTATCATCCACGCCTTCATCTGCTCCAGAATTGACTACTGTAATTCTGTTTTGATTGGGCTGCCAAAAGTCCGTCTTTCCCCCCTCCAGACTGTTTTAAATGCTGCAGCCAGATTAATAGCCCGACTTCCTCGCTGGTCTCATATTTCCTCTTTCATGTTCGATCATCTTCATTGGCTTCCCCTTACTGCTCGGATTCAGCTGAAGGTTCTCACTTTAGTCCTTCGGTCCTGTACAGGCTTAGCACCCAAGTACCTCTGTGACATTGTTCGTCTGCCAATTTCAGCTACTTCCCTCCGTCCATTGCGATCGCTTAATCGACATGATCTTCTTGTACCACGAGCCAGGACCTCTATGGCCAAAACTCGAGCCTTTTCTTGCATTGGTCCTGCTCTATGGAATCAACTTCCTCCATTGACACGTGCCTCTTTATTAGCTGGTGGCCCAAGTGCCTCGTTCCGCTGTCTTAAAACCTCTTTCTATTCACTGGGTCTTTCGCACTGGGAGCGCCTCTGATTAGCGAATACTGTGAGAGGCGCTTTATAAATGTTTAGATACAATACAATACAATACAATAAACATTGTACATAACTTAGCAGGTATCGGGGCAAATTCCAGTGAAGAGGAAGGTTTCAGTTAAAGATCAAAATAGATTATATATCAAGACACTCGGTGCAGTGCCTTTTAAGTAAACTTGCAAAGTGCTACACACGTGGCTATCTACATGACAGGCATCGTATCGTGGCTGATGGTATTGTTGCTAGGTAGACCTAACTGATTGTGTTTTATCTGTTTTGATGTTGCTTGTGGCTTCAGAGCGGCCGAGATGATGACACAGACGGGACAGGTGGTGACACTGAAGGTAGCCAAACAGGGAGCAATATTTCACGGTCTAGCAACTCTGCTCAACCAAACACAACAGCCGCCAGTTGTCACCTGGAGTAAGTTCACTAATCTCATCATTGTTGATAATATCTAGTCTAGTCTAATTGTTGATAATCACTAATCTCGTCATCAGGTATACTAGCTTAGAGGATTACACTGATTGATGATCATGTTAAAATGGAGTCATTGATGATGTCAAGTGAGTGGGGAGTGAGCAAAGTATTGTTAATATCTTTTTCAGCAAAACAGAGCCAGGTCCAGGGAGATGGAGGAAGGATGCAGTCGAAGGCAGACAGTTCAAGTCAACCAAGCCTGCCTGTCAGTCGTCCCTTGAGCAACGACTTTCGAAATTCTCCAAAGCCCCTCAACCAGCAACTGGAAGCAAAATCCACTCCAGCTCTAACAGGTCTGCACTCTGCTTTTCTTCAGTTGATGTAAAACTCAGTGCATAATTAATTCTTAGTAATAACAAAAAAAAACCTGGTATGTTCCTGAAAATTTAGTTTCCCCAACATTTATTTAGCACCTTTTAGAGGCTTTAAGACTCTGCTTTTCTTCAGCTGATGTAAAACTTAGTGCATAATTAATTCTTAGTAATAATTAAAAAAAACTGGTATGTTCCTGAAAATTTATATATGTTTCCCCAACATTTATTTAGCACCTTTCAGAGGCTTTAAGAGACATTATGTAAATGTATGTTGGCTACTTAAAATAATTAAAAAATTTGATGATTAGAATAATGATAATTGTAATACAATGTAGTCTCGTTAATGTGAAGTTATTAGAAACATGTCTTATGATGCAGCAGGCAAACCAGGGCATGGGTGAAAAGAGATAATGCTGAAACAGTCTACACTTAGCACTACACTGCAGTTCTTGTACAATGCATTAACCAATATGACATGTCAATAGCTCTAGGGACATAACACATGTCCACCACTTCACATTAAGCAGAATGGCACGTAAACTTGGAGCACTTAAATACGTCCACAATGTAATAATTATAAAATTATGAAGAACTTGAGTATTTCAGATGGCTATCAGGTCTGTTGTATAAGACCTTTATTTGCTGATTTTTGTGTTTCGTTTTGCTGTTTAAAGATACGAGATATCACGAGCCTCATATGACGGGGGAAGTTGACGTGTATCCAGGCAACTATCGGACTTCGCCTCAGCAGCCACAAGCGAAGGTTGCTCCAAATGCAAGGATGGATGCACTGAAACACAATTCGTCCTCCCAACCTGACCTCATCAACCGTCGGCCAGAGCCCAACAGCAGAGAAGACCTGAATCAGCTCACTGTTCACTCGGCGATTCCTGGTTCTCAGCTGCAGGATCAATCAAGATATGGACAGCACATGAAAGGTGCCGCATCAAGCCCAAACATCTCCACTGAGGCACAGAAGGGCTTTCAACGGATGCCAGAGGATGCCGATCGCCAGAGGATTCTTGAGTGGCAGCAGCGAAACCAGATGCTGGCCGAGCGCGACCAATGGGAGCAGTCACGGTCGAGCGGAGCCATACAAGACATTGCCAAAAGTTCTGTTGCCGCCAAAGAGTTTTCCGGTCAGATGCGCCCTGAGTTCGCTTCCGGTGGAAGAACAGCATCGCTGGATGATGAAAGAGGATACAGACCGGAACCAGCGGATGTTGCTAAGCAACCAATCAAACCAGTTCAGCCATACCAGTCTCAGCAAGCAGCATCAAAGAAAGGTCCAGGCTATGCAACACAGATGCTTTTCCCAGCGCAGGCAAAAGCCCAGCCACCAAGAGATGGTGCCACTGGATACCAGACAAACCAGCAGCCAGGCTCCTATGTACCTGGAAAACCAGTTGGTCAGCCCAGCATTCCACCACAAGGATATGGGTCAGTGGCTAGCTCCCTACCTTCAAACCAAGTTGATGGTTTCCCAAATCAACCACAGTCATTTCCACCAGGGCAGCCTCGAAATTTTCAGGGAAATTTTCAGCCGCAACAAGGAGGAGGAGGAGGAGCAGGGCCATATGTGGCTGCTCCATTGGGACCTTCCACTGCCCAGCATTCTGAGTATCGACCAATTTCTGAATTCTCTCGTGGTTATGGTCCTGCTTCTTCTCCGGTTGGAGACGCTACTCGGATGAGAAATCCGTCTTCTTTGGATCCGGATTTTCCTCCTCCTCCATCTGACCTTCACCTGGCTCAGATGGGAGCCAAGACACCGACTGCAGGAGGAGATGTTATGTCGAATCGACCAGGAGGACAACCATCATTCTACAACCAGCAGACCATTTCATCCAGTGCACCATTTGGCGCAGAGAAAGTGGATAAGAATCCAAGGTTAAACGAACCTGGAAAGTTTTTACAAGGAGATAGACAACCAGCATCCATGTATGGCTATCAGGATTATTCATCTGGGTATCCTCAAAGACCAGATGACATGACCCGGTCGACCCAGGGTCCTGGAAACGACGTTTACCAGTCGTCGTCAAGACTTGATCCTTCTTCCGGCATTGCCCAGCTCCCTCTGGCAGGGCCAAGGGTTCCACCCCAGCCACAGGCCAAGAAGCCCCCACCAATCGCTGCCAAGCCAAAAGTTGTGGGCATGGCTGCTAGTGTTGACGTGAAGCCGTTTGCTTCTTCTCAATGGGAAGACAAAGACGCAAAAGAGAAGCAAATGGATGAGGAAAGCCGTCGTAAGAGACTGGACGAGATCAAGCGTCTGCAGAACCGACCATATCGCAGTCCAGAGGAACAGAACAAACTCCAGCGTCTCATAACGGAAGAGGAATTCGATAGGAGAGCGCAGGAAGCGAGTGAAGAAAAAGACTCAGAAGAGGATACGTCAGAGGTAAATGCTGATGAAACTAGATAACATCAGAAGCATCAGTTGACAAGGAAAATATAGTGTTTAATTTCTGACATGTATTGTGAACGAACTTAGGTTCTGTGTTGCTAAGTAATAGAGCAGTTGAAGAGTGCAGTCATTCCAATAAAACGTCAGCTGTAACGAGTACACTGACCGTACACTGTTGGTGGGAAGATGAGACAGCAAGGGAGAGTACTGGCCACCTGCCCACGTATACTGAGGTTAAGAAAATGAAGTCGCTAACACTTCATACCCATAGCTGCCTCAGGGCTAGCTCAGAGGACTTCTCTTCTTAGTTTATGTTGGTGGGAAGATGAGACAGCAAGGGAGAGTACTGGCCACCTGCCCATGTATACTGAGGTTAAGAAAATGAAGTCGCTAACACTTGATACCCATAGCTGCCTCAGGCTAGCTCAGGGGACTTCTCTTCTTAGTTTATGTTATTAGTATAATGTCATGTGTATACTGGACGGAATTGAGAAACTTGCTGTCCATACTGTCATCTGGCTGACCTTTGATGTCTGTATTATAGAATCAAGCGGCCATGATGCGACGCATGGACGAGGAATTCCAGAAGCGCCGACCAACGGACAAGAATTACCAACAACAACAACAACCGGAACCAATGTATGCCAAAGTGGACAAGTAAGTTGACGACCAATTACGTCAACTTTCACGAGCTTTGGTTGTTACCAGTGATGCATAGTAGTTAACAACTAACTAGTTGTTAAACTATGTTTTAAGTATTTAAATTGTAGTGTGCATTTTTGCAAGAGTATTTGTAGGTAAAATACCATATCTCAATTTGTAGTTAACTACTTTTCTAAGTGCTTTTTCAGCAGACGAGTTTTTCAGTTGCATTCTTACTGTCATGTCTCCAGCATCTCGTAGTTGGCAACATTATGTGTTCAGTTGCATTGCCATTTACAGAATAGTTGTCTGATTATGAATTAATGGTGTGTATAAGTGTACAGTTCAATAGTTTAGTTTAGTTCATCACGGCTAAAAAGTGAAAATGCAGACGAGAACAAATTTACATCAATGCGTGTGCTTACTGTTACAAAAAGTTGTAGATATCTCTCAAACTACTCCAACTTTTTAAAGTACAACTTGATAAAAGCAATTTATGCTACCTTTGTAGTTACTAACCTAACCATGCGAATTTAAACTTATGCAGGTAGTGAATGGCAGTGAATAGTAATCACACATACGGTATTGGACTATTGGTGTGAATAATTGTGACTATGGGTTAAGTCCTATATCTACAATAGGTTTCTACAACACAGTTCCATTGTAAGGCAAGATCAAATGTAGTTACTGAAGTAGTTATGGTAATATACAAAGTAGTTACTAACTACTATTTAAACTACTTAAAATGTAGTTTGAAAAAGTGGTTGTAATTAAACTGCTTTTAAAGTAGTTAGTGCCAATTACTGGTTAATACATTGTCTGGTCCTTTGGCTTCAACTTTAAAATGTTATACTACACATGCATGTCAAACAGTCTGCTCAAGTTATGTTATCATCTTTAGCATCAAGTAATTTTGATCAGTTGGAAATGAAGGCCAGTGCATTCTAATCAACACGGTCAAAAGTTTTGGCTGCTAGAATTGATAACCAAAAGAAAAGAATGCAGTTGAGTTGTGCTGTTGTCTCTGTTTTGTAGGCAACATTTGCCATCTGACAACATTAACAGAGCTCAGGGTGAATTTCATCAGAGGGGCTTTCAACACCCCTCCACCTCCTCTGTTGGAGGAGGATTTGACAGGAAGCCAGAGCCACAGAGACCACCTGAGCCGATGAAGAACCAAGGTCCTGATTACCCGAGAGCTGGTCCTGGGCCATCTGGGTGGTCCTACGAGACGACAGACCAAGATCCAGGATGGATGCGATATCCAACAGATGACAGAACGCAAGGCGACTCGGGCAATTATTCATCTTCACAGCTGGGAGGGGAATATCCACGGCAGACAGCTATGGGTGGGTATGTGTCGAGCCAAGAAATGGAAAAAATGGGCAGACCTTCCGGATACCAGACGCAACCACAGTACAGTGGCCAAACAGAGTATCCGAGTGCATATCAACCTCCCAGCAAGCCAGGCAACGATGTCTTCAACGCTTCAGGTCAGTCGAATCAGCCTGGCTATGGGCAGCAGCCTCAGCAGCCAACACGTGGTGGCACCGTGTCTGCTCTGAAGCAACCAGATTCGCAGACAGGCGCCGCTACTAAGAAGAGTGTGACCTTCAACGAAAACATCGGTGTCACAGAATTCACAATAAATCGTTCTTACGGATCGACTTCCTCGGAAAGCTCGTTTCCACAATCGCCTGAGCAGAATGCAGCAATGAGGCTACCAGCGGATCAGCCACCTGTGCCTCCACCAGCGACTTACCTGACAGCGGCCACGGTAAGGCCCAATATGCCACAGCAGTATGTTCCTTCGTCCCAGCCATCCTATATTCAGCATCAAAGGAATGTCGAGTCATCGTACCCACATGGCGCTGGTGGTGGGGAGCCTCGATATCCATATGGGGGTCAGGATGTGCGACCACCGGCAATGCCCTACAAGCCTCAGGATCAGGGTAACTACCAGGAGAAGGACCACTACGCACGAGACCCTCGATATGCAGGGCCGTCTGGTGGAGGGGGATACCCAACGCAGCAGTATTCCAACAGCCCAGTGCAGCCACTGTACTCATACCAACAGGATCCTCTCAATTACGGCCGCCAGCCACAGCAGCAAGGAATGCGAGGATCAGAAAATCCATCAGCGGAACAGGTGCTACCGAATGTTGCCTACGTGCCCGGATCCGGAGCACCAGTCGTTGGGGCTCAGGAGATCTACAGGGATCCCAGAGATCGCATAATGGCATCCAAGGCAGCTGCAGGACCTGCTGGAATGGTGCCAATGGCTGGTCAGCGCTCGACGCCAGACAGAATGTCGTTCAGGGACAAGATGTCGATGTTTACTTCGGAGGCTGGTGAATGAGAATATTTTTGCATCAAAAGATCACCATGTGAGTAGCCGAGATGACAGTCACGTCTTAGTAGAAAAGGTTCTGTTAACATAAGTCAAACTGAGAAATTGATTGCAAAAATGTTTGTTTAGTACAACTTATATTGGAGAGCATTGAAAGAAAGCCTTTGGAAACAGTGTCTGAGCCACTTCATCAGTCGGAATATTTTTTGAATGGTGCAATGCCATCAAAAGACAATGGTTTGGACAAACTGTGTATTTGTGTACTGGTTAAAAAACGATCGATGTTATCTGCAAATCAGACTTTAAAGATGGTAGACCATATCATGAAAAGAATAATTTATATCGTAGAGACGACATATCACGTTCACATACCACGATGTCCGCTATGCTTGTTTTTTAAATGTAATTCTTTTAGAATATGTAATTCTTTTTAAAATGCATGTTTTTGATATTGATATTTTTATGGTAGCAGATGTCCAGAGTGGGTTATGAGAGGCTTGTAGGAGGCAAGTTTACAGATTCCAGGGAGGATTCTACAGTTAAACTATAATAATTTGAAATCAACATATAGTTTCAACAATTTCTGAAGTCGATTTGAAAATCGATTTGGTATTCTTTCCATGTGCAGAGTATTACTCTTGATTAGATTTTACACATCACTTGCCATATAACAAACGACTGGCCATGTTATCTTCATTTCAGAATTTCCATGAGCAGCCGTTGGCTTTCTTCAACATTTTATTAGTGCATGCATACCTTCCAGCATTTCTCCATTCAGACGAGTTTATTATTTTAGTTTGATTTACTGGTTAGCATCTAGAACAGCCAGACAAGTTGTTCCATTGAAAAGTACTTGAGTTGATTACACATATCATGAACATCGTTTAATTTGGTGTAAAGTACAGAACTTATTATTCTTACTGCATTTCCGTGCTGCTTCTACACAGACAGTTCCGATTGTGGGCAATAAATAAATAGATGATTATTAGTTGTTGTGTTAAGTCTTTTTATAGCAAAATTCTTGGATCATTTCCAGACCCTCAATGAAGAATGCAAGAGTCATAGTTCTTCTTCGCTGACTTGTCTCTTAGCTGCTATCTGCTTAAGAACTGCATCCGATTCTGTGTCCCACCAACTGGGAATAAAGGTATTTGCTTCAGCAACCACTTTGTCTCCATCCTTTATTATCAGCTGCTGCTGCTGCGTACCAAGCACCTCTTCCAGTCTCAGAAGAGCAAGACCATATTTTCCCATCACATTCCGCACTTTTCCGCACACTTTTCCAGACGAATTTTCCACAGAAGCATCAGGCTTTACTTCGGTCTCGCTAAAATTCAAAGAATTCCAAAACTACATCATCACAGTATGTGTTAAGTTCACAGAACCAAGAGCAGCATGCATCAACTGGTTGCATCTTATACATCATTTCAGAAGCTACACAGAATATAATTGAGAATTCGTTTCAACCATGACTGAGATATCTTTATCTCTGGATGAAATTGACCAAGATATCTTTATCTCTGAATGAAATTGTTTGCATTACTGACTTGCATGCTATAAAAAAATGATAGAATGCAAAACAGCTACAGCTTAGGGCCTCACAGTCCGCAAGGACCTAAACAAATTGAGAATTTTTGGGGCCTTTTTAAAATGTTGTGCATATATATATATATATATATATATATATATATATATATATATATATATATATATATATATATATATATATATATAATGTATGCACACACACACAATGGCTTGTGTAGCAACAGCTGGCATAGTAACTTCCATCTCGCCGGATTAAATACATCCATTTGAAAATAATTTGAATTTCTCACTTAAATGCCTTGCGATTAAATAATTAAGGCATATAATTATGTTTTCAGTTTTGTGAGGCCTTCTGGTGTAATTTTTTAACAAGGGCCTCCAAGCTTTATATAGCTTAGAGCCTCGCCCAGTCTAAATCCGGCACTGATAGAATGATTCGGTTGACCTAGTGGATTTCAATTGGTTTATCAAACACACTGCGATATTTCGCTACAAACTGCTGTGTTTTGACAATGGTGCAACACAAGTCACTAGACTAGACTGGATTCAGTTGAATACCTCGTAAGTTTAAGTGGCATTAGTCTTTTGCGGATAACTCCTGTGTAACGAGTTCGGGCAGTTAACTCTTGTCCAACATAACAACCCTTGTCGAAAGAAACTGAAAACAACCAATGCTGTTACTATTCTAGAGTGTAAAGTAGGTAAGTAAGTATATCCTTTATTGAACCAACTGCTAACCACACTGGTGTACATGAAAGCGTGACAGATTCAATTACAAAACTGAAAACTAGAAATTAAATCACTGCAGATACCATATGCACAACCATAGACAAATTAAGAAACAAATGAAAACTTAATATTTACCAAAATGTCAGCATAATGCAAAATTTCAAAAGTTCTGACATGAAAATGGCTTCTTTGCCATAAGGGTTTTTGTGAACAAATTCTTTGCATTAGAGAATTCTTATACCGACAACATTCTTTGCAAGAACGAATTCTTTGCACGATATACTACTAGATGTACTTACCACCATTGAGAAATGTGAGATTGCTTTCAAGTGGAAGACAGTGACCTGGAGGAAGATCCCAAATTCCTTCGCTGAGACCAACCTTGTAGCGATTCATATGGTAGACTCCCGTTACTCTCTCACAGTTCTCCACGATATCAGCCACTAAAAGGTATCGTCCATCACAAAGTAAATGTACTAAACAGAAACAGCCGCTTGACTGGCTTCACTCTTCAATGAACACATGTCCTGCACTGTGGGTCCACTCGACCACATTGGGTTGTCACTCCTTTTGGTCTGGTGCAGGGCTCTGTTCTTGACCCATTGCTGTATATCTTGTAAACTGCTGATATTGCAACTGTCCTGGCCTTCGGTGGTGTTTGGAGTCAGCTCTACGCTGATGATATCCAGGCTTACCTGCACTGTCCGGCATCTAATGCTCTGACTGCAATAGCTACAATGCAACAGGCTATGGCGACACTTGGCAGTTGGACGTCATCCAATCGTCTGCGCCTCAGTGCATCGAAAATGCAATTTATATCGCTGGGTATTGGGCAGCAGCTGAAAAAATAGATCATCAGGCTATATCGCCTGACTTCCCTGACTTTGTCGTGTCTTCTCGACATCTGTTCGTAATCTTGGGGTTGTTCTTGATCAGCAACTTACCTTTTCTGCACATCTGAATCTCTTTTGCCATGCTGGCTTTCTACAGTTGTGGCAACTGCGGGTCTCACTCTCACCTAAGGCTGTACTTGCCCTTTTTTAAAAGCCTGTCTTAGGATTGACTACTGCAGTGCATATATGTTGGCCTACCCTTGGGGCGCATTGGGCAGCTTAAGCGTACATCTGCTAGGCTCATTGGTGGTATTCAAAATATGACCATGTCTCGCATGGTATGTGTGACTTGCTCTATTGGCTTTGTTTCCAAATACACTGAATTTAGGATTTTGGTCTGGTGGTGCCAGTTGTGGGAATGTTGTTGCCCTACCTCAGGTTTGGTCGGCCATGGAAACATCGTTCTGCAGAACTTGTTGTTCCCTTTGCATGCACTTGCAAAGATGCAATGTCGTGCTTTTTCATTGGTTGAACCCTCCACGTGGAACCTTTCTTCAGATCTGCATGTTATTTTAACTAGGGAATCTGCATACACCACTTACAAGCATATGAAAACTATCCCTTATTGCCGGAGTTGGCTGGGAGCACCTCCGAGTAGGTATCTTCTTGGAGGGGCGCTAAACAAGTCCTCTGAATGAATGAATGAATGAATGAATGAATGAAAAACACCATCAGCAGCAAAGCAACTTAAAAGCAGTAAAATCTTGGCTTTTAAAATAAATACAATAAACAGACCTCAAAGTCAAAGAACAATTATTGTCTTAATTCTTAGAGTTTCATAATTAATCAGTATGTAATACTATGTGTGTATGTATATTAGTTTATTGAGTAAACTGGTTGTCATGCCGCAACCAGGAACAATCGAGTTAAGAACAGAAAAGCAAATGACATTCAATCAGATAAACAGAGAGCAATGTTCAAGACTATCGTCTATAAAGTACTCTCGGGATGAAATTTCGTAAAATAAAAACAAACTCAGAATGGCATGACTCTTTAGACATGTTGCAGTATCTAAAAGTAAGTCTAGGTTAGAACAGTGGGACAAGTTTACACCTACAAATCTGACTTCATGAACGAACCGTTCTCTGTCCTAAATTTTTACAAATATTAAGTCCTGAATGTTCCAACCATAAACAGATATCCTTGACTTTAACTATGTCTCAAAGATAACTTCCACTCCCAGGACATGAAGCAATAATGTAATAATAATGACTACCTGCGACATTAGCTGGTGCCAACAGTCGATAGGCAAATGTCTTTAGACGGGGATCCAGAGTGAGAATGGAAACCAGTTTCTTATCAGAAAATGTAAGTGGTGGCAATTCAGAAGACAATGGGTGCTGAAGAGTTTTACTAAAAACAGCTGAAACCTGCAGTTCATCACCGACATCAGACAAGCGCAACTGAAACAGACAAAATGTGCTAAACGTCAAACTAGTTCGTGAATACATTTGGTATAAACGGTCACAATAATCTGCCACGAAATTAATTTGTTCAGATAAGGCAAAACGCTTTAAAAGTGTTTGGGTGCACAACTATATGTTAATTAGATTCTGAATGATTTTCTTCAATGCATTAGAAATTTTTACAACCTTGAAGAGCAGATGAAAAGAAGCCCTTGAGATATCCCCTAGAGGCCACCATGGGTGTGAAGTATTTTAGCCTTTTCCCACAAATAGTGTACATGGTCAGTGTACTCATTAAAGCCAAGTTGGTTAGAGACTGCAGTGACTTTATTAACCTATCCAATAAGTACTATACAGCAATTATTATAATCAATCAATGATCAATGTCGTTTATTTGCAATCTAGACATCAGTAACACATTATTTTACATTGAATCACTAAACCGTAAGTCTAAGAAGGCAAAAGGAAAGCCCAAACGGTTCAAGGTCCCCGCTAACAGGCCACCTGTACGTGTAAATTTCCTCAAGTGATATTAAGAAGAGAGAAAGAAAGAAGCCATCCCCAAGGTCAAAGGAACCATTGTCTATGTAATTAGGCACAAGGCAATAATTGATTAATTAATTCAAGTAAAACCTTAGACAAAGTCATAGCCGACTAGGGAACTGAGGTCGACATCCTATAAATAAGAGAAACCAAAAGTCAAGCTTTACAGGGAAAGCAAGCTGAAACAGACGAGTTTTAAGTTTAGTTTCAGTGGAATGGTATTTACGATAGTCTGACTGGAAGGGAGATAGAGTTTATGTGAAGAAAGGTAACTACTCAAATAATTTGCAACTACGTTATCCAAGATTTTGGAGACAAAAGTTACATTAGATATATGGGGCAACAGTTTAACAAGTCTTCAGAAAAAAGAAATGGCCTTTAACTATGGCAAGTTCAAAACCGGTGTGGAAGGAGCTTTACAAACAGAGAGG
This sequence comes from Allolobophora icterica, assembly GCA_963556255.1. Taxonomy (NCBI): domain Eukaryota; kingdom Metazoa; phylum Annelida; class Clitellata; order Crassiclitellata; family Lumbricidae; genus Allolobophora; species Allolobophora icterica. Next base: position 72,797,395 of record OY744605.1, read on the forward strand.
TTGACAGTGGACGTGATAATTATGGCCAAGACATGAAAACAGTCTTTTAAAAGAGCAGCAGTATGAGGTCGAGAGTGCACTGCTTATCAGAAGATGAGAAGATTAGATTATGAATCTCAGCTGGAGTTAATGCAAAACCACCTGACTTATGCATTGTGCATTATGATAGCAGCATAAGAGAAATTATTAAACTGGATTAGATTAATCGTAATAAATCAACAGATTTTCTCAGAATTCTCACTTTCTTTTCCTCTACTTACCGGTAAGTTTTTACATCACATCATATAACTTATGATTTGCTAAGGTCAGTCTTGCACTTCTGTTTCTTTCCTCAAGTATCAGAGCATGCTATTTAAAATCAACTTAATTAAGGCTTCCCTTGTTACCTTCTTGCGAAGTTTATATTTTTCTAGGCTGGAGATGAGCTCCGATGTAACGCCAGAATCACATTCGAGCAAAACTGTTGGCTCATTTGACTCCACCTTGTAAAGTATGATGTCGTAAAGAACTCGACCCTGAAGACAGAACAACAGGTTAACATCACTTCTCGAGAAATCTGCTTTTAATCCAAACGTGGTTCTAGACTTAAGCCTAATGACTGAACAGAAATCGGATTATGAAACAGTAACTGATCGTGGAAGCAATGCCAATGGGTCTCTAACCATGCGATTTCTATACCCAGTAATGCTGAAATATCGAAGGCTTTCATTGGTGAATTAAACAAAGCCTTCATCAAGTGAAATCTGTTTAAATCCTTTCTCTTCACAGCCAGCCACCTTTCTATTAATGAAGCAACATAAATGTCACCTTCAAACCAGTCAACAAAAATGCTAAACAATGTACGTACTGTTTATTAGAGCAACACAGGCGCCAAAACTTTACAAAATTGCTAAAGCTGAATTTATGAAAATTAACTCATTCACACGATACCTGAACATTGAGAATCATCGAATAGAGTGCATCCGAACTGTTGGAGCTTTCTAAATGACGGACATCATTTGTAATTAGTCCTTGTAGAAAGGTGAACACATCACGGCCAGTCATCTTCACCAGACAACGATGACTCAGCCGCTCACAGAAAAATTCTGAGGTAGAGGTAGAGGAGGAGGCATTTCCAGAAGCACTGAAGGACCTTATCTGCTCACAGCATGAAGCTGTATATCTCTGAATCATTGACAGAGTTTTACAGGTTCTGTTTGATGTTGTTGAAGAGTAAATGGAGTTACATAACGAGTAAATGGCGTTTTTCCAGCAGAATTGAGTTGATTGAATCCGCAGATTATTACGAGACCATCTCATCAGAAATAACGATCGAGAGCCCAGCATGTTGCTCTTTCACCACAGAGCAATTCCAGGGTCAAATCTAACAGAAAGTCAAAAAACATATTACTAATATCACCTCCTGACCTCCATTCGGCTCACCAAAACCAAGCGATTTCGCTGACAAGCAGTAACCTCTGAAAGACCTAAATTATGAAGAAGGAAGACAGTACTTCACCAAACAAGTGTTTACCTTGCGAAAACAGGCCAAGGTAAAGGTCAATCGTTAATTAAAGTAACAACAGATAACCTGTTACCATATGAAATCCAAAACAATCACGTTAATTTCGATAGTTTGAAAATTCTGCTACAATCAGAGGACGAGGTCCATAAAAATGCATCATCTGTCTATGTATTAGCGCGTACGTTTTGCCTCGAGTGTAAACAAGCGATGGAAGTTGGGATGTGAGCGATAATATGCTTTGCAATCAGAAACAAGTTTCAAATACACAGACTACTTCAAATTAAACTAAAGCACAATTCCATATCGAAAAATATTAACCTTCGTAAATAAGATAGCATTCAATATTAGCCTGTTGCTGGCCGATATAGCAAACATCTGCCTTGAGAATACGCAAACTTGGTAATGCTCCATTCCATTGCACAGGCACACACGTATTTATCAGCTTCGAGACTTTATTTATTTATAAGAGTCGCAGTTATTATATAACATCAACTGGTTCCAGTTTTATATAACATCAACTGTTTCCAGTTTTTTTTTCTTACACAACAATTCACCTACTTAAAAGTTGCACTTCCACTGATTGTTAACTTCTGGATCCGCCATGCAGTGAGAAAAATGTAAAATGAACTAACTGAATGGGCAAAAATAAAATTAACACTCGTTGAAGAATAAAACAATTTGATCGACGGTGTGACATATTTCAAACAAAAAAAACGATCTCATACTGCGCTAAATGAGGTCCAATTTTATTTAGGGTTGTGCTCTCAAATTACATTCTTGGGACTGTCGGTGCAAGATGGAAACACTTCATAATAGTTTTTAAATGAAGGCGTTATATAAATTTTCGAATCCTTACAAGAACAAAATTTTTTATTGTGCGCCTAACTTTAAGTCGGACGTTTATGGTTTCTCTGCTGTTTGATGTCTTTTTGATGCTCTTCGATTAGGAGAAGCAGTTGTTGTTCTTCGACTTCGTCCAGTTTTTAAGTTTTAATTTAAAAGGAGTAATGCTCCATTCCATTGCACAGGCACACACGTATTCGTGAAGGCTACTAAGAATCAGATAAAATGCATCATTATTAATTATACCCTATTTAATAATAATTAAATTTCATTTATAAATTTATATTTAAAAAAATTATTATTATTTTCTCCGGGACATGTTATCCGATACATTTTGTATTCGGGATATTTTATCTGAGACATTTAATCCGAGATTTTATCCGGGGGCATTTCATCCTGTCGCGTTCAGAGCGTAGGGCCTATATTATGTATAATATATATATATATATATATATATATATATATATATATATATATATATATATATTGTATGATATAGATGGGTATATTATATAGATGTTAAGTAGCCTATCTATATATCCCCGCCAGGGCAGAAATTTCGTTCGAGATTTCTGTTCCACTGCACCCCCTAGCCAACTCAGCTATGATGAGTACACTGACACTGTCAGTGGGAAGATGAGACGGCGAGGGAGAGGACTGGCCACCCGCCCTCATATGCCGAGGCTAAGAAAATGAAGTCGCTAACACTTCATACCCATGGCTGCCTCAGGGCTAGCTTAAGGGACTGCTCTTCTTCTTCTTCTAAGTAGCCTATCTAGTCTAATTATGACAGTTAAGTAGAGATCATCTGCTTCTTAATTCTGAATTGATCGTGGTCACATGCTTACTTACAGCTTAAAAGTGGGTATTAGTCGGACCCCAGAGTTAGCTGTTGTTTATGGCTCGCACAGTAGTTGTTTTTGGCTCGAATTTTGAGTTGAGCAAAGGCAGATTAGCGACTGAAAAATTCTTTGAACAGAGGATACTTAAAAAATAAGCACGCATTCTGAACTGTTTAATAGTTAATAATTTTCAATTTTTTGTCGATATCCTATAGTATGTAGTACGTGCCATTGCCGTGAATGCCGGTGATTATAGGACATTAGCGGTTTGTCATAGCCATCATTCTGTGTAATAGTAATGGCACATTTGGATGGTGTTATGCAAGAGTGGACCAACCCACAAATTCATTATTGTCCAGAAAACAATTTTTTTTTAAATTTCTCTTTCAATTATGATGGAAAAAATTTAAATTTTGTTGTGTATGTGCAAAAGCATACATTTGATATTAGGGTAATATTGTATTAAGCAATTTGTTAAAGAACTTTCATCTAAAAAATAAAATGTTGGTTGGTCCATTTGAATCCTAGGAATTTTAAGATATTGTGGGTTGGTCCATTTGAATCCGAGAGCATTGTGCGTTATTGACCACAGAATTAACCTATTATTTGCATGGTTAGTCAGAGACGATGTCAATAAAGGACAGACAGGCTGTAATGACTGAACTTTTCTCAAATCTATAGCCTTAGGCTATTGTTAAGCTAAAGGTTTAACCTAAAGCTGTCAAATTTTCGCATGAACTGTAGGCTATATTTTGTGACAGTAATCATTGTATAAAGTTGGCAACAGACAACATTAGGCAAAATTATTCACAATTTTTATAAAGTATCTAATAAATGGTTTTGTATTGTATTGTATCTAGAAATTTATAAAGCGCCTCTCGCAACTATTCAGAGACGCTATCAGCACAGAATCCCCGGGGAAACAGAAGTGCCTTTAAGGAACGCTAGACCAGTCATTAGTTTGACCCTGAGCAGAGGGGGAAGGTCATTCCAGATCGTGGGACCCACTACAGCAAACGCCCGGTGTTGGGCCAAGAAAGCTTTAGTCCTGAGAACAAACAGAGCAAGCGAATTTGCAGACCGCAACGAGCGAGAAGAAGATGCAGATAGCGGCTTTCGCAGATAGTTCGAGAGATATTTCGGAGCAGTACCCTGCTGAGATTTAAAGACGAGGAGGAGGATCTTATAACGAATGCGTGGGACAATAGAGAGCCAGTGTAGAACATCAAGCATGTAAGTAGAGATATGGACATAGCTGGGGAGTCGAGCGATGAGCCTAGCAGAAGCATTTAGAACAGATTGAAGGGGGAGAGACGCTGCTTAGGGAGTCCAATGAGAAGTGAGTTGCAGTAGTCCAAGAAAAGCATGAGCAGACAAATGCCTGAACTATGGTTGTAAAGACAGAATGTGAGACTGATGGCCCTGAGATGGCCCTGAGACACCTCAGTTGAAAGAAGCAGGAGCGATTCATGTTGGATATAATGCTGTGTGAATGTGATGGAAGAGTCAAGTGTGACGCCCAAGTCACGGACGGTGGAAGAGTAGGTGTAAGCAGGGAATTTCTCAGCCAGCCATGGAAAGTCGAGTTTAGCAAGCTGCTGCCTAGTCCGAAACCAGATCAGTTGAGTCTTACAGTGTTGAGGTAGAGGTGATTAGTTGCTCTTAATGCATTTAGGCCTATATCTGAGCATTGACAAACAGCTAGCTATATTCCAGATCTTGATGTGTATGTTTCACCATGTTCTCTTTTTCGTTTTATGACATTTCTCTACCATTTCTCTGGCACAGCTCTTTTGCGGCATCTACACTTCTTTCTGAGACATGAGATGCAACAGGATTTAGTCCAGCCGCGCTTGTATTACTTTGTCTGCGCAAATGGACCAAGCCACAGGACTCGGCTTGGAACCAGCGACTCTTGTATGCACAACTGGACCAAGCCACGGTTCTGTGGCTTGGTCCAGTTGTGCATACAAGAGTCTTTGGTTGGTCCAAACAATTTTAGCTAATTAATTAATAACCTGATTACCTAGCAGTTTGATCCAAGTATGCATATGTGCAGAAAATGATTTTGAATTTAATGGAAAAATAAAAAATTTTTTGGTAATTTTGAGGGTTGGTCCACTTTTGCATAACACCATCCATTTATATGGCACTTTATGAAGTGATATTCTTCCAGACATGTTACACAAAATCACTATCGGATTCATTTAGGCCAGCGATGGAATGTAGAAAATCAAATAGAGACAAAATAAGCACACTTTTGGAGGATGATTATTGTACTTTATTTCGCTCAAAGCAGAAGCATGAGGATTAGAAAAACGCAAAATTACAAAAACGCAGAAATACAAAAATGTGCTAACATAATAATAACTGATGTTCTGGATGGAGGAACTCTCAGCCCACCTAGTGATGCAGATAGGGTGACCACACGTCCCGGATTGCCCGGGACAGTCCCGGAATTTGAAAAAATGTCCCACGTCCCGGACACGTCCTTTCCGGGACAATGAAATGTCCCGGAATGAATTTTCTACAATTAAATGCGTAGAATTTGGTATTTATATTTTAATATTCCAATAATAAGAAAGTAAAAATATAACAACATCAACAAAATTAATATGCAGCTTTGTTCAAAATTTACAAATCCGCGGCACCATGTAATCTTAAGAGTATGGCTAACTATATGGGTCTACATTCTGCAATAGAGGCTGATATGTTTATGATATCTAATCGTAATCGTACTCGTAATCTCCAAACTTCTAAAGCGCCATTCAAAGGCCAAGTGCAGGACACAAGCCTGTTCACAAGCGCTACGTCAAATCAGGGGGTGTTTCCAGAGAGTAGGCCAAAGGAGATCCGAATACGGTTTCCAGAGGGCCAGATCAAGAGAGAAGCAGAGCAGCTGTCAAGGCGGGTGTAGTTTAAGGCGAGAACTTGAAGGCGGAGGATCAGATGAGTCAGGGTAGGAGTACTTGAAAAGGTGAGATTTCAGCTTTGAGTGGAAAGCGCCGGGGTGATAGAGGAATATAAACCGAGAATCTACGGAATTCATAGGGGGGGAATCGTTCTAGAGGCGTGGTGCTATGTTGCGTATGGCTCGGTTGGAGAACTTGAGATGAGTCTATAGTGACTTGAGGTCGAGAAACACCGAGATATCTCGTCCTGGCAGCGATCTTGTTTGACAGGTGGGGGTAGGGGGCACGGGAAACTTTCGAACTGATCTGGTTAAAAAAGAGGTGAAAAATTTGATGGGACCTTTTTGGTGTTCTTCAAACTTGGTGGACAACTGTATACTGTGTCCCCTCCCCACTCTCAATGGTGGGTCTTGTACTCTTGTTCCCCTCGAGCCCCCTTCCCCAGATCGCTGCCCATGACCGGGTGGAGCGGGTTGCCTGGATGGTGAAGGATTCACAGAGGTACTTGGGCTGGGAATATTGCAGGGAGTTGTAGGTTAATGATAGGACATTGTTAGTTCACTCTCGGATTTTTAGCCAAAGGAGTGATTTGAGGATTGGAGTGATATGATGATGTTTGTACATCATCGCCTAAAACATGGCCCCGTAGGCCTGATCACTTTATGAAGTCTTTAATATCTAGGTTTGAAGCTTGATTAATTTTAAGCAATAAACTGACCAATTTGTATTGTTTTGGCTCTTTTGCTGTTTTTTTCTAATTAAAGCAACTTCAAAAAATGTTCAATTTTGGTCTAAAATCTTACAAATATATGTATAGCGCTCGCCCCAATGCGCCCAGCTCCTAGCTGAATTTGACTTACATTGGAAGCATTGTGGCGTCCCGGAATGGCAAAAAGGCAATGTGGTCACCCTAGATGCAGAGCCTGTATACATACACAGGTGAAGCTGAGGTGTATAGCTCCAAGATTGAATGTGGAGTACAGCTGGCCAAGGACATTAAGATTTTAAGTTAATATTTCTTTGCTAGAGACACCTGACCGGAAGTTTGGTGCACCACCAAAAATTGTTCACCTTTTAGGCATCATGGATTTCGTACTGAGGTGTCTGTTTTTCTAGGTTTCGAGGCTGACAGCAGATGGCTCTGCAGACTGTACTGAAGAATATCTGCTCTTTCCTGGAAATTCTTGCTGCTTCTCGTTCTCCACAGGTGGCGCTCTGGGATGCCACATCGCTACGAAATGCTTTAGAATGGGCTGCTTATTGTCAACAGGTATTATTTTCCTGAGAGGAACTCATCTCTTTTCACAGGAGTTTCATTCCCCTTTTTTGGTTTTTATGATTTGAACCAAGTGAGCCTTTTAGGTATGGCATGCTGAGCTCCTGGGCAGAGTCACTGAATGTGGTGAACATGCATATTTAATACAGTGATTCACTAGCGATTTTCATGCCTTTGTCATTTGCTTGCATAGCCTGGTTTTTTTTAAATCAAGGATATCAGCTAGCAGTAAAATGCAAACAAATTAAAATTTTAATTGTGTAGTCTTATCACCTATTGCATTTTGGATGCTGAGAATGGTAATAGGATGACTTACATTGACATTTGCACCCATGAACTATAGTATCACAATGAGGATCAAACGTGACATAAAACGATTCTGATTGATAAGCTAACAGTGCTTATTGTCTAAGCAGTCTTTTTTTACCTGACCTTCCTGTCCTAATCCAACAGATCTATACTCAGTCGAAGGGGAAGCCGTACAGCGCACACCTGGACTTAGAAATAAGAAAGATCGGTGAGATGCTGATGGTGCAGCAGAGGACACCAAACCATAACAGTTCATCAGGTGGTGAAATTGGACTTGAGATGCTTGAGCAAAGTTCCAGTCTTCTCATTGCAGTAAGAACTGTGATCTGAATTGAACCGTATTTTTAGTATTTTCAGCTTTTCATATGTAAGTTGCAGCTTAGTGGATCTGTTAGGTAGCCGTGTTGCAGGACCTTGCAGAGCTACCCAAAAATTTGTGCCTTAGATTCAGGTATGCAAGTAATAAGTGCTTTAGCCCTTTACAGACGAGATGGCACTAAGAGCTACTGTGTAAGTAATACTTCTTGTCATTAAAGTATTGAATAAATGAATACATAAACAAAAAAGGCAGTTTATGAATACTTGTATAGAGATAAATTATACCACAGAGATCTCTGCTTTCACTTTCTTCTATCGCATTATCTTATCTCAGCTTCAGGGAGTTGGAAGGACAGCATTTTAAAGCACTTTGCACTTTAAATATCACTGTTTGAAAGTAAAACGTAAAAAGTGAAAATCATTTATGTTGATTTGCTGTAAAGAAATTGACTGTTTTGTGTTAGAGTCTGCTTGCGAACGTCCACCTGAAACGAGAGACTCTGGCCATGCTTATCTCAGATGCTTTGCCTGAACAGGCTGGAACTCAGGTCGTTACGGTATGCGATGAAAGAGCCCAACTGAACTACCCATCAGTTGATGCCTTATGCTTTGTGATAATGGCATGGCAGACGCTATTTGATTAAATATATATACATATATATATATATATATATATATATATATTAAATTAGATTAGTTTGTCGTGTTTTTTGTCCGTTATTTCTGTAAATTACTCCAATTTTTACAAAACAGCTGGTGGTTAAGATGTATCTTTTTCAGTATCGTCTGAAACATCTTTCTCATCATCATCCTGCTAGCAACTCTCTTGGCTATTCAGTGGTGAGTACATTTTGCAGCAAACTTTGTTTAGAAGTAGCTCTAGGTGTATGTGTTATCTGGTTTCTTGTTGCTATTGATGTTACAGGAATGTAGTCATCTGATTCAGTCGAAGGCCGTGGTTGAATTACTTTCAGCCATTAACAATGATCTTGTTCACCAGTCAGCAAATGGATCCTCTGCCTGTTGTTTCGATCCTTTGTCTCAGTCAAAGACAAAGGATTCATTTGGTTGCCCTTCTTCTGCATCCAAACTGCAGACCTGTGAGGATCTGAACGTGCTGTGCCTGGCTCAGTTGTTGTTGCGCTTCCTAACGAATGTCCTACAAGAAGATGCTCACATCTCAGAAAGAAACAAGTTGGTTCAGCTGCACTCTCTCTGTCTGTCTCTCTCTCACTCTCTCTCTCTGTTTGTCTCTCTGTCTGTCTGTCTCTTTCTGTCTGTCTGTCTGTCTGTCTGTCTGTCTCTCTCTTTATTACCCATTTGGGAAAATGAAATGCTCCTTCAGTTGAGTTGATGACCGCAACATCTATTTCACTTGACTGGTAGAGTATTGGGAGAATTTGTTATGTAGTTTTGTAACAACCTTTTTAATTGATTTAATTAAAAATGTAAAGGTTTTTTCATAAATAAGTTTTTTCATTACTGGAAAAGAAACTGTTGGAACCAAATGTGTAAAGTTGATTGCTTTGTGCTTTCTCATCCACAGAATCTGTGTGCAAGTGGTGTCATTTAGTTTTTGATTATCTTCTTTGATTATTTTCTTTTGTTTTGGTGTAGGAGTTCACCATTGTCTTCTGATGTTTAGTCTTTTTTCAATTCTTCTGCTTTTTGGTTTCAAGGATACAGTCAATGCTTATGGAGAAGTTTGGCCAGACAGATCTAGGTCAGGTGAGAGAGTGGTTACTTATTTATGTTCTAAATTGAGGTCAGGTGAGAGATGCCTTGTCATTGTTCATTGGTGGGTGGTGTGAGAGTTTTATTGATCAGTTTGGACTTTGATTAACTTGGAATAAGAGCCAGTGTTGCACATGTGTGTTTTGCCTTGAATAGTTTGGTCTATGATGAGATGAACTGGTGGCAAGATTGATTTACTCTGTCCACGTGTCTTGCATTGACTATCTCCAGCTGTTTTATATCTTGGCTTTTACAGCAGGGCTTGTCAAAACTGTCCGTCACCGCATATCTCTCACATTAAATACCCTTGCAGAAGATTTGATTCTGGTTATGTTTCGTTAAAGGTTGTCTTGATGACTTCATTTCTGAACCTGAGGTCGTCTGGCATTCGTTCTGCCAATTCTTGTGTGAAAAACGTCTTGGAGGAATGCCTTAAGTTGTTGGTGAACCAAAACAATGCAAGGTTCTGTCATTATCTGTTTATTTAATTAATTCATGATTTTATTATGACTTACAATCTGTTTGATTGATCAATTGCTGAAGTGTACTGAAGGTTTCAAGTATTTGTTTTGGACTTGATTTAGTGGAAATTTTATAAATGAAACCTAGATGATAAGTCCTGCCTGTTAGGATAGGCAGTCTCTTTATGAGATACTTGAACAACGCTATGGTAAGTGTTTAGATAACTATTTGATAACTGCCTAAAGGCTGGCAACTGGAGTTCTGAAACAGGCTGCGTATAACAAACAGAAAACTTTTCCATATGCTAGCTGCTCGTTGCCTTTGAAGAATAGGACTTCAATGGCTCAGTCTAGATCCTTTGGCTCCATAAGTCCCTTCCTCTGAAATGGTCTTCCTTCCTTCCGTTGTCCATTCCTCCATTCTGTTGGGTAATGTTTCTTCCTCCTCCTCCCACCTCAAAACCTTCTTTTTCTCAGAGTCTCTCACACTGGGAGTGGTTCTGAATAGTCTATGCCGTGAGAAGCGCTTTAGAAATTATTGAATACAATATATTGTAATTTAATGCATTTACTTGTTCTGCTTTGGTACCGACTTTTGTCATAAGGTTACTTGGAATGGCTCAGAGAAACTCACTCAGAGATTTCTCTTTCTCTGTTTCAGTTTCATTTCTTCTGTGCTTCTAATCAGCATTTGCAATCGGTCATTTGAAGTCTACAGCCATTTCGTCAAGCATCTTGTTAAGTAAGCATGAACTTTTGATTACTTACTGATACACTGCGATGTTCTGGTCACTGAAACCACATAGAGTACCATCATGAGTTATTCTTTACCATCCAGCCACTTAGGGGCCATCCATGTATTACGTACGCAAAAATCCGGGAAAATTGGACCCCCTCCCCCCTGTTCACAAGCGCACTTTCTTCCACACACACCCCTGCGTACGTACGCTTGACGCACCCCCCCCCCCGGAAGACCAGCTGCAGAAAGTCAGAAAGTGTCTCGACAACTTCAGGCAGCCCGAAGTTTAGGCCAGATTGAAGTCTGCACTTTAGGCCAGATTGAACGATGAGTGAGGGCCAATATAGACAAATTATAGGTGTCTTGTTCACAGCACAGAATAACTGCAAATGGCTTTTATATAATGTAATAAAATGCCATCGGACGAGTATAGGACAATACAGAGTTATAAATAGGCTAATGTGGACGTCATAATTATAAATTTATTTTGCGTACGTACACATTTTGTCCCCCCTCTCCCCCCATTCGCACCCGTACGCAAAATCGCCTAAATCCGACCCCCGACCCCTCATTGCATACATAATATGTGGATGGCCCCTTACTCTACCGATTATTCTCCTATCTCACTGTCTCCAGTCGCAACTCGCCCCGGGGTCTGCAACTGATCCATTTGCCGCACTGCACCTTGATTATGAAACGATCTTTCCTCTGAATTCCAAAATTTTCAATTCTTCCACTAATACTGCCACTCGGTGCTCACCCATTAGTATCTGCCTCAGGTTTCTCTAATCAACTCACAGGCTTTCCACTCAAAATTAAAATCTCACCTCTTCAAGAATTCCTACCCTAATCTGTCCAATCCTACACCTTCCAAGCATTTTCATCCTCAACAAAACCCACCTTAGCAGCTTCTCTGCCTCCTTTCTCTGATCTCCATGACAACCAGACTCGAATCTTCCCCGACACCTCTGGACAACATCTCTGACACAACACAGCACATGTGAATGAGCTGGTGCCTGCACTTGGCTTCACAGTAGCGCTTTACAAATTTGGAGTTTACGATTATGTTTACAGTGAATGCTTGACAGCAGTGAGGTTACATTACAGTGATGTCATGTAAAGAGTAATTAAATTTGGGTCTCATGTACTCAGCTGCATGGTATTCAGTCAGGTATACAGGTCCTTCTGGATGTTGGTCCTTTAAAAGACACTATATAAATATGTACATCCATAATTGCTTTGGATAGAAGCAAAGCTGTCTGCATTCAATTGTGGAGCTCATAGTGCAAGTGTAATGAGTTTGAAGGCTGTTATCTGTTACACTGTGTGTCGGGTGGATTGATGACAGTTAAGACACATTTTGAATATGAGTTGCTGTTGCTGCAGGTGTTGTGATAAACTGAAGCCTGTTTACGGAACATACCCAGTTTCTCATCCACGTCAGCTGGTGACATGGAGGTAAGCTGTGCACAGGTGTCTACTATCAGTTGTCGTCATGACAACTGATAGTGCCTTTCGATTGCAGTCACGTGTTGACCTCCGTCAGAAGTTCGAACTCACTGGTGGTGGTTGCCCTTTGCTGTTGTGCATTTTTTTAGCATGAAGCAATAGTATTCTTTGATAGATGAGCCTTACACCGTATTGATAGTGAATTTACTTGTTAGCCAACTTATATGCAGATTTTGAATGGGCTTAGAACTGATATATTCAAACTAAGACATATTCTCAGTAAGATTAAAACGCTTATTCTAGTTCTTTCCTTGTATTTTTACGTGCAACCATTGTGTAACACACAAAAGGCATTCATCAGAGGTGTAACTTTGGTCTAAAAAGTGGGGTGTACCAATTTCTTCTCCACTTTCACTTTTTGCATGGAGACCATGTCTGGAAAGGCACAATAATAAAATATTGATTGGCATTGTTTAAAAAGTGGGGGTATGGTGCCCCAGTCCAAAAAGTGGGAGTACTGGTACCCCTCATACCCCTACAAATTACGCCTATGGCATTCATTGAGTTATCAGTCCAGACCAGAACTTCTTGTTTTCAATGTTTGCAGACGTAAGGAATCTAGATTGCAGATGTCATAGGACTTTCTTAGTTGTCCTGCAAAGTGATTCTTAGGGCAGAAACTGTTTAGGTTGGGCATTTTGGCTGCAGTCTGTGACTTTTTATTTAATTTCAGGCCGTTTCCAGCGCCTGTTAGCAATTCAAAAGTGTCTGTCTGTTTGGGGTATGAAGACGTGAAGCAGTGCTTTGCCCTTCTTCTCTGCAGAGGTTCACACCAAGTTGTCTTAGCAACTGACCGGATGCTGCAGTTGCTCGCTAGACGCCAGGACTCTAGCGCCATCTGGGCAACACTTCTAAACGATCTACGTCCGATGAATGTTGTCTGCTCATAGTTTTCTGATCGGTTTAAGATCTCAGTTGCCACTTGGTGACTAAACCAAGCGAAATGAAGCTTACAGTTCAGTTTACGATTTCATTATTCTCCATAAATTTATTGATTATTGGGGTATGAGGGTGGTTACGAGAGTTACCGACCCTCCTACCTTCCTACTTTGTACGCTTCCACTAGATGGATAATGGATTTGGTGGATGGAAAAGCAAAACCTCTATGGAGTCAATTAATGGTGAAAGTGTGATATTAAAGTCTAGCACCTGAAATATTGGGACCCGTTTTCAGCAAAGTTCCTTATGGCAATGTACATATGTCGCATTCCGCTGAGTCCATTTAAATAAACAGGGGTCGTCCAGAAAAAAAACGTTTGCAGAGATGGAGAGGCAGGGTTTATCCAAGTGCAGACAAGAGGCAGAGGGTTGTGTCAAATGCGGACAAGGGACAGAGGGTTATGCCAAATGCGGAAAGGGACAGAGGGTTATGCCAAATGTGGATGTTTGCTTCGAACGTTGTATGTACAGTTACTTGAACTTGCCCTACAAGATCAACACGGTATACCTCAGTACTCTGCTGGAGTTCATAATACTGCATAGGGCTGTAAAAGTAATGGGTTGGGTCAGTGCTGATCTGTAATTCATTCAAGGGATTGCAGTACTGTACTTGTTCAGGGCCACTGACAGAAATTCCAGGCCCCTAGGCAGAGCAGTCACGGGCCCCTAAACTATCATTAGGCTTTATGAGAAAAGTTGATTGCGAGCCCAGCCCAAAATCACCGGGCCCTGGGCATTTGCCCCCCTGCCTCCCTCTCGGCGGGCCTGTACTTGTTAGAAATGTTAGTACAGTGTACTTTGAATTGTAAAGAAATGATCTAAAATTTAAATACTTTTACTTTAGCGAAATAATTCTACTGTGTGTGTGTGTGTGCGTGTGTGTGTCTTTCTGTATTTTTTACTTGCTTGTATCCCATAAAGCCGTGCCCCACAGGTCGCCTATACAATTTACACTACATTTACGCTACAGCTAAATTTATCCAAGTCATTTTGTCGGGATATTTATACTAACACCATTCTGAGTTTTTCTTTTGAGGAACCTGCATGCTCTTAAGTGCAGAGGCGGCGATCCTGGGGAGTCGAGGGGGACAAGACCCCACCTTTAACAGTAGGGGGACACAGTATAGAGTTGCCCCCCCCCCTAATTTTGAGGAAACACCAAAAAAGGTCAAATTCTTTGTGTGAGTGCAAAACAATTTTTTCACCTCTTTTTTTACTCTTGATCAGATCAGTTCAAAGTGTCCAGTGCCCCTCATCTGTCAAACAAGATCGCCGCCGCTGCTTAAGTGTGTTTCTGTCTGTGTGTGTCTGTCTGTCTGTCTGTCTGTCTGTCTGTCTGTCTGTCTGTCTGTCTGTCTGTCAAGGGCAGGCCATATCTCGAGTCTAGACGTGAGGTTGTTTACCTGCGGGCAATAACCGCTCATGAACAGCTTGAGCTTTGACTCGGCGGTAATCTATTAATGACGCATTTCATAAATGGTTACGGATCATCAAAGGAGAATAGATCCGTTTGATTATTTATCCCTTTCGGCAACTAACGGATTAATTGGAGGACTAAAGGCTCTAATTAGTTAAAATCTCAATTGACCTCGGTCGTAAAGTGGCTGCAACATTCCGCCTGCCTTTTATTTGGGGCAATAACTGAAATTAGGTCAATCTATGGCACGCTGTTATGTGCTATTCATCAGATAGCGGGCTTAGGAGGAAACGGAAGAAATGAGGAGGAGAAGGAATAGGAGAAGGAGGAATAGGAAGAGAAATGGAATATAAGGAATGAGAGGAGCAAGAGGATTAAGATGAATAGGAGGAGGAGGAGGACTCTGAGGAGGAGGCTTATAAGGAAGAGGAGGACGAATAGGACGAGAAGGAAGAATAGAAAGAAGAAGATAAAAAGGAATAGGAGGGGACTAGAAGTTTGCTGTTTATGAGCATAAGGAGGAGGAATAGGATGAGATGGAAGAATAGGAGGAGGAACCGGTCACTTCGGAGAACATTTTGCCACTAAATTAGACAGTCTCTCAGATCTAACATTAACAAAAGAATCACACTCGAGATCGATTTTATTGGAATGATATAAAAAAAACTAAACTTAAAAAAATAAAAACAATATCAACGAATAAAACAAAGCAATGCCATTCATTAAATTACATAGAAGTTACGTTGGAAGAGACATATGCATTGTTTGTGTGTGTGTGTGTGTGTGTGTGTGTAGGTGTGTGAGTATATATATACGCATTTAATATACGTATGCATTCATATATATGTATTTACATATCATGTATGTATATAGGTATGTTTCAATAATATGTATTTATATTTAAGTATGCATGCATGTATGTATGTGTGATTGTATGTACTTATTTTTTTATCTTTGCATGTAATGATGTGTTCACGTATATAAAAGTGTTTATACCTTGTTGTGTTTATATATACACACATATACATATATATGTTTTAAACATGTTATATATATATATATCACAAACAGGAGACCTTGTTATGTGTGTGCTGCAGAGGAATGTTTGTTTTGGGTTTAAAAAATGGAAAACTGAAAACCTTCTCTTCAGATTGAACGAGTAAAGAGGCACCGCCTCTGAATGTCTATCTTTCTGTATAAAAAGGTGCTACATCATTAAGCTCCATTGCCTCCAATGGGTGAAGGCCTAGCAGCGATAACCTGTCGCTGCTACCCTACTAACCCATCTACCACTACCCATTAACCCAGTGACCCTTATACCCTCTAACCCACTGACCTAACCAACCCACTGATCCAGTGACCCACTGGCTTATTGATCCAGGGACTGACCCATTAAACCACTGGCTAATCACCTCTGACCTATTAAACCCCTAATTGACCTGCACACCCACTGACCCTAACCCACTGACTTATTAATCCGATGACTCGTTGACCTACTGACCCATTAAACCACTGACTAATCCACTGACCTATTAACCCACTAATCCATTGACCTGCTGACCCATTGACCCCTTAACCCACTGACATTGATCCAGTAATTTGCTGACCCACTGACCAATCACTGACCATTTGCCAACTGACTTATTAACCATTGACCCTGTAACCCAATGACCCACTCATACGTTGGCTATGGCTCCACAAAGGCTACGTTTGTTCGATACTTCTGAATGCAGAAGAGGTAGAAAGGAAGACTGTTTCGAAGTCGTTGGGCAGTTTTATCTGAGATCATGTCATAAAACTGAGCCACGCCCTCTTTGAGCCACGCCCTCTTTTGAGCCACGCCCTCTTTTGAGCCACGCCGTCTTCTGCAGTTTGTCCTATTTCCTCAACTGCTTCATGCACTTCCTCCTTTTCCCGAAGAGGCCATAAGTGCCTTTCGAGTCGTAGAGCATGCCAAAAAAACGCAGCCTTCCTCCTTCACCCTGTACCTATTAATAACAGTCGGAAGTACGAGCGATTGCGGAGAACTGCGGTCCCGATGTTGCGAAGAACTAATTTAAAAAATCATCCGAGTACAGTGTCTGTTCTTCAGTCAGGATCAGAGAAACCCGGATCCAGGATTTCTGACAGACTAGGGTGGGGGATAACGAACGAGACATCCGTCGGAGTGATGGCGTCACTGAGGTTGAGTTCTATGATCCGGGTTATATAGGCTAGTCTACAGGAGGCAATTGGCTGAAGTTACTAGAAAAGGCGCTAAATGATCCAAATATTTTTGTTTGATTTCCAGACAGCTGTAAGGCATCGATTGGTCGCGAAGACGGCTGCATTAACTTCTGCTGGTGCTGTTGGAAATACTGTTGGCGTTGGCAGGGGAGGAGGAAGGGGAGGAGGTGGAAGATGAGGAGGAGAAGGATGTGGCGACGAGTTGTGCGTAGTTCTTCCAGTTCTCAGCCTTTGGTCCGAATTGGTAGACGAGTCTTCTGCCGGCCACCCTGTGCATGATGCCACGGGAATAGTAGTGTCTGCAACAACAAGAACAACACTACTACTTAGTCCGTCACCAAGAGAGAGATAGCCTATATATATATATATATATATACATATCTAGGCCTATATATATATATATATATATATATATATATATATATATATATATATATAATACTATACGAACATTGTGCGAAACAATATGCCGACATTAGGATCAGCCACGCAAACACACACACACACACACACACGCACCTACACGTACGCACGCATACACACAGACACATATATACACGCATACACACATGGGCGGCGATCATAGGGGGACGAGGGGGACATATCCCCCACCTTTAAGAGTGGGGGGACACGCCATACATTTGTTCCCCCAAATTTTGAAGAAACAAAAAAGGCGGAGAAATGTAATTACGCGTGAGGGTTTTCGCTGCCTTTTTGACCAGAAAGAAGAAGAAATTCGTTAAAAAAGTAGAAACATGGGGGGGATGAATTTCTAAAAAAGTTTTAAATTTTTTAGGCGAATTCCTAAAAAATGTTAATGAGATGAATGAGATCATTGTTGGGAGACCTGAAAAAAAGTAGTAAAAAGAGGTGAATGACTAAAATAAGGTCATCAACTTTTTTGGAGAAGAATTCGTCGAAAAGTTTTGTGGAGATGAATTCAAAATTTTTGGGGGGGACATGAATTCCTAGACCGTGGTCGACTTTGTACCCCCCCCCCACCTCTCAGACAAGATCGCCACCACTGCACGCACGCACACACACACACACACACACACACACACGTATTATATGTATGTATATAGACACATTCATAATTTTTCATATGCTAGTGTTGCCGTCATCACAGCTGACAACGACAACATCGGTGCTACCGGTTGCCATTACACTGATCATAAAGCGACAAAAACCATAGTGCGACCGTACGTTATATCCCAGAATAACGTACGCGTACTGTACGTAGGCCTACGTTATCGAAAATATAACGTACGCGTACGTTAAAAATGCCACAAATTTATTTATTCATTCACAAAGAATCTCAATATAACTAGTGTTTTAAGTTATGCGTTCCGTACGCGTACGTCAAAATGATCAGCTTAGCTCTACACAGTCTACAGTATTGGTCTCCCCGTACGCACTACGCAGGCCTAGTTATTTAAGAGCCGTACCGAAATTTAGTATTACCAATAAAATGACCACTGGCACTAACCATCCTATAAAGTGTGCCGTAAAATCTTAATATTCTTCACACTAGGTGGGCCTATACATTAGACTGAATATTAACATTTTGGAATTTAAAAGTTTGAAAGTAGAGATCATTGATGTAATGGTTAAAATTGTTTACGACCGTCAATCACCAACTATTATTGACTTTCCTTGTGCATAATGTTATGTATTTTATTTTCGTCATGAACAGATGTGAACGTACGGCACGTACGGCATAATAACGTAGCCTACGCGTACCGTACGTACGTTATAGAAAAAATAACGTACGTACCGTACGTACGGTCGCACCTTGACAAAAACGATATAAATCAAAGTGATGATGATGATGATGATGATGATGATGATGATGATGATGATGATGATGATGATGTTGTTGATGATGATGATACCTCATAGCTCTGGCGAAGTATTCGTAGGACATGTTGCTTCGGTTCTTCTTCGCTCCCCACAGCTGCGCCACTTTCTTCGACTGGATGAAACGGAAAATACCGAGGTCCTTGTTCTCCCACTGGATGTAGTGTGGGTTGTACTTAGGGTTGCCCAGCGTCTCCAACAGGAAGTACCACAGCTGGTCCTTTCGCCTTCGAACGCGTCCTTATGAATACCACAACAGTACTCGTTATAAGGTAGGCTACGAGTGCATGAGTAGCAAGTAAAACTACGAGTACAAATACTTAAGTAGCAAGTAAGAGTTAGTCGATTTTAGTCCACCATAGAATCAGATTTACTTGCTGCGCAACCGTAACAGGTGCTTTAAATAATAAATAATTAAATAAACAAATAAATAAATAAAGTAGGCCCTACGAGTAGAAGTACTTTGGTTCCAGTGACAAGTACAGTCATAAGTTCATGCAAGATTTACACAAGAGTTATCTCAACCTTACAGTAGGCATATTGTTTCAAGAGGCTGTAATGTAAGTGCACTTCATTAGGACGCAGAGAAAATACAACCATCTCCTCAGATATAATTTAATGGTAGGCCTAGGCCTAATTGTTTCGTCGGGAACCTGCCTAGCCAGACTTAGACAGATAGGCCTATAAGGTCAAAACTGAATTTTCGTACAGCGCTATAAAATTACAATTAGGGCCTACTGTCTTGCAATTGCTTAAGTTCGAGCAACTTGCCAACTTGATCGAAAGTACTGATACTTGAAAATGGTACTCAAGTACGACTCAAGTACAACTTGTACAAGTACCAAATAGGCCTACTATAGGCCTGTGACAATGGTTCCAGCACGAAAAGATGCGACAATCTCTTATCGAATTCGATTCTCTTGAAGTGGGACCTGGGGCTATATAAATTTACAACTACAGTTAAAATTAATATATTCTCATCTGAGTCTGCGGATTGCTGATTTGCGTGTCGCCTTAACAACAGAATGGTGCGTATTTAGTTCACTAGTATCTGTAGACTGCTTACTTGGAGCGGTGGTTAGCGTCTTGGCTGGCGAGTAGATCGTTCGTGGTATCTTATCTGAAAGAAAACAGTGCAGTCCAGAATGAATGAAGGAATGGGGTTCGAATCCCTTTACCAGAATATCTACGTGTGCGAAAGAACTTCGCAAACAAACAAAGATGGATGCTCATCATTTGCAAAAAGAAGCAACAAGGTAGGCTACAAAGCTGTCAAAGCTGTACCAAAATTGAAAAGTACTGATTGTACAGGCCTTATCTCACTTTCTTACATTCTTGTCTAACTTTTCCTGGTTTAATGCGATCTGACCTTATCTTAATATCTTATCTTACCTTGCCATACCTTGATTTACTTTGCTTCGCCCTATATTACACTATATACTTAAGCTATAATAAACGGTAGATATTTCACAAGGATTTGAACTGGAGGTAGGGCCTACTAACCGAACTTGTGCGTTGATGCGTTAAGCTGATGTCTTTGACTGTAGCTTGATTCTGCCGCAGAAGATGCAGCACCAGCGTCGTCGTCTTCCTCCTCTCCCTCATCCTCCGAGAGACTGTCCTGAACGACGGTTGGGATGTTCCTGTAAGGCGATTCTTCTCGACGGTCGACGAAGGAGTCCTGGAGTACGTGCGTCAGTCCTGGTGGGCCTTGCTGATTCGAAGGAGGATTAGGCGGAAGGGGAGGAGGAAAAGGATGGGAAAGATCAGCGCCTAGACTAAGTGTCGGGTAGTTAAATGGTTCAGCAGTGTGGAGATTGAAAATCGAATCGGAAGACGGCGTGTAGCGGCCGTAGATGGGATTGTTGAAGTCAAATTCAAGGGACGAATCATCCACGAGGTCTTCCACTAACATAAAAAACCCATCACATCGTCACTTTCATCATCTTCATCACTTTCATCCTGCTCATCCTAATCAGCTTCCTAATTATCTTTAACACAATTAAGTTACATCACCTTCAATATATTGTATTCAGCTACATCGAATTCGTATTAGCATCATGGCTTAAGACACACACTCTGAGACAGACAGTCAGGCAGATAGAGAGACAGACAGACACACACACAGACACACCCATACAGACACACACACTCAGACACACACACACACACACACACACACACACTAAGAGAGACACACAGACACCCACTCAGACAGACACTCAGACAGACACATACTCAGACAGACACACACTCAGACAGACACACAAGCAGACAGACACACAATCAGACACATACTAAGACAGACACACAGACACATACTCAGACAGGCACACAATCAGACAAACACACACTAAGACGGACACACACTCAGATAGACACACAGTCAGACAGACAACACTAAGACGGACACACACTCAGATAGACACACATTCAGACAGACACACAGAAACACACCCATACAGACAAAAACTCAGACAGACACACACTAAGAGAGACACACAGATACACACTCAGACAGACACACACTCAGACAGACACACAAGCAGACAGACACACAATCAGACACATACTAAGACAGACACATACTCAGACAGGCACACAATCAGACAGAGACACACTAAGACGGACACACACTCAGACAGACACACATTCAGACAGACAGACACACAAAAACACACCCATACAGACACAAACTCAGACAGACACACACTAAGAGAGACACACACTCAGACAGACACTCAGACAGACACACACTCAGACAGACGCACACTCAGACACACACTAAGACAGACACACAGACACATGCTCAGACAGACACACACTCAGAAAGACACACACTAAGACGGACACACACTCAGACAGACACACATTCAGACAGACAGACAGACAGACACATAGAAACACAGACAGTGATCAAAAACAAGTTAATTAAACGATGCCGACATTTAATCACCAGTGTTGTACAGTGATCGAAGTTTAAGCCAAATGCAAATTCGACTACAAAGTGAAAATAAAATTCAAAACAGTTTTACGTTTTGACAAACATCGTCTCTGTTAATTACGACCCCCTCCCGCCATTTGACTTTCATCAGCTCGCTAACTCTCTTGGGCGACAATCCCTAAATTCCCCTTAACCTCGACGACTCCTCCGTCTATTTCTTCGGAAATCCCCTTTGAAGAGAAGGCTTGAACTGTCCCAGGGTCTTACGTAGGTAGGGATTCCCCTAAGTAATTTGCCTTTTTAAAAGTGCTTCTCAGGCCACTTAGCATTCATATCGCTCAACAACGGAGCCTCTGTGCAGCACACAATGCACACCCATAATTATATTATCTAGTCCTATATTGTATATTTTTATGAACAAATCATTCGCATAAATACGTGCAACTACATAGCGTGGCTAAAAACGTATTCATGCGCCTTAGATTAAAATTTACTGACCTTGTGCGGACAATAAATGCAGTAAAAATAAACAAAAACAATAAAAATAAACAAATGAATAAGTAGGCCGACTATTATATAGGTTATCTATCGTTTTGTATTTTGCCGCATCACTCAAACCCTGGAGCGATGGACGGATGAAGCGAGAGGAAGAAGAGAGTTTAATGATTGTGCGGGCAGATTATATCCCGATGGGGTGGAGTGATATGAGCCCTCTGCCCTACAAATCACATCCTCTACAGATGCCACGTTAGACACAATGAGTCTGCCTAGTAGTCTTCACTGTGCGTATAACGTCAATCAGCTGTAGGGATTTTTGATATTAGGGTCATAACAATTTAGTATCATCCGGTACAAAAGGGGTTTGCGGTTGACAACGCCTCAATTTGTTAATGAGTGACCTAGTTTACAGACCTGCACGACCGGCAGCTTATCAATGTGCCCAACATTCTCTTATATATATATATATATATATATATATATATATATATATATATATATATATATATATATATATATATATATATATATATATATATATATATATATATATATATATATATATATATATATATATATATATATATATATATATATATATATATAGCGAATGTATGGCCTTGATCCTGTTCGTATTTGAATGGATTGATTGGGTGAGATCCTTCACCACCGCTGTTATATAGTATAGTGTACAACGTTTTTACGACGTATTTAATTGCGCTGTTTTAAATGTCCTGATACGTAAGCTTACACGAATACATACATACATACATACAGGGGCGTCTACCCCCCCAAGTCATTTGAGCAACTTCCTCTCCCCTCCCTCCTCTTCCCCTTCCCCATCCTCCCCCCAATAATGATGGCACATAAACTGACAGATTCCCCCTATTTTTTGGATGAAGCATTTGCTCTAAGGTTTCTATGGAGTAGACGCCCCTGCATACATATATGGATACATGCATGCATACATACATACATAGATACATATATGGTTACATACAATACATGCATACATACATATATATATACATACATACATACATACATACATACATACATACATACATACATACATACATACATACATACATACATACATACATACATACATACATACATACATACATACATACATACATACATACATACATACATATACATACACACACAAGCATACATACATACATGCATACATATATACATACATACATCCGTAAATACATACATACATACATACATACATAAATAGATACATACACATATATACACAGATACATACATGCATATATACAATGCATGCATGTATACTTGTATAGGCATATACGTAAAAACAAACATAATTATGTATACAAGGGTTCCCATTGTGCAAGTGCTGTTCACATTTACTTCCTGATTGTCGAAATAATTGGCCAACTACTCTGAAGCCCGGGAGTCATGACGCATTGACAGTATAAAGAGAAGTCAACCACAGCCGAGGTTTATTATTCTTCTTCTTCTTCTTCTTCTTCAGTTTCGCTGACCCATATAGGCCTATCTCTGAGGAGAGGAAGATTATTTAATGTACTTGAGTTTTTCAAGAGTTCTCTTCCGCCGTTCTTCCCCATTCGCCTCATGGGGAGGGGTCATGGGGTCAAGTGTTCCACTCATTCAACCGGTAAACCTATTCGCCCAAACACGTCTTTTTTGGGCCGGTCCCTAAATCATCCGATGATCTTATCAGCGAAAACACCTCTTCTCCCTCGATCTCCCTTGGCGGACAGGGTCCCTTTAACAACTGAACGTAGACGTATGAAAACTAGTTACTAAATACTTATGTTTTATATCGCACTCCACGATAATTGAGACTCTATAGGCCTAGATCAGCGGTTTTCAAACGGTAGTAATCGTAGGCCTACCGCCAGTGGGACGCCAGGTGTCGCTAAGTGGTATGCGAAAAATTCCCCCCCCCAAAATGTCTATGAGTTTATGCCATCTTTTCCTGATTAGCTATTGACTATACTGAAGTCACTATTCTTTGTCCACCATGCGCTTCTTTTCTTTAAATTTTCTATGAGTTTATGCCCATCTGTGCCGGTCGAAACAAACCACAGCTCACACTAACACTTTCTAATAGGGCTGTACCGAATATTCGCTTCATATTCGCTTCGGGGCCGAATAGTGGGCCAAGTAACTATTCGGTATTCGGCCGAATAGTAGCGGTCGGACCGAATACGAATAGTGGTCATGGAACGATTGGTGTTCTTGAAAGCTAACGCAGCATTCATGCGTTAACTGAGCTGTAAGTGACAATATCTAAGTTTACTTAAATTAGTTCCATTCCTAGTTGTACACAGACTGGCAGAAGGATGCAAAAATCACATCACATGTAGTTAACTGTTTACTTTTAGTTTATATAATATATTTACTGAATTGAAACTTTTGCTTGCATTTGAAATTTTGACTATTGTCGGTAGACCTATTTTGTACACTATTCGTATTCGTATTCGGCCGAATAGTTGTTCCAATTATTCGTATTCGGCCGAATAGTGATAATCACCTATTCGGTACAGCCCTACTTTCTAATAGTGATTTTCTTTTTCTTTTTTGTTGATATGATTACAAACAGGTATACATACGCTATAGTATCTTAGAAAAACTGGTATAGCAAACTACTGGTTAGCGTGCGCTGGGGCAGTTGCTTTTCGCACTGCTTCTCAGTGACATCTGGTTCGAGACAGAGGAGTGTTTTATAAGCTCTCCCTCTTTCCTATATTCATCAATTTGTTTGTTGTGCGACTGCGTCAACTCGATATTTCTTGCGTGCTCTACGAGGACGACATGCTGCTACTACGCCCCTCTATTCAAGGCAGTGGCGGATCCAGAGGGGGCGATTGGGGCGATCGCCCCCCCTAAGAGTCCAAAAAAAAAATTATATTAAAATTTAAAAATTTTATATACTATAGTGTACTACAGGATAAATGTCATGTGATTATTATTACGCATGTACAGCGCCGGACTGCAGTTTGAATATTACTTCTACACGCCCTTGCTTTAATCATGCTTTAAACTTGATAAGTAATTTTAATTCCTTTGACCTTGGACGTCCATGAAATCGCCCCCCGTAAAGTAAAAGTCTAGACCCGCCTCTGATTCAAGGCCTAGGAAACTTGCTTGAGCTTTGACGACTAGTTCATTCGACGTCTAACTTTCTCCAGAATATTTTATGGTGCTACTTTGGTGAGCATTTTCTTTGTGATTCGGAGCTCATCGTCATCTTGAATAGTAAATCTAGTTTCATAAATGATATTTACGAACATTCTGTTTGAGTTCCTGAGGGATCATAAAAGTAGTAATAGTAATAATAATAATAGTAATAATAGTAATGATGATGATGATAATATTAATAATAATAATAATAATAATAATAATAATAATAATAATAATAATAATAATAATAATAATAATAATAATAATAATAATAATAATAATAATAATAATAATAATAATAATAATAATATTAAATAATATAATTAGCTGACCTAATACTGATATTAATAATTTGAATATACATTTTAAAGTTAACATTATAATAATATTAACATAATAATAATAATAATAATAATAATAATAATAATAATAATAATAATAATAATAATATGGGACGCCACGGTGGTGGACACACTGGCCCCGTCCTACCTTCCTTCAACGGCGGCACGTGCGGGTGCGGCGGCTGAGCTAGCAGATGGGAGGAAGACGCAGAAATACCAGGCTCTCCTAGGCACTCACAATTTCGTACCACTAGCGCTGGAAACGTTGGGCCCCATTAACACCAAGGGCCTAGATTTTATCTCAGAATTGGGGCGACATCTCTCTTGCGCCTCGGGGGAGCCACGCGAGGCCAGCTTTTTACATCAGAGAATCTCAATAATCATCCAACGGTTCAACGCAGTGGCCTTTAGCGGCTCCATGGTGGCAGCCCAATCTGACTTGGACGAGGAGTAACCGTTCCAGAAAAATTGCACACTTAATCTCTAAGTCCCTGAGGGAATGAAGTACCTCAGGGCATAAAAAAAAAATAATAATAATAATAATAATATTTATTATTATTATTATTATTATTGTTTTTGCTGTTGTTATTATTGTTATTATTATTTTACCCCGAGGTAAATATTTTATTTAAAATAATAAAAATAATAGTAAATTATAGGGAACTAACACATATCGGGGTTGACAATGAAGTCTTCGTCGTCCAAATGTTCGAATGGATTGAATCCGAAGCTTTGGTTCGATTGCTGATCGAGATCCATGATTGACAGCGTCGCGTAACCTGCAAGAAACAGACAACAGCCAAGCATCACCCACAGGCCAGCCGCATCTTCTCTCTCTCCCACCTGCTGCTACTGCTGCTGCACCTCCAAGAACAGCTACCTCATCACGACCTACACCTCACACGCACGCACGCACATCGACGATAGGTAAAAAAATGTGTAGGCCTACACTAACATGTACGTATGTTAGTGTACATATGTACACATGTGTACACTAACATGCATTTGTCTGAACATAAATTCTGATTAAGTAGGTATTTTCAGAATCCGAGATCAAAGTTGTCTTCGGATACTGAGTCAGATGGAGATGGTCCTCTGGCAGTGTTTAATCTAGTCCCCCTCTTCTGAGGGGGGGGGGTAAAACAAGGTTTGTCGGGGGGATCAACAACGGCGACCTTTTTTGGAGAAATTTCATCTGAGTTCAAACGCCAAAAAATTTGTTGAGTTTAGGAATTTCAGCTTTCAAAGTTGGAATTTCATCTTCAAAAAAGTTGACCTTTTTTTAGTCATTCGTCACATTTTTCGAACTTAAAACTCTTTCACGACCTTTTTTTAGGAATTTTTCTCCTTTACTTCGGATCTGGGGAGGGAGCGCAACATGTATCCTTGGATCCTGGGGGGATTTCTTCCCCAAAACAGTCCATACATTACAATATTGCCGGCCTCTGGGGGGGGGAAAACTTCAATCCTGGGGGGGAATTCCCTCCCCCAAATGACGTCTAGATTAAACACTGGTCCTCTGGAGACAGTATATATACTTGATAGTCCCAGAGGTTCAATCAGAAGATCAACGGTTTGGTTGTGGCGCGCCATCGGTTTATGCCTTGTGCATTAGACACCATAGCAATAGAAGTCACAAATAAATAGTAGTAATATAAACCAGACACTTGTTTTAATGATGTCTTTGGCAGCCATAACAAGAACCCCTTATAATAATAACCCGTCCGCTTGCTTCCCATAACCTTTTCTTCCATATTCTTTTCTCGCCTTAAGACCGCTCTATTCAGCCGTGCTGGAGTCGGGAGCACCTCTGAGTAGTTCTTTTTGAAGAGGCGCTATATAAATGTCCGTTATGAATGAATAAATGAATGAATAATGAGATTGTGTTATGAGGCCCATAATGTCTAAGGTTAATGAGGAATTACTTTACTGGTTGGTTATATAATTATCAGCACTCATGATGTAAGAAAGCGTGTTATAACGACTCTCTGGTGGGTGTGCATAACATAAATATGCACAATTAAGTAAGTAAGTAAGTATATTCTTTTTGAAGTGCTAGCAAACGCACAGCGCTGTACAAGAAAGATATTACAGCATATTGTTTCGTATTACATATTACAATCAACAATCGATTAAACCAATTAAGAGAAAAGTTACTACGAATGGATACAGAAGAGATACAAGAAAGGCTATTTGTACAGCATCCTGGCAATTAAGGAAGCATTTCCGAGACAAGTTATCATACCTAGGTAGCTCTCGCTTATGAGATCGTGGACGCGCGGCAAAGAGTAGCCAGTGTGCTTAATAGGCGGTAGCATTGGATGTAATACATGGCAGGGACTGTACAAAATATTATCATAATGTCAGCATTGTTACAGAGTGCCTCAAATGAGGATGATGAAGGTAAGTACCCCTGACGCACCAACCTCCGGACTATATCCTCCTGCGCCTCCCGCTCCTGCCCACTCGCAAAACCCCAGCTTATACATTATGATTATATTATACATATACATAAGTATATATATATATGTAGGTCTATGTACATGAGTCAGACGCTGTTTCCATGAACAGTAGCAGGACACTCATCAGAAGCATGGTTGTTCCTCTGTGGTTGAAGATTCTAAGAATCTTTTGGCTAATTTCAAGTGCAACCTCGATAACACTCACCAGAGAACAGACAACCAATCCTATACGAGACGGAGACTTAGACTAAGAAGACAACGGATTCTATGGTTGTATATTTTGGCTTGTGTGTGTGTGTGTGTGTGTGTGTGTGTGTGTGTGTAGGTGTGTGTGTGTAGGTGTGCGTGTGAGTGAGTATGTGTGTGACATAATTATTGTATTCTAGTTTCTTTGCAAAGAGAAAAAGCAGATGAGCAATGTAGGCTACAGATGCATCGAGCAAGCGAAATTATACGACCATCCTTCCCTCCGTCTTTCTGTCCGTCTGTCTGTCTGTCTGTCTGTCTGTCTGTCTGTCTGTCTGTCTGTCTGTCTGTCTGTCTGAGCTCATAATACTCTCTGCGCATTGCCTCCTCTCTGTGTGACTGTCCTTCTTTCTGTATGTATGTATTGTATGTCTGTCTTTCTATTTGATTGTCTGTCTATCTGTCTGTCTGTGCTTAAAGCTCGCTGATCATTGCCTCCTCTCTGTCTGTCTATCTGTCTGTATGTCTGTCTGTCTGCCTGTCTGTAATAATAGCGTAAGTTTTCGTCCCTTGGGCAAAACTAAGATTAAAAATTAAAACAAGCTACTAATGAGCATCGTAATCATCTGTGTCTTTGTCATCATCGTTCCACGCTTAATGATGATAATGATGATGATGATGATGATAACGACGACGACAACGATAATGATGATGGTGATGATGACAATAATAATCATGATGATGATGACGTTGTGATGCGTGAGAGACAGAGAGTTCTGAATTGGTCACGACCTGAAATTACTACAAAGACCCTCCGAACAGGATCCGAATCTGATCCAGAGATGCAGGCAGCGGCAGTCGTAATTGTCTCGTCGATTGGATGCAGGTGGGGAGGGGGTAGGGAATGTTACGCTCCCTGCCCTTCCCTCTTACTCCAATTATCTAAACATCCTTTGTTTGTTTTGTAATTTTTAGTCAAATCTGTCCTAATAATAATCCCCAACGATCACTACGACCAATTGTGGGTATACACCCTGATGATATGCAGGCAGGCAGGCAGGCAGGCAGGCAGGCAGGCAGGCAGGCAGGCAGGCAGGCAGGCAGGCAGGCAGGCAGGCAGGCAGGCAGGAGGTGGAAACACTGTGATTATGAGGTTGTGCTTAATAACCCAAGTCTCAAACGATGCCGAGAAATCTCTAATCAAAGCATCATTGGAACCAGTAGCGTCAGAGGTAAGCGTCAGGGGTAGGCGGATTGTATGAACAGAAAGCATACGTGCAGAGAAGGCAGAGAGAAGGCAAACATATGGTACTGGGAAGGCAGATAGGAGACAGGAGAAGGTCAAGAGGATGCAATGAGCAGAAAGTACAAGTAAAAGGAAGGAAGAGTATAAACAGAGAGAAGGCGTAGTGAAGGTTTACTAGGCAAACAGAAGACCGGAAGAAGGCAGAGAGAAGGGAGAGAAAATGCAGGGATAAGCAGAGAGAAGGCAGAGAGAAAGCAGGGAGAAGGCAGGTATAAGACAGAGATAATGCAGAGAGAAGGCAGAGAGATGGCAGAGAGAAGGCAGGGAGATGGCAGAGAGAAGGCAGGAATAAGGCAGAGAGAAAGCAGGGAGAAGGCAGGTATAAGACAGAGATAATGCAGAGAGAAGGCAAAGAGATGGCAGAGAGAAGGCAGGAATAAGGCATAGAGAAGGCAGAGAGAAGGCAGGAATAAGTCAGAGAGAAGGCAGGAAGTGAGCAGGGATAGGGCAGAGAGAAGGCAGGGAGAAGACAGAGAGAAGGTTGGGAGAAGGCATGGTGGAGGCAGGCAGAAGGCAGAGAGTAGGCAGTGAGTCCGCCTACTGCTGCGAGGGACCCCGTAGTTTGATGGACGATTGGCGAATGCGTGCGATGACAATTGATCGACGAAGAAAGAGAAAGAAAAAGCGTTGATGACAGACTGAGTTTGATGACAATGTCGATAATGACAAAAACGCCGACTGATTGAATGGACTTTCTGTTACGGCCAAAAGTGAAGGCAATTCAGTTGTTGGCCTAAAACAAACTCCGCCGATCCCCCGTTTTTTGTCTTGTGCCTCTAGCTGTTGGCTGCAACAACACTTTGCCTCTTCAGTATGATGTCGACCTCATTGCTTGAAGAAGGCCCTCAGCGACCGCGTGCTGCGCCGGTCAGCGCGTCAAAGGGTCACGCTCTCCAAGTCACTGCTTTTCCGAGAAAATTACTGGTGGTGATGGCTGCAGTGGTAGTGTTGTTGGTGATGATAACGATGATGATGATGATGACGACGACGATGATGATGATGATGCAGTATGACTATGTCTGCTCACTCCCTGACCTACTGAACCTTCTTCAACATATACACCCGAGTTTGCCGAAGATTTTACTGATCGCCTCAAAGAAATCAACTCCATCGCCCCGAATAAACTTGAGAAGGGCAAACAAAATGATGCGGGCATCCGCTTCTTAATCCTCGTCCAACCCCAACCCATGCAGTAACAGCTGCTGCGGATACGGATGCTGAGCTTGGCGATGACGAAGTTGATACTGGACTATTAGGCCTTCGTCGTTAAGATCAACAAATCAAAACGTTTATAAAGCTCTAATGGGTCCTAAGATGCTTTGGATGGTTGGGTGAATGGGTGAATGGTTGGGTGAATGGGTGTTTGGGTTCTTTTCAGAGGCGTAACTTTGGTCTAGAAAGTAGGAGGCACCAATTTCGTTTCGTTTCCTTTTTCACGACTGTTAAATATTTATAAAAGGGCCGTTGATGCGCCATGACTAATAATGATGATGATGAATATAATAATAATTATAATAATAATAGCAGTCGTAGTAGTAATAATAGTAATAATAATAATAATGATAATGTATAATAAAAATGAAGATGACGACAATGATGGCATCACAATGATGATGACGATTGTTAATTGTTATGAGTCTTGACGGCTCAAATATAGGCCTTCCTCCGGGAAGATAATAATGGCCATTGTTTCTCATGGCTATCAACAGAGCGTGGTACGGTAACCTCCAGTCCAAACTTTAGGAGGTTTTCACGTGTTTGGTAGGGAAGCGAATCTGACCTTATCAGCTCATCGATTTTGTTTTGATTGAGTCGACCGAGCTACTCTGAATAAGCTGTCTCCTAAGTCTAAGCTTTCTTTGAGTGCTCGTGAATAAGCTGGTGCCCTGCACTTGGCTTTCAAGTGGCGCTTTAGAAGTTTGGAGTTAGCGATTACGATTACGATTTAGAAATGACAAAATTACGATTGCCAAAGGATGGGCAAATTTCGGAATTTGGTGGCGCCAGTGAACGACGTTCTCGTAACAAATCAATCGTGTAAGAATCGTGTTTGTGAGGTTAAAAAAGGTGCTAGATAATTGTTTTGATACATACACAGATGCACGCCTACATACATGCATCAAGCATGCATGCATATATACATACATCCTACACACACATGCATACATATATTCATACATTTATACCAGTGTTGGGTATGAGTTAACTCAGATGAGTGTAAACTCACGAGTTAACTCACTTGCTGTGATTTATGAGTTTGAATTAACTCACCTTAAAGAGTGTGAGTTATGAGTTTGAGTTAACTCATATTTTCTGTGAGTTTGAGTTGTAACTGTCAATTATTTTAAACTCAACTCACTCTTCGGCACTCGGCACATATTATGTTGAAACAAGCCTTTTTTTTATATCGTCGGCTTTCCGTACTGGTGAGTGGTGACGGCAGGGAGGGTCGTAAACACTGCTAGCGGACAGTGTTTAAGCAACGCATATTTTGTATATTGTGAACAGTTAGGAACAACATGGCTGAAGTACCGTGTATTCTTGATGGAAAATATTTTTCTGTTACAAGTAGGCGTGATGGAAAAATTGTTGCTCGATTAGAACGTGCTAGTATGAAACGTGTGAGTTTATGATTTAACTCATGTAACAAGTGAGTTTGAGTTAACTCATTTCACTTAGGATGAGTTGAGTTTGAGTTTAAACTCATTTTGAGGTGCATGAGTTGAGTTTTTATTTAACTCATTTCTTGTCTGAGTTTACCCAACACTGATTTATACACATACATACATATACGCAAACATATTGCATACATACTATGTGATGGGCAACGCAATAGAACCACTCGTATTTATTCCGCGTTAAGCATCTAAAATCGTTTTGAAAAGGCGCTATAGGAATGATCGGATACAATTAAATACATTGCAGAGATAATAAGTATCATTAACGGCTAACTGTTGTTACTGTTATTGTTGTGAAGGTGGTTGGTGGTTTTGTGGTTTGAAGTCACATTTTCCAGTCTCTCTTCTTCTTTATAATTAAACCGTGCTTGGGTTAAATATCTGCTTTCTTTGAAGTTTTGGTGAAATCCATGGGACCCACGTATTCAAATGCCCTTCTCTTTATAAGTTTGAGAATCAAAGGCTCTTTACATGGGTTTAGTTGCTCTCAAATGTCCATTGCCAAGGGTTTGTGTAATGCTATTGTTAAATAGTTAATCTGAGTATGTCAATGCTAGAAATTATTATATCATATCGCACTCTCCTGGTTAAACGCCACTATAATTGTCTAGCTCATTCTAAGCCCTAATTGATTAATTTATACAAGTTATTTGATAAGTCTTATTCGCTACAGTTTGGTTGCTCTTAAATATCCCTGGCCAAGGGTTTAGTTGCTCTCAAATGCTCTTTGAGAAAGGTTTAGTTGCTCTTAAATGCCCTTTACCAAGGGTTTAATTGCTCTCAAATTCCTTTTGCCAAGGGTTTAATTACTCTCAAATGCCCTTTGCCTAAGGTTTAGTTGCTCTCAAATGCCTTTTGCCAGTGGTTTAGTTGCTCTGAAGTGCCCTTTGCCAAGGATTTAATTGCTCTTAAATGCGTT
Organism: Allolobophora icterica; assembly: GCA_963556255.1. NCBI lineage: Eukaryota > Metazoa > Annelida > Clitellata > Crassiclitellata > Lumbricidae > Allolobophora > Allolobophora icterica. The sequence goes on from OY744605.1 coordinate 72,830,804, forward strand.
ACTAGGTATTCCATGCCTACCTGTTCGGAAGCTTTCGTGAAGCAACGTACTCGATGTCATTGCTGTTCGTTGTCTGTTGCTTCGGAAGTTGTTCTGTTGCATTCACCGATTAAACCAAACTGCAGACAAACTGGGTCCTGGGTTTTAATTTGTACCACTCACGTGTGCACAGCGGACGCCTATAAATAGGCAACAGCCTAAAATGTAAAATACGGTAGCCGATAAGGGCCACGAAAGTCAGCGCTCAGATCACGGACAACTTAGATGTAGCCACGCCCACAAGCAATTAAATGACAGTAGGGCCTACTAGTCCGTCCGCAGAGTTTAATTGTGAGACTAAAAAGACGATTGAGAGTTGTGGCCCATGATCCATGACCATTATCCATCAATCATCTTAGGCGCCGAATCAGGGGCGTACTTTGGTCTAAAAAGTGGGGTACCAATTTCTTACATACACAAAGAGAGGCGGAGACTGAGATCTCTTGGAAGGCTCAATAATAAAATATTGATTGGCATTGCTTAGAAAGTGGGGTTACGGTACACACAGTAAAAAAAGTGGGCAGTACGGGTACCCTTCGTACCTCATAAATATAAATTACGCATATGCTCTGAATAGACCAGCTAGATACCTACCTAACTATAAAGTGCGCGCGTCATTTTTTCGCTCCCTTCGTTGCACTAATTCGACATGGCTTTAAGGATGCGGTTGCTCTCTGTCAAAAATTCATGTTCCATCCCTCCCTACCTCCTTCTTTTCCAACCCCCACCGGCAATCGAATACAAACAAAATTAGTAGCTTGCCGAGCAAAGTTTAAAATTATTCGGCTTAATGTCGACATATATGGGCTGAACTTTGGACGAAAAAACGTCCTCCCTCACTCGCTTCCGTTCCGCTCTTCTTCACTTCTTGGCTCTATCGGTGGATTAAAGGGGTGGATTTCGAGTTCGTCCGTGGTTATCCAGAACCACCTGGTGAGCTAAGGAATCGTGACAAAAACATTCAGTATCTGTTTCCGGTTTTGTGACAGTATACAGAGGCCACCATACACGCGCTCACACCCGCTTTATAGATACAGCAGAGAGCGAAAGGAATGGACTGAGTCATGGTGGCCTTGTTTGCTTGATCCGGCACGATCTGATTTTGTTCACTGGTCTGGTTCAGTTCGGCATGGTCTGGTCTGGTCTGTCGGTTTTGGTCTGGTATAATTTTAGTTAGTCTTGTCTGGATGGTCTGGGTTAGTCCGGTTTGGTGTAATTTGGTCTGGTTAGGCCTAGATTATATTTGACATGGTCTGGTTTGGTTTGGTTTGGTCTTGAGTAGTCCAGTCTTTCAGTGCCGACCTTAGGGCTGTGCGAACCGTGCAATTAGCATGAACAAGACACCCTAATAATAATATTATGGTTTCGATTAAATCTTCTCTTTTGTCAATAAAATAAAGTCAAATGGAGCAACAGTTCAGTTTGTTTCAAAAATATATTAGCGCTGTGATGATTAGCAATGAAAAACAATTTTACTTGGGTCATGGGGGTCCGTACAGTATACTCTGAACAGGGCCAGGAATATCCAAGGCCGGCACGTAGTCTGTAATGATTTGTTTGTTCTTCTGGTTTAGTATGGTTGGTTTCGCCCTGATTTTCCTTATCAGGAAGTCAGAGCGAACAGAGGAGTGTCTGTTCTTCCGTTCAGGCCATAGAAGCCTACAATATACGAGATGATTTATTCACAACGACCGCAACAACAGCAACAACAATAAGAAGGACATACAATGACAAGGAAAACAAAAAGCAACAACTACCACAGCAAAAATCATCAACAAAAGCAACAACGACCACTACAGCAGCAAAGACGACAACAGCGAAAAGAACAACAGCACAAACAACGACGACAACAAAAAGAACAACAGCACAAACAACGACAACAACGAAAAGAACAACAGCACAAACGACGAAAACAAAGCAGTTCTTGCTGCCTAGGGCCACGACGCATTCATGCAGAGCCAAGTCAACGCGAGATCAACAGAAGTTATCCTACGTCAGAGGTTCGTCATCAGAAAAAGAACTGCTGTTCTCCCCCACCACACCCCCGAAGGCAAAGACACTCCCGTCGAGTGGGGGAGACACATGAGTGGAAGAATCGTTTAACCACGCGCACATAAGCACACACAAACACAAGCAGACACAGACACATACGCGCACAAACACACACACGTGCGCGGGATGAAACAGGAAGTCGTGCTCGAATTATGGAAGACATTGCCTTAGTCATTTTGAAAATCCCTTTTATAGACCTACGCCCTAAATATAAGCGTAACTAATACGGGCCTTTGACGCTAACTCTAAAGCGTCATCTGCGGCACCCAATGGTCAGTAGACCCGATGGTCAGTAGACCAATGGTCACTAGATCCGGTGGTCAGTAGACCCGGCGGTCAGAAGACCCAATGGTCAGTAGTCCCGGTGGTCAGTAGACCCAATGGTCAGTAGTCCCGGTGGTCAGTAGACCCGGTGGTCAGTAGACCCGATGGTCAGCAGACCCGATGGTCAGTAGATGCGGTAGTCAGTAGATCCAATGGTCAGTAGAGGACGATTGGGTGCCACAGATAAACGCCCTTGGTATCCGATGCACTTCGCAACACATAAAACTGGAGATGACGAGAGAGACAGGCAGACAGACAAACAGACAGACAGACAGAGACAAACAGACAGAGAGACAGAGAGAGAGACGGATAGACAGAAAGAAAGAGAGAGAATCCAATGCAAAACTTGAGACTTCTATAGCGCCACTATACAATGTAAGACGCCCTTAATCGAAGCAGAGAAGGCGACGGACGATGGATCCTCAGAGTGAACAGCAATCGAATCACAGAACCAGCAGACAGAAGCGGACACAGGCAGATACAGGCAGACAGAACCAGACAGAAGCAGACAGAAGCAGACAGAAGCAGACAGAAGCAGACAGAACCAGACAGAACCAGACAGAACTAGACAGAACCAGACAGAACTAGACAGAAGCGGACACAGGCAGACACAGGCAGACAGAAGCAGACACAGGCAGACAGAAGCATACAGAACCAGACAGAACCAGACAGAACCAGACAGAACCAGACAGAACTAGACAGAACCAGACAGAACTAGACAGAAGCGGACACAGGCAGACACAGGCAGACAGAAGCATACAGAACCAGACAGAACCAGACAGAACCAGACAGAACCAGACAGAAGCAGACAGAACTAGACAGAACCAGACAGAACTAGACAGAACCAGACAGAACTAGACAGAAGCGGACACAGGCAGACACAGGCAGACAGAAGCAGACACAGGCAGACAGAAGCATACAGAACCAGACAGAACCAGACAGAAGCAGACAGAAGCAGACAGAACCAGACAGAACCAGACAGAACTAGACAGAAGCGGACACAGGCAGACACAGGCAGACAGAAGCAGACACAGGCAGACAGAAGCATACAGAACCAGACAGAACCAGACAGAACCAGACAGAACCAGACAGAACTAGACAGAAGCAGACAGAACTAGACAGAAGCGGACACAGGCAGACACAGGCAGACAGAAGCAGACACAGGCAGACAGAAGCAGACAGAAGCAGACAGAACCAGACAGAACCAGACAGAACTAGACAGAAGCAGACAGAACTAGACAGAAGCGGACACAGGCAGATACAGGCAGACAGAACCAGACAGAAGCAGACAGAAGCAGACAGAAGCAGACAGAAGCAGACAGAACCAGACAGAACCAGACAGAACTAGACAGAACCAGACAGAACTAGACAGAAGCGGACACAGGCAGACACAGGCAGACAGAAGCAGACACAGGCAGACAGAAGCATACAGAACCAGACAGAACCAGACAGAACCAGACAGAACCAGACAGAACTAGACAGAACCAGACAGAACTAGACAGAAGCGGACACAGGCAGACACAGGCAGACAGAAGCATACAGAACCAGACAGAACCAGACAGAACCAGACAGAACCAGACAGAAGCAGACAGAACTAGACAGAACCAGACAGAACTAGACAGAACCAGACAGAACTAGACAGAAGCGGACACAGGCAGACACAGGCAGACAGAAGCAGACACAGGCAGACATAAGCATACAGAACCAGACAGAACCAGACAGAAGCAGACAGAAGCAGACAGAACCAGACAGAACCAGACAGAACTAGACAGAAGCGGACACAGGCAGACACAGGCAGACAGAAGCAGACACAGGCAGACAGAAGCATACAGAACCAGACAGAACCAGACAGAACCAGACAGAACCAGACAGAACTAGACAGAAGCAGACAGAACTAGACAGAAGCGGACACAGGCAGACACAGGCAGACAGAAGCAGACACAGGCAGACAGAAGCAGACAGAAGCAGACAGAACCAGACAGAACCAGACAGAACTAGACAGAAGCAGACAGAACTAGACAGAAGCGGACACAGGCAGACACAGGCAGACAGAAGCATACAGAACCAGACAGAACCAGACAGAACCAGACAGAACCAGACAGAAGCAGACAGAACTAGACAGAACCAGACAGAACTAGACAGAACCAGACAGAACTAGACAGAACTAGACAGAAGAGGACACAGGCAGACACAGGCAGACAGAAGCAGACACAGGCAGACAGAAGCAGACAGAAGCAGACAGAACCAGACAGAACCAGACAGAACTAGACAGAAGCGGACACAGGCAGACACAGGCAGACAGAAGCAGACACAGGCAGACAGAAGCATACAGAACCAGACAGAACCAGACAGAACCAGACAGAACCAGACAGAACTAGACAGAAGCAGACAGAACTAGACAGAAGCGGACACAGGCAGACACAGGCAGACAGAAGCATACAGAACCAGACAGAACCAGACAGAACCAGACAGAACCAGACAGAAGCAGACAGAACTGGACAGAACCAGACAGAACTAGACAGAACCAGACAGAACTAGACAGAACTAGACAGAAGCGGACACAGGCAGACACAGGCAGACAGAAGCATACAGAACCAGACAGAACCAGACAGAACCAGACAGAACCAGACAGAAGCAGACAGAACTAGACAGAACCAGACAGAAGCAGACAGAACTAGACAGAAGCGGACACAGGCAGACAGAACCAGACAGAACCAGACAGAAGCAGACAGAAGCAGACAGAAGCAGACAGAAGCAGACAGAAGCAGACAGAAGCAGACAGAGGCAGACAGTCAGAAAGGCAAAACTTCGACCGAAGTCGAGGAGCGCAATCGATGATGACGATGACGACGATGATGATGATGACGATGATGACGATAACGATGACGACGACGACGACGATGACGACGACGATAACGATAATGATGATGATGATGGTGATGATGGTGATGATGATGGTGATGATGATGATGATGATGATGGTGATGATGATGATGATGATGATGGTGATGATGATGATGATGATGATGATGATGATGATGATGATGATGATGATGATGACGATGATGATGGTGAATCATTACAGTCATCATCAGAACAATCGTCATCGCCATCCTCAATATTAGCAGCAGCAATAATAACTGTAATAACTGTCGGCAAAATATCCCCGCCCCTCCCCCATACATACTGCCGATCCCTTAAATTTGCTCACAACACGTAGGCCTAGCTATTAATAGTAAGGGGATTTTGTTTACGTCAGCATACCTGAGGCATTACGGAAGCATCGATTACTGAATGGGATCTTCAAAACCACAACCACGCGTAAATTCACAAATAACAATCGTAATAGCAATCGTAAATTCCACAATTACAAAGCGCAAGTTGAGAGCTAAGGGCAGGGCACCAGCTTGTTCACGAGCGCTGAACCGAATCAGAGCGGTTGTCCAAGGATGAATTGGAAGGCGGAGAATGAGAAGAGTGCAACACCTTCAAGGCATTGTGCAGAGGCATCAAGAAGGCTCAATCAACTTCAGGTATGATAAGAAGGAGAATAGTCACCAGAGGCATGGATACAATACTGAGGTTGTACAAAGCATTGGGTAAGGCCACAGTTGGCATACTGCATCAGTGCCGGCCTTAGGACATTTAGGGCCCCGTGCAAAGTATACTTTACGGGTCCCCATAACACAAGTCAAATTGTTTTTCATTGCTAATCATTTTATTTTAGTAGATTGTTAACAAGTGCAGCAAGTCAAAATTAACTACACACGAGAATTCTGGGATATAGGCGAAGTTGACTTTTATTTTATTGACAAAAGATAAGATTTAATCGAAACCATAATATTATTTGGGTGTCTGGTTCATGTTAATTTTCTGTGACATATTCGGCCCCTCCCTAAGTTGCGGCCCCGTGCGACCGCACGGTTCGCACGCCCCTAAGACCAGCACTGACTCCATCCAGGTATGGAATCCATACCTGAAACAAGACGTTGAAAAAGGCATGGGAGAGGAACAGCTCTATACATCAATCATATTTTTAGATAGGTTTTTGAACTAGTCGGGGTCTCCTCGGCCTAGGTAAGACACGTCCAATCCAGAATCGAGACCCTGACTCAGTATCGACCTCCATGTCTTGGATTCATCCAGGACTGAGAATTTGGATGAGTTGGGGTCTTCATGACTTGGCTCGATCGAGGACCTTATCGAATCCGCTGAGGTCCTCTGTCCCTAAGTTGGAGATCAAAGTAACGTAGAACATAATTATTAGGTTTAATTCCCGAAGCGACGTCTTTAGGCCAAGGACTCTTGATGCAGAATTGCTCCTGCTCTGAACCAAGGTTAGAAGACTTCGAATGCGGCAATTGTTTGCTTTTCCAGTTCCTTTTGACCATAACGCCGATTATGAAACCACGACGTTTGCTGTATAATTCCACTTGAGCCGAAGGAATTTCACAAGAGGCAACGCATCACATCATCGTTATTTTACGTCTCGATGTCAATCGGAAAAACCCGAAGAACTACGACTTGTATTGCATTGCTCTGTATCTGTCTGTCTGTCTCTGTGTCTGTCTGTCTGTGTCTGTGCCTGTCTGTCTGTCTGTCTGTCTATCTGTCTCTCTCTTCAAAACCTCAGGTACCCGGGTCTCTCTTTTTCTTTTTTCTTTTCTCTCTCTCTCTCTCTCTCTCTCTCTCTCTCTCTCTCTCTCTCTCTCTCTCTCTCTCTCTCTCTCTCTCTCTCTCTCTCTCTCTCTCTCTCTCTCTGTCTCTCTCTGTCTCTCTCTGTCTCTGTCTGTCTGTCTGTCTGTCTGTCTGTCTGTCTGTCTGTCTCTCTCTCTCTTTCTCTCTCTCTCTCTCTCTCCCTCTGACTTGAATTTAACGGGCTAGGTAATTTTGCAGGTGGTTGCATGGCAGACCTCACACAAACAAGCCTGTGCGCCTGCAGACACGGTAGCTCTCTAACGTGTTGGCAGTTCAACCACTCGCCACCTGATAAAGATACGAGAGAACAGCACGTATATACCTCAACAAGCCTCATGTTTATAGCAGGGATTGGCGTGTTTCTGATACAATATTCAGTGGTTGAACCACATAAAACACTGGTTACATCTTGTTGTGTCGCATTGCAATGACGCAGACTAGAAAACCCGACGACGTGTGATTGACAGAGCAGCGATGCATACAGTACTGTACCAGAGGCGTAGTCTAACCAACACAACGAGGCTTTTACCAGCCGTGATTTGACGGGAAATTCCCTTTGTGGGAAGGCGACAGAAAATTCATTTGCATTGGCTTCTGTCACGATGTAAACACAAAACAAAGGCTGTCTATTCATCTACCTGCGTAATTGGTCTACTAATTAATCAATTAGCGATTTAATCCGACCAACGATTTACATGCATTGCTGTCTGTCTGTCTCTGTCTGTCTGTCTCTGTCTCTGTCTGTCTGTCTCTGTCTCTTTCTGTGTGTGTGTGTGTTGTGTGTGTCTCTCTCTCTCTCTCTCCTCTCTCTCTCTCTCTCTCTCTCTCTCTCTCTCTCATCTCTCTCTCTCTCTCTCTCTCTCTCTCTCTCTCTCTCTCTCTCTCTCTCTCTTCTCTCTCTCTCTCTCTCTCTCTCTCTGACTGTTCGAGTTGTCTGCGTTATCTCTGATCGACCGACAGACTGATTGCCTTACTTATTTACTTACTTGTTTACTTGCTTACTTACTTACTAGCTTACTAACTCATAGCTTAGCTGGCAGAAATATATATATATATATATATATATATATGCTGTTTTAAAGGGTTTTATGTGATGGTCATATGCGGATTGCGCGACAGCCCAGTGGTTAGCGTGTTGGACTATCAATCGAGGATCAGTGATTCAAATCCTTGCCAGGGCAGAAATTTGTGTCAAGGGTTTCTGCTTCAACTGCGCTCCAGCCAACTCAGCTATAATGAATTTACCGACTGCACACTGTCGGTGTGGAGATGAGACGGCGAGGGGGAGGATTGGCCACCCACCCTTATTCGCCGAGGCTAAGAAAATGAAGTCGCTAACACTTCATACTATGGCTGCCCTGCATGTAGGTCTAGCTTAAGGGACTGATCTTCTCTTTTGGTTGGCGTTAAGTAATGTGTCGGATAAGGGTGTATTAAGGATACGGTGGCGTCTTTTTCAGTATCTATGAGAGAAATCTTCTTTCACCGTCATAACTTCTGCTGTACAGACAAAAAGGTATACGCCTGTTTGGCTGGTGCAGTAAAAACATTTGATGAATACTTGATGTCATCATGGAATGCAGAGGATATTTCCTCGTATTACCAGCTCCTCAGCTTATGTAATCTGTCGGTCGTCTGATTGGTAGTCAGGACTATAAGTCCACCGCTGCAGGGGCGCAACTAGAAAATTTTCCAGTGGGGGTGCTCAATGCTCATATTGCAAAGCGTCGAAGGCGCGAAGTTGCGATTGCTGAAGGTACGAAGCCTATAACGGCTAGGTGGTTAGAGGGGGCGTCGTAAGCTCCAGACAAAGTATTTTGTAGCAATTGATATCGAATGGAGCACTTTTAGGCCCTTGTTTGCAAGCTGTTTCTGAACGATAAAGTCATGAAAACTTCAAGAAGAAATTGGTTTTCCAGAATCCCAGACTAACAGCATAACAAATTCAAAGTTTCATTTTAAAGAAGTAGGTTTCGTCTTTAACTTTCGGCTCTTTCAGAAGTGTCCAGTTATTTTTTTAAAGTCATTGTAATGTAATGGTATATCGGAGAAATTTTTCATCGCTAGGTAAATGCTGGAGATAGGCCAGCTAAACACTGGCTCTTTGTGATCTCTTTGGCAAAAATTATGATAAAGAAGAATGAAGGAACTGTGTGTGTGTGTGTGTTTGTATTGTATTGTATTGTATTGTATTGTATCTAAACATTTACAAAGCGCCTCTCACAGTGTTCGCTAATCAGAGGCGCTCCCAGTGCGAAAGACCCAATGAATAGAAAGTGTTTTTAAGAAAGCGAAACGAGGCACTTGGGCCACCAGCTAATAAAGAGGCACGTGTCAATGGAGGGAGTTGACTCTAAAGAGCAGAGTCAATGCATGAAAAGGCTCGGGTTTTGGCCATAGCAGTCCTTTATTGAATAGTTGTGTTTATGTGTTGTGTGTGTATGTGTGTGTGAGATAGAGAGAGAGAGAGAGAGAGAGAGAGAGAGAGAGAGAGAGAGAGAGAGAGAGAAGAGAGAGAGAGAGAGAGAGAGAGAGAGAGAGAGAGAGAGAGAGAGAGAGAGAGAGAGAGAGAGAGAGAGAGAGAGAGAGAGAGAGAGAGGAGAGAGAGAGAGAGAGAGAGAGAGAGAGAGAGAGAGAGAGAGAGAGAGAGAGTGAGACAGACAGACAGACAGACAGACAGACAGACAGAGAGACAGACAGACAGACAGACAGAGACAGAGAGACAGAGAGAGAGAGAGACAGACAGACAGACATACAGACAGACAGACAGACAGACAGACAGAGACAGAGACAGAGACACAGAGACAGAGACAGAGACAGACAGACAGACAGAGGGAGAGGGGAGAGAGGAACAGACAGAGAGAAAGAGAAAAAGAAAAAGAGAGACCCTGGCCCCTGAGGTTTTGAAGAGCTCGTTCACATCGGTTTCAGTGGCGTACGGAGCTGAAATGCCGCCCGGGGGGAGGGCCCAATATGCCGCCCTTGGACACTTAATTTTCTATATGCTATTTTCTCTAAGCTAAATTGCATAACGATCATAATAGGCTATTCTGTTTTATTTGTGCAGTTTATAGGAGCCTAGCCTTTCTGGATTTTTCACTGTATTTATTTTGTAATTATCCGTTTTAGCTATACATTTTCAACTTACTGAAATTTATTTTATTAGATAATTAAAAACATTTCATTGCATGACTTCCGACTGTCGCTGACTTACTGTGATATGTTGAAAAAATAGACTTCAATAAGTGATCATTTCAAAATTAATGACAAAATAATGCAGTCAATTTCTGTTAAAACGAGAAAAATTTTAATATTAATTTTAAAAAGAGGTCTAAATTAAGTGGTGAAATGTTGTGGTGGCGAAATTGATAGTTTGTGATTAAATTTTATTCTAAGTAATTAATTCGTTTAGATACCTATACATATGATATATATATGTATATATGTATGTTATATATATATATTAGGGTGCATCAAAAAAAATTTCTTTTAAATTTAAGTTGTCTGTTATTTAATTGTGTTACATTAGTGTATAGAAGCATTATGGTAAGAAAGAAAATTTAATAAAAAAATATTTAGAGGTCCCCCCAGCCCCTAGCAAGTTGTACTGAATCTTAGTTAATAACACAGCAAGCGGCGTTCACACCAGGATTGATAACCGAGTCTGGAGGTGATGTATCTTCATGGGCAGCGATCCCGCGAGTTCGAGGGGGACAAGACCCCCACCGTTAAAAGTGGGGGACCCACATCATACATTTGCCCCCCCCCACATTTTGAAGAAACACCAAAAAAAGGTTAAAAGTTTTTTCGCGCGAAAAAATGTTTGGACCTTTTGAGCAGATCAGTCTCAAAACTCTTTTTTGACCAGATCAATTCTAAATTGTCCCCCCCCCCACCTGTCAAACAAGATCGCCACCAGTATGTATCTTTGGTAGATACTTTAAATGCGACTGCAGATAGCGCTGGACGCAAGGTAGCAGGTGAAATAGCGTCAAAAGAACCTGAGAGGAATTGTGTGGTATCAAATCCAAATTCTTTGAAGCCTTGTGAACAATGTGACATCTGGTGACTTTGATGCTTCGATCTTCAGATCTGTGAACATCTGAGATAGAAGAATTTCACCAATGTGATCACGACAGCCTGACTAGGGCCTAGAGGACAGCACGCTGCAACTTATCTTGTATGGAAATACAGGCTGTTGTTAGGTGGCCAGTTTTTGAGCTTCTTGTGTCAAATGCCATGTTTACAATGCTGTCGTTACAATTCCATTTTGTCATGAGCTTCATTGTTAGTTCTGCAATGATTGCTACGCATGAATTGCCTGTAGTCTTGAAGGAACTTGGCTCTCCCAGCAGCTTTAACTGTATTGCATCATCCACAATTACAATCAAAACGTTCTCCAGTAACATGGTGATTTGTAAGAGTGGATGTCATCTTTCCATCCCAATGCAGTGTACATAGTTTTGATGGAACCCAGTCGTCTTGAATTTCCATACAAGATAAGTTGCAGCATGCTATCCTCTGGTCAGGCTGTCGTCATCATATTGGTGAAGTTCTTCTATCTCATGTGTTCACAGATCTGAAGATCGAAGCATCAAGTTACCAGATGTCACATTGTTCACAAGGCTTCAAAGAAACTGGGATTTGATACCACACAATTCCTCTGAGGTTCTTCCATTTTGTCCAGCTGATCATGACATGCAGGCCCAAGAGCTCCTGGTGATGATGAAGGCTGATGTGATCGCCTTAGCCAATGATAGGGTTGAATTTCTACGTGACGGTAATCAGTTTACTGAGCTATCACTTGTTTACTTATCTGCTTCTAAAGGTGAAGTGAGCTTTAGGAAACCTGGTGCTCTACATCTGGAAAGGTGGATGGCTAAGTTGATCTATAGCCTAAAATTGCTCTTTGTGAATCACAAATTGCATAGCTGCTACAACCAATAGTTTTCAAAGGCCCAAAATTCGTGTATTTACAACTTTCATTACTCATGTGTATGGCTCACATGTAAAAAAAAACGTTGACACACCCTGGAATGATCTACAGCTGTACAAGCAGTTACTGGAATATCAGGCTATTGAGAAGGTTATTTCCTGATCAGCAATTCGAGCACTAAATCGACATCTTTAGTATCTTACTGATGAAATGGTTCCTCTTGCACTATTCAGTGAGCATGTACCTTTGTTGGAACGACAAGCTGTAGCAGATGCCTTAATCAAGCTCAAACCAGTTACTGATCTGCAAGCCCCACTCAATCGATTTGGCAATGGTTGGGGCAAACCACGATATCCATCTATTAATTTTTCAACACGGCTGTGCGACCTTGTTCAAGTGGATTCGTGGTTCACAATGTACCGTCTTCAGTTTGATACCAACTTTTTAGACCTTCCTGTCAATGAGTGGGAACAAGTCAGCTGCTTATATTTTGAGTGCTAAAATTTCGAGGCAATGAAAGTTGTGAATGATGGCACGAAACAGGGCGTCAAACTAGAGTCGGACTTTGTTGAAACTGCTCGATCGGACGAACACTTTCAAAATGTTCTCCAAGTAGGCCTAGTTGAGAAAGATCGTAGAGACACACCAAACAGGCCTATGAGTAAAAAATCGCGAAACATGAAGAAACCACTGCATTTCTACAAATGTAACATGTTTGCAATTCGACATTGCATGTTTCATGAAAAAAATCAGTTTTTTGCTATGTTATTGTTTTAAAACAATTAATTAAAACACGGGAAAACATGGAATTTGATATTTAACATTGTTCTAGTCATAGCATCACTAAAATTAAGCAATTACATGTGATTTCATATAAA
>OY744605.1:72846430-72946430 GCA_963556255.1 Allolobophora icterica
CAAGCTCCTCGTTATCTCTGTGATCTTATCTGTCGACCTCTATCGGTTGCCTCTGGCCGTCCTCTCCGTTCTTCAGACCGACATGACCTCTTGGTCCCTCGGACCCGGACTTCTATGGCTCAACGCCGTGCCTTCGCATCCCTCTGGAATGATCTTCCTTTCGTGACTCGTTCTCAGATGCTAACTGGGGACATTGCCGCATTGCTGCTACGTCTCGCTGTCTTAAGACTTTCCTTTTCTCATGGGGCTCTTCGCACTGGTTAGGTTTTACTGCGAGAGGAGCTTTATTAATTCGTAAATACAATACAATACAAACTGTCCGTATGTTTCTATTGCGTGCCAGTTTAGCATCAATTAGTAGGTCACATTTGGGGGATTTTGCTGAAAAATATCCGCTCGTTCAGACTTTTAATGTGACCTAGTATATGCGTCCTGCGTCCTTTGAGTGGTTTCTCTTTTGCCGTGGTTGGTGAGTGATTTAAAGTTTGTTGCTGAGTGATATTTTAGAGTTTGTTTGAGACGGTGTTCGTAATCGAGGTTTCACATGTAAACATGGACTCTTTCAGCTAGGGAGTTTCAGGCTATCATAAAGCTTAGCTGTATTTTGTGTTCTAATTCCACTTCATAAACAAGTTCATCAGGAATTTGTCATGACTTTTCACCATTTGCACAATGCTGCACAAAGCATCCATATAATCCTTTCAGTAACAGCGATTCTCGGCATTGGTCAAACTATAATTTGCGATGAAGATGTCCACTGTGTGGATTTGGGTTGCGTAGTTAGAAACGAGTTGAATGGTGTGAAGATGAGCCTAAATGCATATATAGGCCTGATAGCGGCGGCACTCCTGAGCTGGGATCCACAACTCGTCTTCCGGGACCTTGGAGACACCCTTGACGAAGATCTATCCTTGGTGAACCACGTCAACTCACTCTATCTTGATTCCAATTCTGCGCCACAACACAACCACCATCATCACCGATTACCACCGTAGCGCCCTGCTGTCTCCTCGGCTTGACCTCCCCGGACTCAAACCTGGCATCGAAATGGACAAGGCATCGCTATTGCGGACATGACTTGATATAGCGCCGGTGAATAAGCTGGTCTCCCTGACGTGGCTTTTGTGTGGCGCTGAGAAATTTCGGAGATTTACATTTCACATTTACTCTGCAGATCCTGCTTTCACCAATTTCGGCGGAATGTGTCACCTGTCCTTGTTCATTTCTAAGATTTCTTCAACATAACGCGCTTGGATTTGAACTGCTGTCCTTGCAGCCCTGTCGAAGATCAGAATTCGTCAGCTTCAGTGCGTCCTTAGCTGCGCTGCCCGGGTCGTTGCCATTCTGTCAAAATTTTCGCATGTTTCAAACTACACGCGAAAGACACAGGTTGGCTTGAGGATGATATTACTTTGAAGATCATCCTTCTCGGCGTAGCGTCGGCTGACACCCAGATTCCAAGAATACACCAGGGACATATATGAGTTCCTGTATCGAGCCAGCCAGGTCGATATACATTTCGCTCTGCACATGTTCTGGTCATGGGCTTCCGGATTCTCTTGCCCCCCGGAATTGGCGCATATTTTACATAATTTAAATCTTTTGATCATTATGATTATTAAAAAGTCCCAACACGATTTTCAATGCGAAAAACATTTAATTATTGAGGTAATTCCTTGACAATTATCTATTTATAAAGTTGTCACGTGTTCTGTGTTCATGAATTCTATGCAAAAACGTCATTTTGCTTCCCCTACAAAAATTTTTCCCCCGCCAAAACTATGCGGACGTCCATGGTCCTGGTGGTTCCGCTCCCGTGCACTGATTCGCTCCCATCGATTTTTTACTTATGTGTTTGGAGCGTCGGTTCAGCAGAACAGCAGTCTTCCACTTGAAATTAGAACTTTACCGCCACAAACAGCTCAGAAAAGATTTCAGCTTATCTTAACCCTTATACGGTAACCGGGGGTAAAAAATAACCCCCAGTCTACTTTTTTTCGTACGCTTCTTTTGAATAAAACAAAAAAGACTTTTGCTTTTGTGACTTTTCCTAGATATGTTTTTTCTTCATAATGTCGTTTTCAGCTTTGCCACATTGTGCTGCCACCTAGCGGCAGACTACTATGAAGAATAAGGTTTTATATTCCGGTAGGCCCTACTGGATAAATCATATCTGCACTATGTATTTGTAAACATACTGTAGTTGATAGAACTGAATTGTTGGAGATATGTGGTTGTTGTATTTTTGCATATCACGCACCGTTCCGTAACGGCGGACATATGTCATCAGCCATCAGTCTCTCGAGCACTGTTAGCAATTGGAGTTGAGCCAGCGGTTGATCCAGTTCCAACCGCTACTAAGAAAAGAGGTCGCTGCCAGAGTTGCCCTCGACAGATTGATCACAAAGTCGAACACCGCTGTACCAAATGTAATCACTTTGTATGCGGAAAGCATGGACAAAAACGTATATCATACGAATGCATAAGATGCCCACTGAAACTGTAGTAAAACTATTACGGGTGTACTTGTCACTGAATGTTTCTATTTTGTCAGTTTTGTCAAGTGAAATTTTGTAAACGTCATTACTTAGGCCTACTGACTATTACAGCACTGCACAGCCGCTTGTTATTGCTTGCAGTTAGTTATTTCAATCAACACTACGACACAGCATTTGGCTTCAGTGATTAGTATCTTAAACTGGTAGCATGGTAGCATTGACTCACAACTTATTACTACTTTCGCTTTAGACAGCCATATTGGAACGAGTCGTCATTTTTATTCAAGATTTCTTACTCATTACATTCAATAATGTTGTCTATTGTCCTTGTCTATCAGATAAATTAAACATGACCAAAATTGGTTAAACATTTCCCCAGATTTGACGAAAATAAATTGGGGGTAATTTTTTACCCCCCGTTACCGAAAACTGTCACCAAAAAACGGTTACCCTATAAGGGTTAAGACGCACACATACTTACATACATACGTATATACATACATACATACATACATGCATGCATACAAGCAAATTCACAGAAGCCAAACGACAACCATACATAAAACAGATTAGACGACAAATTGTCTTAGTAAGAACAGTCACCAATAATGTATTTTCTGAGTATTATTATAAAATAAGCAGTTTTTCAATTGCTTCACAATGACGTAACAAATTAATGTGCTTCCGGATAGTTCTAAATCTTGCATCTGGTTAAATCATGGAACTAGAATCGCTACAAGTCTCGATTACGATTTCAAACTACAATTAACACGTACTTTCCATTAACTTCTTTGGAAATAAATAAAAAAATGTTCCAAATAAAAAGCGGTTCTTATTCTACTTCTACTTGTACCCTGCTGATCAATCAGGAAACTCAACATTCCATGGCAACCACCCAAACAGCAACCTTTGTCTTGCAGATGAAGTCACAACAAGAAGTTAAATTATTACAGCATTTTACGTTTGTGAACCATTTTCCATGTCCAATGAGAACAAAACAAGTACAACATTAATATCTTCATAGGCGTAATTTGTGGGGGGGGGGGTACGAGGTGTACCCGTACCCCCCACTTTTTGGACTGGGGGTACCGTACCCCCACTTTCTAAACAACGCTAATCAACATTTTATTATTGTGTCTTCTCAGAGATCGCAGTCTCCACCTTTCTTCTTGTATGTAGACAGAGTGAGAAGTATGTACTACAAAAGCACGATACACAGGTAAACCGAGAGTACATTTTCCTGAAGTTGACTCGAGTACGTTCCATTCCATCTGGAGAGTGAAAAGAAAAATCATGAATATTTTGGGTTAAACAAGTTTTGAAATGCCTGCCTCGACAACTGGATATAAATGAGTATTTTTTTTAAATTTAGAGCATTTCTGGGTTAAGGAGCAGGACAAAAATGGTGCAAGCCCTTGTTACTGCAATTGACAAAATGGCTTGTTTTTATTGACAAAAAATTAATGAGAATACTGGCAGGGTAATATGACCAAAATGGTCTCCATGCGAAAAGTGAGAGTGGTACCCCCACTTTTTAAACCAAAGTTACGCCCCTGATTATCTCCTACTATGGTCTCATAGATATCTGAAGATTCGTTTAGGAAGTAAAGAACTGCCTCAGAGATGCACGAACACACATCAATTCAAAAAGACCCATCACTGTAAAGCTGGAGCTGCTGAAAGGTAACAATAGCAGAAGAAAACGTTGGCTTTGTACGAGAAGAAGAAGGTAAACCATTGTTTGTAGAAGCACAGCAGCACATGCAGCAAGTCTTTGTCTCCAAAGGTCAGAAAATACATTTGCAAATGCTATGCTTCTGTCCTAAGCTTTCGGATGAATCTTTATCTTGTGAATTATCCGGATACCGATTCTGCTTCGGATATACGTTTATCTAAACTAAGAGATACGAAAAACTGAGGAGTGGCCTGCTTTAATCAACTGCACTTTTAAATCTGCATGGTTGAGCCCAAATGAGAATTCATTGAGGACTGGAACTCACGGTCCGTACAGAACAGTCTTTCACCTGACCTTGCAGCTGACCTTTATTTCTGTTCGAGAAGAGAAGCAACTTCAGAGTCTGCGACATTGTTGCTGTTATCTTCATCGTAAGTAACAATTAGCTGATTAGGAATTCGCTGATTCAGATGTCGGCGATAAATCCAGAAAAAGCTGTAATAGAAAAGATGCAAGTCACCCATCACAACAGCAACAGCAGGTGGGATGGTCTGCTTGACTAATCTGCCACTTTGTAATGTTTGCGATAAAATGTTCACTATAATAATATTCAATAATGTTAAATCTTTTATTAGTTTTCATCTATTATACGATACCTCATCCAGTGCCTGAACCATTCTGGGAAAAGCTGCAGCAGATATCTTAGAGCTATTCGGAAACGATTACTAACTGATGGTCTGTTATCTCTCGTAATACCCGGAAGTTTGTCTACTTCTAGGAAAATCTGCTAATTCGCTTATACCCCATTTGAAGTCGATTCTGTTCGACGTGGAATACCATGTGAGATGGTACCAGGTAACATGCCCGCTCCGAGCGCAGCAAGGAAAAGTGTTTGCGAACGCGTGAAACTTCAAAAATAACGACGATCAGTCCGCGTTATGTTCAGTGGATTGGAATGGTAGAAAGGGCCACACAGACAATGAAGACACTTTTGAAGAAGGCAGAGAAAGACGGCTCCGATCTAAACGACTGCTGATGAGTCGCCTTCTGCGATCTAAGCTTCCTGTCATGGCCATCACCTAGGCTACTGCGGCACTGCCGGTGCCAGAGAACGTGGTACTGAATGCACCAATCTCGGATTTGCAACATAGTCCTGCTGAAGTGCTGATGAGTTTTGCAGCGCTTGGGCAAGTCATCTTCCTTGACTTCTTGATATACTCGCTTGGCCACTTTCTACTTCTCTGTGCTGTTAGACGCTGCACCATCTGGACGCTCACGTTGGCACATGGGGTTCGAGGGGTACCCGTACCATCATCGCTAGTAATAGTTTCCTTATGTTTCTTATCCTTTCTGATAGATTGTATGTTTACTACTTTACGTTATTGGCATTATAAACAACGATAAACATGCTAAAACATCGATAAAATATTACTGTCATTTTCGCTGTTTCCACACAGCTTATCTTATCTTATCTTATATGATTATTTATAACGCACCTCTCACAGCATAGACTATTCAGAGGCGCTCCCAGCGTGTCAGCCCCGAGGGAAAGAAAGGTCTTTAGGCAGCGGAGAGAAGAGGGCGAGATCCCAAGCAATATCTTGCTACGGAGAGGGGGTGCAGGTCATTCCATAGGGAAGGGCCAAGGATGGCAAAAGCATGATGCTGAGCCATCGAAGTCCTTGCGCGAAGGACAAGTAGATCAAGGCGGTCAGCAGACCGAAGAGGGCGGGAAGAGAGAGCAGATAGAGGTTTACGCATTAGGTCACAGAGGTATTATATTATATTATATTATATTATATTATATTATATTATATTATATTATATTATATTATATTATATTATATTATATTATATTATATTATATTATATTATATTATATTATATTATATTATATTATATTATATTATATTATATTATATTATATATAGATCTCTACAGACGGAGGTTAGTCACCACAACGCTATATAAATATATTTCTATTGTAACAATTATTATAGTAGATGGTGATACCGGTTCTCCTGTTTTTCTGGTTTAATAACTATATGCCTAATTTTCAATCCGGTTTTCTAACCTATGTGATTCAAGGGGTTAACATTATATTGCATATAGGCCTAATGATCGTGAACATCATTGCAACCATTACAACTTGGTGCCTCTTGCCTCTGCCCACCATTGTCTGATCATTGATGCATTCATGCGGCTATTTATCAGCATACAATAAGAAAAGCCAGTTTCAATTAAATACCATTACCAATGTAGTCTGTTGGCATATACATGTAGGCTACATCTGCATAATTTTTATGTCACTTGCAAATACCACTTACAGTCTTGCATACATCACTTGTATATATCACCGCATGAGAGTTTTCTGCAGCTGAACCACTTTTCTCGGGGAGACAGCTTCTCAGTTTTTCAAAGTAGGCTATTATTCGATGGCAACACATAATTTTCATGAGAAAAGTGCCATATGAGTATTTTTTAGGGCTCTGAATATGGTAGCGCTATATAAATGTCTAACTGAAGCATCAGTTTCACATAAAAAACACACAAGGTCAGCAAGTACTAACAAAACGATGATGGCCGTTGAGGCGTAGACACCAGCGTCGAAGAAGAAGACAATGTTTGGCTTCCAACTGGCCGTTGATGCGAAAATTGCATCCTGAGTTATTCCACCAACCAAACCGCTGATCATATCGATCCAAGCAAAACACGCAAAGGCCGATGCTGTAGCAGACAGAACGAGAACAAGAATGTTTTAATTTAATTGCTTCACTTCATAATTATTACATTTAAGGTGTTGTACTTTTCATATTCTGAGTGGTATAAACAGAAAGCGCCTTCTGCGAGTCGTTATCTTCCTTGGCCTTGGTTTTCAGTAGAGACCTATAGGATTAGGACCTCAGTCACTAATAAGTCACTACATAAGTCTTGGCAACTTTTGTACAAACTTACTGCATAGGAGAAGGAAATGGCCTTTGACTAGTGACCATTATCGAACAGCAGTGGAATACATCTGTGTGGAAGCTGACAGAATTTCTATTGTTATTATTATTATCATTGTCATTTTCAATATCATTATCACTATTATTCTACTACTGCTGCTTCGGCTACTACTACTACTACTACTACTACTACTACTACTACTACTACTACTACTACTACTACTACTACTACTACTACTACTACTACTACTACTACTACTACTACTACTACTACTACTACTACTACTACTACTACTACTACTACTACTACTACTACTACTACTACTACTACTACTACTACTACTACTACTACTACTACTACTACTACTACTACTACTACTACTACTACTACTACTACTACTACTACTACTACCAGGAGAAGGAAATGGTTTTGAGTATTTTGACCAGTGATCACTTTCTATAGAACATTTGTTGGAGTTCGTATCTCAGCATCATCATCATCATCATCATCATCATCATCATCATCATCATCATCATCATCATCATCATCATCATCATCATCATCATCATCATCATCATCATCATCATCTCCACCACCACCACCACCACCACCACCACCACCACCACCACCACCACGACCACCATCTACATCTACATAATCATTATTATTGTCATCTGTAAGAAATTTATTAAGTGCCAATACCAAAAAGACAAAGAATCGGTCTGAGAAACTTTGCACGTAGACTTGCTCAAGCGCCTTAATGGTAGTTCAAACGCGTACTCTCCACATTGAAAGGCAAGCACTCAAAGCAATCAGCTACTGATCTCAGTTTCTTCCTCCCTCGCTTCTATTCCTTTTCGCCACCAACTCTTCCCGGTGGAAAGTCCTCTTTCTATTCTAAATAATCACCTTCAGAAAATGTCTAGCAGAGTCAAAGGCATCTCACCGACTTCGATTGGGTCGACGATCTTTGAGACGTAGGCTCTCAGAAGAGTGACCGGCATCTGCAGCCCACAACCAGCCACTGGAGCTGAAACCAACGAAATCAATCTTGTAATCAAATCAAACACACAATCAGAATTCTTTTATTCTATTAAGGGTCATCTGACTAAATGCTGAACAGTAATGCACGAATGAATATAAATGCACTATATAAATAGCCACAAGCCATACAAAGAAGACAGTTGCTTCGAGACTTCCTACCTAGAAACACCATCAGTGTGTTGACCGCAAAACCAAAGACGAGTTCGTAGGCGACGCCAAAAACTGTACCAAGGAAGACAAGTCCAATGTCCCCGATAAATCGAACCAGAAGCAAAGTCGCGAATATCATAAAGACATTGACAACAAAATAGAAAGCTGCACTGTAATATCCAATCCAAACAGAGTTGAAGCAAAAGGGAAACGACAACAGGTAAAGGATCTGAGTATCTTTACGACCGACGTGAACAAATTTGACAAGGAAAAAGACAGCAAACACCACCAGAAGACAGCGCCGGCGTTGCATGCCATCATCTCTGGTAAAAAGTTTGAGTGTGCTGACCATGGCATCCAGCGACTGACTGCACAGTCCTTCTGATTCCGTGTGGGTAGGCAGGACAAGCGACTCCTTTAGCACAAAAACAATGTAGCAGAAGGTGATGGCGAGGATTCCGAGAAGAATGACAAACATCCACGCAAAGCCCACTGCTTTGATCAGAAATCCGGTCGCTAGAGATGAGATGATCAACGACAAACTGGAGCTGACCTGAAGAAGGACAATTCGAATGGAACGTTGCTGGTGCGTTGTTACATCGGATGCATAGGCAAAGCATACCATATACATAGAACACGACATTCCAAAGCAACCATCCACAATCGTAGACAACACAAGGAAACCAACGTGGAGTCTCAGCGTGAAAACAAAGATGAAGATGAACATTCGAAGAGCTCCTCCTATCAGAGGCAACAGAAGAACCGTCTTGCGACCCACACGATTGCTCAGGCCACCGAGGAAGATCGTCGAGAAAAGCGCTGGTATGATGGCCGCTATGTTCATGTACATCAGCCACCTGGCGGCCTCCGCCTCCACCTCGTTTCCACCGGAAGCCGACGCGGAGCTATTCTGACAAGATCCAGTGGCTCTGTTGCCTTCATCGTGCGTCGGGTCGTGACTGTTTTTGACTAGGAACCGCACCGCTTGACTGACGAGTGCCATCGATCCAGACATATAAAAGGAATAGAGGAATTGAACAGGTTCGATGAACTGCAAACAACCACTTGTTGGTGCCGAGCAGGCATTTCTCATCAATCCATCACTCGAGTGCAGAGACGACGCCATGACTTCGGTACGATCAACATCCGGTAAATGAAGAAAAAACAGAAAGCTGACGCAGCCGAAGACTTATGGAAATTCCATAATGGGACCTAGAAATAGATTCGAACAGGAGATCATGTGGCTACAGTGGTTTTAACACATATTACGCATCTTGTGAGCCACCTAAAAACCTTGTTATTGTTAGGCCTATATTGCACATCCTATTGTGTAGGGCCTGTAGGCGCCTATAGGCCTAGCTCTGCGATTTTAAGCTGTGATAGTATCGGCTCCCTCTACAGCAAGTTATTTTCGTTACCATGATTGGTGACAAGTGGAACACAACTTTTCTCAAGCCTTCGTGTTTATTGGTGCTTTGCAAATGATTTACATCTAATTAAGGTGCAGACAATGTTAATGACTTACACCTAATTAAGATGCAGCAACTGTGGAGGACTTTGATCTAATTACGGTGCAGTCAACGCAATTGTACGCCAGTCTGAGTAAAAAGACTTAGATAGGAATATAAACAAAAATATACTACTATGTAGATACTGTGGTTTGATAATGCCCTACTTTAAAGCGCTCAGAGGTGCATTTTAACCGGATATAAAGACAATGAGAACTTGAGAAGTATAACTATAGCCTACTAGAAGAGGTCAGTTTTCAGTTTAGAGCGAAATAATTATTATATAGCCCTAGTCTCTGTATATATAGGGGAGATGCGAACATAAAGAGAGCCATAATTGGTTCAGGCATACGTCTCATGCATTTCTGTACGATTGTGGCCTATATTCAATAGATTTAACTCTTTAACGACGAGCTGCATTGGTTTCCCAGTCGTTTTTCAGTAGGCCTATACTCTTGACGGTAATCATCTCAGAAAAGCTCGACCTTTCCGCGTTACAAAGCGCGCATTCTAACCAATCGGTTACGACCGTGTCCCAATGGGGCAAAGGGATAGCAGACGGAGTCTCGGATAGAATGCACCATGGAAGAATCGAGGGCAAATGGAGCAGACGGAATGCATTGTAAGATGCATTAGAAAGAGGATTTATCAATTTGGTCATTTCCAGATAGTATATTCCTCTTCTTGTTCCTATTTTGATTCCAAATCCACTTAGTGGGAAAGAAAGCAATCGAGTTCCTCCGAAATTCTCCAGTTTTCCGTTCCATCACTCCTCTTCTTCCGACAGGAGACAGACAGGGGAAGCTGCTGCGACAAATGGCCAGAAAATGGAAATTGTATTAGCTCCATTTAGGAATTCTGGCAGGGTAACCTCATCTTGATTCAAATACTTAGCATCGTTCAAGTGTCCGAGAAATTCACAAGCAACCCCACTATTATATTCTTAACAAAATTCATTAAACGAAAATTATCCTTGTCCATGAGAGTCGGTAAACGTGATAGTCCTAGTCGCTCCTGTCTGGAATTGCGATCTTGTGAGTAGGCCCTATAGTTCTTCATTCTGCCAGTGGTTGACATCGTCAAAAAGGTCTCGGTAGAAATATTGCTGCCCGAGATAACTTGAGGACAACAGCTATAGCGCGCCATTTCAGATACCAGTGTAGCGGTGTCAGAGCCGAAGGTGTAAGAAGTTACGGTGCCAGAAAGGAGGGTGCCAGAACTAGCGGTGTCAGAACAAACGATGTCAGAAATAGCGGTGGAATGCTGAAGATGTGAGAACTGAGCCAGCCCTAGTGCCCACAGTGCCGGTGCTGATGGTGCCAGGGTTGATGGTGAAAGAGCTCACAGGATGCCAGGACGGACGGTGCCAAAACTGCCGGAGTTCTCTGGTATGTGTAATTCATCGACATGCTCACGCTGTATACATCTGTATACAGACCCATAATATGAGTAAGTAGCTTAAGGTAATGTTCGTACAGCCCTTAATATGAGTAAGTAGCTTAAAGCTAATGCTCGTACAGCCCCTTGATATGGCCATGTAGCTTTAAGATTAATTTTGTATAGCCCCTTGATTTGAGCAAGTAGCTTTAAGCTAATGTTCCTATGCCCCTTAATATATTTAGCTTTAAGATAATCTTCGTTCAGCCCCTTAATACGAGCTAGTAGCTTCAAGATAATGTTCGTACAGCACAGATTTTGGTTATTATGTAACGAAACTTCACCATTCAAGATGAAAAAATACAGTACATCATTGTATCGCATGAAGAGAATAAAGGTTATGTACCTATTGATCGGCATGCGTCTTTTCTATATCTTGATCTACATTCCACCACCCAGCATCTTCCAAATGGCCTGACAATTTCATCAGTAACCAGTCTATCGGATTCGTCGGAAACCTTCATAAAACCTCAAACTAACCTTAGCTGCTTCCACGCCAGTCGGTCAACTTGATAGTCTTAGTCGCTCCTGTCTGGAATTGTGACAGAGCTGAAAGGCTGCCGGGGCGGACGGTGCCAAAACTGCGGGAATTCTCTGGGGTGTTGCCAGAACTCACAGGCTGCCAGACGGACGGTGCCAAAACTGCCGTAGTTCTCTGGCCTGTGTAATTTATCAACATGTTCATGATATATACATCTGTGCCCCCCCCTTAATTCATTCATTCATTTTGAAAATTTAATATAGCGCCCCCTCAAGTTACCTACTCAGAAGCGCTCCCAGCCCAACCACGGCAATATAAACTGGACTTATAAGTAACAAATAAAACATAAGCGAACTAGTCTTAGGCAACAGGCGTATCTGCAATGGGAGTTGATTCCAGATGCAGGGGCCAACCACAGAGAAAGCACGACGCTGCCTAGTTGCGGTGGTAGAACGAGGAACTAAGAGCTCACCCACAGAAGAAGAGATAAGAGCTCGGCGGTCAGTCACATGAGAGAAAGGACAGCAGGGTTCACGTAAGTAAACCGGGGCAGAGCCAAGAAGGCATCGCCAGATGAACGCAGCTATTCTATAGTCAATGCGTTGCGAGATGGGAAGCCAGTGTAGTGTTTGAACGTAGTCAAGACCAGAAGTTAACTCTTCCTCCCCAGTTCAGCTATCTTCTTGGAGCTCGGCTCTGTTGTTTCAGGCTGCTTCCAACATCAGTTAGGATCTGTATGGCTTTGTCTTTTCCATATTGCATTTCTGAAAAACCAAGTGTGCAGCAAAATTTAATAGCTTGCAGCATTACTCTATCCACAATTGGATTAAAAGACATATGTCTGTAGGTTTTAATTATATTCCTTATTATGGTCTATACTTCGTGGTCATATGGTCGATTGCATAGATCGACGCCCCTAGAACATTTTCTTTTTAAAATTAATGATAACGACGCAAACAGATTTTGGTTCTTTGGTTTCACAAAGCGCCATAGAAAAATAACTATAACAAGAACAAGAAGAACAAGTAG
Organism: Allolobophora icterica; assembly: GCA_963556255.1. Taxonomy (NCBI): domain Eukaryota; kingdom Metazoa; phylum Annelida; class Clitellata; order Crassiclitellata; family Lumbricidae; genus Allolobophora; species Allolobophora icterica. The sequence continues at coordinate 72,859,199 of OY744605.1, forward strand.
AAGTAGAAGAACAAGAAGAACAAGAACAAAAAGAACAAGAAGAACGCCAAATAGAATAAGCAGTCCCTTAAGCTAGCCCTGAGGAAACCATGGGTATGAAGTGTTAGTGACGTAATTTTCTTATCCTCCGCATATGAGGAATGGTGGCCAGCAGGGGCGTCTATCCCCCCTAAGTCATTGGAGCAACGTCCCTTTCCCCTCTTCTTCCCCCTCCCCGTTCCTTCCTCCCTAAAATGGTGGCACACACACTGACAGATCTCCCCCCTATTTCTTGGATGGAGCACTTGCTCCTTTTCTATGGTGTAGACGCCCCTGGTGGCCAGTCCTCCGCCTCGCCGTCAGATCTCTCGATTGACAGTCCACCACGCTAGCCACCACAATACCGAGCACATCCACACAAACTCGAGCACTAAGCGTCATAATTCCTCCTGAAATAAACATGCGTTTTAATGCACAATGGCAGAATAACGATTATGTCAATAAATCCTGATCCTGAGTCTGATTTAAATACAGTCTGACTCTGACTCAGCTACTCAGTAGGCCCTCTGTCGTCAAAATGCCTTAGGATTTCATCAGCAACCGCTCTACTGTATTTTCATATAAACTCAAAGATAGGCCTACCTGCTTCCGCGAGAGTCGGTCAGCTGCATATTTGGTGTCTCTCCTGATTCGGTTTGTGTTCCATCGAGTGAGGACATCCGTTCTGCCAGACAGAATTTCGCGAACGACACATCCGGTCGTCGCAAATTTTCGTTTTAAAAGAATGTGTTCATTTTGGATTTTATGCGGTGTGCTTGCAAAGGCTTTGATCGTGTATTCGGGGATGTATTTGGACTGCATCTGCTCATCTGATGCTTACTGAATCAACGCGTGGAGTTCTGGGTAATTTTGTTAACGCCTATCAGAGCAGCCTTAATGGGTCCATGCAATCCAACGCTGCCACTTTCTGGTCCCAAGTCTGCTAAATACGAAACCCACTACAGATGCTGACAAAGTATAGGCTTAGATGAAAGGATCCAGTGATCCAGTAATAGAAAAATGGTCAGAATTTATCATCTCGCCTCTGTAGAGTGGTTATAATGGACAAGTAGAATATCAAAACAACTAGAGTATTTGATCGTCATATGACGGGTTGAAAAAGAAAATGAACGGATTGATAGGAAGATAAAAGAATTTGTTTATTGGAATGCTTGACTTCGCACTTCCTATTTTCACCTAAGGCGCCTTAGAACCATCCGTCGCTCTGTCTCATCTCCAATTTTCACTTCAATTGTCCATGCATTTGTCTGCTCTAGATTTGACTACTGCAATTCTCTCCTCATTGGTCTTCCCAAAGTCCGTCTTGCTCCTCTGCAGTCCGTTCTCAATGCTGCTGCTAGATTAATTGCCCGCCTTCCTCGATTCTCTCATATCACCACCTATATGGCAGAAGAACTCCACTGGCTCCCGCTTTCTGCCCGCATCCAATTTAAGGTCCTCATCCTTGTCTCTAAGGCTTAACATGGTTTCGCTCCAAAATATTATGTGACTTAATTCATCGCCCTCACTCTGCTGCTTCTCTTCGTCCTCTTCGTTCCTCTGACCGTTTGGACCTCCTCGTTCCCCGTGTCAGGACTCCTCTGGCTCAATCTAGATATTTTGCCTCCATTGGTTCTGCTCTATGGAATGAGCTTCCTCCATTCGTTCGTTCTCAGTGCATATTTTAAGGAATTTTGACTACTGGGACAAAATCAGCCAACTTTTAGACTTTTTCTAAAAAAAATTCGAAATTCATCTCCGAAAAAAGTTGATGACCTTTTTTTTAGTCATCGCCTTCTTTTACAACTTTTCTTGGGTCATAATCAATAATGTCATACCTTTCTCATTATACTACTGGGACAAATCTTTAAATTCTTGCAACATTTGTCCCACTAGTTGTACTTTATACATACATTGCCTGGGACAAATCGCTCTGACTACTGGGACAAATCCTAAGACTACTGGGACATTTGTCCCACTAGTTATACAGTTAAAATATGCCCTGTTCGTTCTTCTATTCTCTCAGGCAATGTCTCTTCCTCTTTTACCTTTCTTAAAACTTGCTCTTTCTCTCGGGGTCTCTCGCACTGGGAGCGCTTCTAAATGGTCCTCCCGCTAGAAGCGCTTTATAAATATTCGAATACAATACAATACAATAAGTCATGACATTTCGAGTGAAATTCGAGCATCATTTAGCAAATAAACTGACGGTTGGTTTTCTTGATGAGTACTTTGATGTTGTCTTCGTGATAATGCTCATCAGTTTCACGTCTTTGCGACCTCAGACGATCGAGAGTTTCTTGGCTTGGTCGGGCCATCCATATTGCCGTTACGCACGATTTAAAAGTAATCGTCGCTCTTGGAAACTTTCATCATTCATGGAACAACGAAATTTTCAAGGACTATTTACCAACAATATAGTATTTGCTCTTTATTGTTGTTTTTCGTGTATTGCACGTGGCCAATCGATGTTTAGGCTAATCAGTCTTCGCCTCGTCCTTGCTCCCCCTCCCCCTCAACCTCCCGTCAGATCGTGTGCCATATTGAGTGAGTGATGTCCGATGCAGGTCTTGGTTAGCAGCGCCCGTGCGCCTGCATCAGGCGAAGCCCGATGCAGGCCTTAGGGAGGGAGGTCAACGACCTCTCAAGCATGATTATCAGCGCCCGTGTGCCTGCATCGGGCATGCAGGCCTTAGGCAGATCGACCAACGGCCTCTCAGACATGTTTAGTAGAATCAGTTGCATTCCATACATTCCACGGCGTTTATCGTAGGACACACAAATCTGGGAAAACTGCTTAAGAGATTATCACATGGACGACACAATTAACAAGCGCGTGTTCAGTATTAAAAAGTATGTTACATTTAATTTTTTATTCAATCCACAATTATATACCCCCAAAACCTAGTGACTTGCAGTGGCAAACTTTACGCACATTGAAGCCCAGTAACATCCAGTGAAACCCAAAAATAACTAATGAAACCCAATAATAGCCAATATCTAATTAAACCAATAAGATGCTAATAAATGATATCCAATGAAGCTAAATTAAACCGATGACAATAATCTAATAAATATACAATAAAATCTAATCAATTATTGTGACTAAAGGTCTTGCTATCTAGTAACAAATTGTATCCATTTCTATATATAAGCATTTATAGGGCCTACATTGTCTTTATGCGAAGATCACGCCTAACCTACTGCAAGTAGTTCGCTACAAACGAAGCCCAATAGACATTTCATTTTACCAATAGATCACACTTTACCTGAACATATTATTTTGGTTCCCATGTAGTAACTAAAACATCACGATTCAAGACGATTTCATCAGCAACTTAACTATTTGTTGGATTCGTCCCAAGTCCTAATGAAAACTCAAACGTACCTGCTTCCCCGAGACTTGGAAGAGACTTGACATTCTGCCAGTCGTTGGCGGTGCAGTTACGGACAACTCGAACAGCGCGCCATGTCAGATGTCACCGAGACCGGTGTCAGGAGTGGCAGTCCCATCCGACACACCGTAAGAACTAGTCGTGCAATGGCTATCGATGTCCAGCTTATGTCCTATATCCTATCCTATCGGCATGTCCTATGTCCTGTCCACCGATGTCCTATAGTTCTTACAGTGTCTCAGTAGTGACCAAGCCATATTCTCTGAAACTGACGTCACATTGGTCCATCAGCGACAGAGCTGCCATGGCGACCAGTTGGACGGTGCCAAAACTGCCGGACTTCCTGGCCTGTGTAAAATTCATCATCAAGTTGATGTTGTATACATTTATATAGCCCCTTACTTAAGTAGTTTTAAGTAGATTAAACATCGCAAGGATTGTAATGTACCGTATAGGTCTAAAAACGCAGACTGGTATGTTTTCCAGGTGATGCCACCGTTATTTGGCTTTCTGCAGTGAAGCCCGAAATAATTGTCGATCGAAGGCAGCGATCTTCAATCTGGGATATTATACTTCGACAAGAAGTGAACTTTGAACTGAACTCTCAACGAGTTCGAATGTGGAACGCCCAAGTTCTACGAGCAGTGCGAACTGTGAAGAGACATTCTTCTGGGACAATCCAAGTACGAGTCAACGGCAAGAATCAAGTTGGGGAGGTTAGCATAGGTATAATAATAACTAGTTAATCGCGCTGCTGGATTGGTAGTGATAACCTACCATTCTGTCAGCAATTTATATATAGAACATTGATCACATGAGTGTGTAATGATTATGCGTTATTCTCATATAGGCCTATGTATATATTCAATAATTAAACTGAAGAAACTGATTGACATTCATTACTACGTATTTCATTGCTAATGCTAAAGATAGAGGCAATTAAACTGAAGTAGCGGGTAATCGTAATCGTTATCTCCAAACTTCTAAAGGGCCACTCGAAAGCCAAGCTCAGGGCACCAACCTTTTCACGAGCGCTGAGTATAAGATTAAATACCAGCTTTACGCGCTACATTCAGTTTTGACTAGAATTCAAAGGGTAAATCTCAGAGTCATATTCGTGTATCCAACAATCCAATCCTGCCATATTCTGTCACCAAGTCGGCAAAAGAAGGGATCCGCTACAGAGGCTGACAAAGTAGGCCAATACCAAAGACAGTGATCCAGGAACCGTAAAATGATCAGAATTTCTTACACAACCTCTGTAGAGTGGCTATATTGGAATGTGCAATGTTGTGCATATTCAACATTATAAGTAATATGATCAATTTAATTTTGTTTCAATCTTCAGTGTGCGAATCTCCTAATAGGCCTAAGTAACAGTGACGGTTTTGTTTTGACACACACTGAAATCCAATGACACCCAATGAAACATAGAAATGCCTAATGAAACCTAATAACATGGAACGAATTATAGGGCCTACCAATGAAACTAAATGAAACCCATGATATGGTAAAGAACGCAAAAACAATAAGAAGAAAAGCAGTCCCTTAAGCTAGTCCTGAAGCAACCATGGGCATGAAGTTAGGACCTCATTTTCTTATCCTCCGCATATGAGGGAGAGTGGCCAGTCCTTTGCCTCGCCATCTCATCTTCCCAACGATAGTGCAAGATCAGTCCTACTCATTGATATCTGAGTAGGACAGGGACGCAGATGGAGGAGACATCTTGCATCAATTTTTTGCCATGGCGGGGGTCTGAACCCCAGATCTCTCGATTGACAGACCACCACGTTAACTGCCACACTACCGATCACACCCATACAAACTCGAGCAGTACTTAAGCGTCATAATTCCGGCTGAATTAAACATGCGTTTTAATACATATTGGCAGAATAAAGATTATGTAAATAAATCCTGATCCTGACTCTGATTTATATACTGACCCTGACTCAGCTACTCAGGAGGCCCTATATCGTCAACCGCTCTACTGGATTCGTCGCAAATTTTCATAGAAACTCAAACTTAGGCGTATACCTGCTGCTCGAGTGTCGGTCAACTGGATATTCGGTGTCTCTCCTGGATCGATTTGTGTTCCATCGAGTGAAGACATCAGTTCTGCCAGACAGAATTTCGCGGGTCGTCGCCGATTTTCACAAGTAGTTCGCTACAAAGGAAGCCCAAGAGAAATTCCTTTTTACCAATATAACATACATTGCAGAACATATTATTATTTTGGTTCACACGTAACCAAACATGTCAAGTCTCAAGACAAAATAAAAATTAGATGTAGACACTAGAGGTCTGCGGTTATACTCCAGAACGACCAAGCTCTTCGGATAGTGTCTAAGAGCCGGAAGGATTATTTTTACCTCGGGCGTTAAAATAATCTCTTCCATAGTTTCCCAGATCTGTGTTTCCTACGATAAACGCTGTGGAATGTATGGAATGTAACTGATTCTGTTAAACATGCCGACCTCCCTAAGGCCTGCATGCCGATGCAGGCACACGGGCGCTGCTAAGCATGCGTGATAGGCCGTTGGCCGACCTCCCTAAGGCTATTCATCTCGCTCCGTCTCACTCGCTCCCTCCATTTGTCCCAATTTCTCACTGCGTCCATCCCTCCCTCCATCCCTCCCGGCATCACTCCCTCAATATGGCACACGATCTGACGGGAGGGAGAGGAGAGGAGGAGCAAGGACGAGGCGAAGACTGATTAGCCTAAACATCGATTGATCACAGGCAAAGACGTGAGACTGATGCGCATTATCACCGGAGACAACATCAAAGTACTCATCAAGAAAACCGACCGTCAAGGAATTTTCACTCGCAGTGTGATTTATAATCAAGCATTCCAATAAATAAATTATTTTCTTTTCCGATCAATTCATTCTTTATCTTTTTCAACGCTTCCTGTGACAGGCAAATACTCTAGTAAGGGGCCATCCATATATTACGTACACAAAAATCCGGGAAAATTGGACCCCCTCCCCCCTGTTCGCAAGCGTACTTTCTTCCACCACCCCCCCTCTGAGTACGTACGTTTGACGCACCCCCCCCCCCGATGACCAGCTGCAGAAAGTGTCTCCAGGCAGCCTGTCTGCACTTTAGGCCAGAGTATTGAAGGGCCAATATAGACAAATTTTAGGTGTCGTTCACAGCACAGAATAACTGCACATGGCTTTTATATAATGTAATAAAATGCCATGGGACGACTATAGGATAATTAAAGTTATAAATAGGCTAATGTGGACGTCATAATTAGAAATTTATTTTGGGTACGTACACATTTTGTTACCCCCCTCCCCCCCCCGTTCGCACCCGTACGCAAAATCGCCAAAATCCGACCCCCCTCCCCCCCTAAGTGCGTACGTAATATGTGGATGGCCCCTAATAATAATAATAATACTTAAAAAATTCGAATAATAAAGATGTGTAATGGGTATGCGTAATACAATAATAATAATAATAATAATAATAATAATAATAATAATAATAATAATAATAATAATAATAATTATTATTATTATTATTATTATTATTATTATTATTATTATAATAATAATAATAATAATAATAATAATAATAAAAATAAAAATAATAATAATAATAACAAAAATAATAATAAGGAGGAGTAGGAGGAGGACGATACTGAGGGTGAGGAAGAGAATGCTGAGGATGAGGATGCTGATGATAACGATGACGAGTGTGATGATGATGAGGATGCTTAGGATGCGGATGCTTAGGATGAGGATGCTTGGGATGAGGATGCTGAGGATGAGGACTAGGACGAGGACGAGGATGAAGATGTGGTTGATGAGGATGAGGATGCGGTTGAGGATACGGTTGAGGATGAGGAGGATGGCGGTCCTCTCTGTCTCGATGTAGGAGTGGTATCGTAGGCGTCGCTGGCTTCTTGGACGCCGAACGTTGCCTCGTTAATCTCGCGACTGGGGTCGAGTTTGATGCAGTGGAGGAGGTTGACGACGAGACCCGGGCAGACGCAGAAACGATCGCACAGGACCTGACGCACGTTGTGGGCCAACTCCCTCGTGTTCTCGTCTTTCACTGTTGTTACTGCATAGACAACGGCTGATCATAATTCGGTCTGTTGTCATGAGCCAGCCTAAAGTAAAGTGTTTTCTGACATACAGTGTGCAGTTGACATTGTCGAATGTGCAGTTGACTTGTTTCGAGTGTGCAGTGTGTGGTGTGAATTTCTGACAGAATTAGCTCAAGTTACCTACACACGTTTTCATTCTCATACCTAAAATTTTACTTACCAGTCCAAGTACAGTTTGAAAGTTTAAGGAAAGGTGCGCTGCGCAGTTGACATTTCTGAATATTTTAGACAATGCTACGATTCTTAAAAATTTCTTTCTCTATTGTTACTTCACATCATAGCTTTCGTCCACAGTAAATAGATCTAAATCTTAATCAACGGCTGATCGTAAGGCACAGAGAAATGTTTGGTGGATAACAAAATGGCATCTTGCAAAGGTCTGAATGAAATAGTGGGCCATGACAAGTAACGCATGCACAATAGCCACCTCAGTTGTCCATTCCAAACTCGAATATTGTAATTCCCTTTTCTACAACATCGACTCTTCTCAAATAAAAAGCCTCCAAACAGTCTAAAATATTCTCGCCCCCGCAGTCACCAAAACTCCCAAATACCACCACCACATAACCTCTGTTTTTAGATCATTTCATAGGCTAAAAGTCCCTCAACGCATCCACTACAAAATTGTATCTCTTACCTACAACGCCCTTCAAACCTTTCTAACTCTTATATTCGCCAGCTATTCACCATCCAACCACCCAGGTCTATTCGCTCATCATCGATCGTATCTTTCTCTATCTCGACCTTCAATCTCCTTCTCTCTGAAATTCTGCAACCGCTCCTTAGTCTGTCCTGCACCGGCTCTTTGGAATGAACTCCAAAAGATTTCCGCCAGTTTGCTCATACTCCTATCTCGCCAGTCAATTTAACCTCTCCTCCGCTTGCACTGTCCTCCGCTGCTTTCCACTCACAACTGAAACCCGAACTCTTCAAGACATCCTATTCTGCTTATATTCCTGCGCCACCACACAACCACCATCATCTCCGATTACCACCGTACCCTATAGTATACACTGAGTGATGGATATAGAGGAGCTAAAAAAAACAGCAACAGCATGTAATATTACATGCTGTTGCAAAACGGTTGTGCCTAGAAGCGACCATCGTCAACATCTGCATAGTGCAATTTATGCATCATTAAAACGGCGCTAGAACAAGTTTACAGATAAATGAAACAGTTCTTACATGTGAAACCCCGTAAACCAAGTCGTCGATTTGTGTCCTCGGAAGAAACAGTTTTTACCTTTTTGTGATCAACAGTTCGATTGTTGGAAATGACAATTCTTTGTTCATTATTCGATTACTGGTCGATTTGCGCTCCAAAATTGCAGCTCTTTCGACGAAACTTCTATAGTTTCAACTTTTCTTGATGACATTTACGATGATCAAGTCGAGTTTCTGTTCGAAACAATAATTTCGTATCGCACATTTGATTCTTGTTCGATTTGTGTCTTCATAAGGTACAGTTCTTTAACTTGTTTCTCGAATTTAATTAGAATGTCTAGGCCTACTTCTCCAAATCGGCGATTTTCGTTTCATCTCGATCTTCCATGTCGATTTACGACTCGTTTCCAATGGACACGAAACAATCGGTCCAAATTTATGACGTCATCGCAAGAAGGTGTTTTAATTATATTATTTACGTCATCAATATGTCGTCATTCCGACTCATTCGCCAAGAGAGTAGGCCTAAATCAATTTATCATGGTCTACAGTACCGAGCTCCTATGTCCAAGAAATCTCTATACCCACACATTAATTTTCTCTTAACGTAGGCCTACAAAAGCCTGTTCGCCATCATGCCATGCATTTATAACGTGTAGCATAGGCCTACTTATGTCTTTTTTTAACTACTCTATATCCATCACTCGATCCTCAAACTTTCCATTCAAAACTGAAGTCCCACCTCTTCAAGAAATTTTAACCTGATTCATCCATTCCTCCTCCTTCCGATTTCTCTTTCCGAACACACAACCCACCGTAACAGCTCCACCAAGTTTTATTGCCGTGCTACCTACCAGCATGTCTCCAAATATTGCGGGTGGTCGAGGGGGACAAGACCCCACCTTTAAGAGTGGGGGGACACACCATACATCTGACACCCCCAATTTTGAAGAAACACGAAAAAAATTAACATTTTGTTCTCGCGGATGACACTAATTTAATCGTAGGTTCATCACACATCGGAACAGTGGTTGCAGAATATGATCACATTGCGTTATGGGCTAGAAACAATTACCTCAAGTTAAACACAACCAAAACCCGAGAGATAATCTTCTCCAGAAGGGGTCAAAAAGGGTCAAACATACCTCCAATCATTCAGAGAGCAGAAAGAGTTGATACTCTTAAAATTCTGGGGATAACCCTTAGCTCCAACCGCAGCATATCTAGACATATTGACAAAGTCCTAACATCAAGTTCCACCTCCTGTACGTGCTCATGGTTTTTAGAGAACATGCATGGTCTGTCCCCTCAGGCTTTGCATGATGTAGCAAGGGCTACCACTATTTCTCACCTTATGTACGCCCCTCCAGCCTCGTGGGTTTACACCAGCAACTATGATAGCATTGATAGGAATAGGTTGGAAAGCATGTTACATCAAACTATGCATGCGCAGAGGCTTCCTTCTGCCCTCCATCCCAAGTTTGTATGACATGATTCAATGTCGTTTATTGCAATCCTGACAGTTGTAACACATATCTATACATATATCCTGCAATCTCGCAAGGAGTCTAGGAAGGCAAAAGGAAGACCCAAAGGGACCAAGGTCCCGCTGACGGGCCGCCTATACATGTGAATTATACCCAGGGACGTCATTTGGGGGCAAGGGGGCATTTGCCCCCTGATTTTTGAGAAAAAAATGAAAAAGCTGGAACAAGAAAAGGAGGAAGAAGAAGGGGTAAAAAATAAAAAAATGATACTCAAATTCATGGAATTATTATATACTATTAAGAGAACTAGAGTCTGCAAAGGCTTTTTTCACAAGACCACACCTCTTTGACAGTGGGGGAGCGGCACATTATGGAGTTCCCCCGAAAATCTGGAAGAAACACCCAAAAACTGTGAAATTTCTTCGCGCGGAGCACGAAACATTTTTTTTGCCTCTTTTTTGACGTCCTTGCCCCCCCCCCCTCTGAAAAAAGCTGAAATGACGTCCCTGATTATACCAAGACAAATTAAGATAAGAAGCAGGAAGATTAGCAGAGAAAGAAGATGAAAGAAGAAAAGAAAGAAGCTCAAGGAGAGCATAACTAAAAAGAAAAATAACCATCTAGGTAATCTTAACTACTCTTAACTAAATTTAGCTCGCGCCAGAGGCCATTCAGCCGACCTCCCGCACCCCCACGCCGCGCACACACCCACCGAACAGAATATACCAGAACGTTTATGAACTGCTGCAGATGCTGGTTTATTTAAAAAATCTGTTGCCAGCCTTACCATGTCCTTCGTGGTATTTTTCCTCCCCCGCGACAAAATAAATACGACTTACGTACAAGAGCTCACAATTTTACCCCTCCAACTAAAGATAAATGTAATTTTATTCCTCGTGTTTTGTCCAAAGATGCGTATTAATAATTAACAAATCCCTCGATTCTCTTCTCTCAAAGCAATTCTAATATTATCGTGCTTCTGTAATCTGTTGCGTTATTGTCAACTGGATTTGTTGAATTTTAAGCGAATATTGACTGATTGATTGATTGACAGACATCCTTCTTTCGATCGTAATGGCGAGCTGTATGAAACACGAGTACTGTAATTGCTTACCTTCACATGTGCGTCTGCTGGAGTACAGGATTTTGAAGTATAGTGTGTTCGATTTGGTCTAAGTGTCGTCTTCTGTTGCGGCATGAAAACACGTCTCTGTTTCTTTACAATCGTTTCCTGTTTGGCACGAAATTACGTCACAGATAAACGATGACGCAACAATTATAGTCCACCCCAAAGATGTTAATAGATGAGGTCTTTGGTCCACCCAGCGAATAAGAAGATGGCGCAAATATTGTGCCCGACCGTAGCTTTGGCCATAACCCCACTAGAGTCGATATGGGCAGCCCATGAGGAATGCAACCTGGGATGTTACTCGCCCATTGTGTGCTGCAGTTCATACGGCTGCCCAATCAGTGGTTAAAGTGGTTTGGGTGAGCTGTGGGAACGCGAAGAGTTTCATTGGAACGCATGCTTGAGCAGTGGGAACGTAAGCAAAGAATTTCGAGAGCAGTGGGAACGCCGTTCCCACCGTTCCCACCCCACTTTAACCTCTGTGCCCAATGCCCATTGACTAAGTCATATGGAGCACACTACTTCTTCTCACGCGTGACTATCATATGGGATCACTGCAAGATCTTTCCACTGGAGAAACCTTGGGATCACGGTAGAGGCTATATAGGGCTTTCCACTTTGTACATTTGTCGGCCGCCATTTTGGGTTGCAACTTGCAAGCATCGACACAACATGGAGACTAGAATGGTAAAAGCAAACTATGCCACATGCACTAGATAAATTTCCTTGCATGCTGCTGTGTTGACAGTTTTCGCTAGGCGGCGCCTCTGTATAGGTGAGCAGCGCTTGAGCCTAGGGCGGTACAGTTGTCAGCGATAAAGTGTTAACCGCGGATGTTATATTTCTGCATCGTAACACTTCGTACTTTATCAGGTAATGATAGATGCAGTGTTACCACTCAATAAAACTGAAAAACCCAAGATAGGACGAAGAAAAAAACCCAAGAAAACCCAAGGTGGTTTTATGCAGACTTTTTAAATGAATAAACGCATTATAATCAATCAATCAATCAATCAAAATGATTTTATTGTTCACCATAAACATATAGGCATGAAAATAACAAGTACATGTTACATGTGTTGGAAGATGAATAGTTTAATGGCTTATATTACGCTACCTTTCAAAATGTCTGGTAAATGTATAGAGTGAAATTACAGCTGTTGAATGCAACTTTTCTTGACTTCAGCCGACCTCCTCCTGTTATCTATTTGGTTAAAAGCAGTTAAGGCAAACTGCCTAGATTCAGTTCATTCATAGTCCTGTTAGATGTGTTCATCTGTGTGTGTTTGCCTGTCTGTTTCAGTCTATCTGCAGCTTTTGCCCTGATGGTAAAGCATTAAATCATCCCTTATATTCACTTTCTATCACTAATATTTCATTAACTGTGTTATTTTATTGCCTGTATTTGTCTTTGTCATATATTCTCTTCCCTCTCCCCTTTCTGCTGTCTATCTCTTGTGTCTCTGTTTCTGTTTCTCTATCTCTGTTTCTGTTTCTCTGTTTCTGTATCTCCTTTCTCTGTCTCTGCCTCTGTTTCAGTTTCTTTGTTACTCTATCTCTGCTTCACTGTCTCTCTGTCTCTGTTTCAGTGTCTCCGTTTCTGTGTCTCTGTTGCTCTGTCTCTGCTTCTGTCATGTTCTCTGTCTCTCTCTTTCTCTCTGTTCTGTCTCTCTTGTCCATCTACCTTGTCTGAATGCCTCTCTTGAGCCTTGTCACGTGCTCAAGTTTACTCTTTCAGCAGAAATATTTATGGCACACTTGACAAGACTGAGTGAACTGAATCTTAGCAATTTGCCTAGATTGCCTTCAGCCAAATAGATAACAGGATGTTGGCTGAATTCAAGGAAAGTTGCATTCAAGAGCTCTTGCTCTTTCTCGTGTTGCTAGTTTTGAGTTGCAGGGTAAACACCAATTGAAATGGAACATTCTGAAGTAAATGCTGATTAGTGTGATCTGTGTGTTTCCATTCAAGTTGGTTTCTAAAGCAATTGCTTCATCTGAGCGGGTCTTGTTTCTAAAATAATAGCTGTCTATTTCATCTGAGCTGTGCGTGGCCTTTGGCAGTTGCAGGCGGATGGAATAGGATTTTGTTTGACGATGAAGCTGAAACAATTGAGAACTCGTGACACTCAGACTCAGAGTCGGTTCCTTCTTCCCTGTTCCGTAAAAAACAAACTAGATTCTTCTGACACTTGTTCAGCGCTATCAAGATGTAATTAAACGGCGCTGTATCATGTGTTTAGCATATGGACGTATAAGTAGAGATACTGGTATACACTCGTGCATGCAACCATGCAAACATACACATGCATGCATGCGAACATACGTACAAACGTACATGAATGAATATGTATGACGGCTGAGCAAGTTTCCTATTCGTGGGAATCAAGTTTATGAAAAGTCATGACACTAAGTAATAGCACACATCGAGGATTCTGATGTATGTAGTTGAGGCGTCTTTTTCTTCAATGATTGATCGTGACCATAATCAGTGATGGGCACTAAACTATTTTTTTAGTTAAACTAAAACTATTTTCCAACTAAAATAAAATAGTTTAACTAAAGTTGGCAACTGATTTTGGAAATTAGTTAACTAAACTAAAAAAAAGTAGTTAAACTTTTTCCAACTTTTTACGACAAACATTTTCACAATAACAGATGTTAAGTGAACTGTAATAATGCAGAGCGTCAATGACAATTTCACCTTCAAACTATGCAATGTGTACTGTTCTAGCATACAGTTACAGGCGTACTGCAAGTAGTGTATGAATTTGAAAACACAGGCTGTTAATGCTAAAACCATGCAGTGTTAAAATGTTTTTTGTTAACAGTGTTCAATATTCATTGTGGAAAAATAGTTGCATATTGCTGATTTTTTTAGTTAAACTTTTTAGTTAGCAACTAAATTTTTTTAGTTAAACTATGGTTTTAACTAAACTATTTTATTTTAGTTAAACTTCATCCCTAACTAAATTTTTTAGTTAAACTAAAAGTTAGCAACTTTTTAGTTAACTATTGCCCATCACTGACCATAATCAATCTGATCATTGATTTTAATTTGTGAGCGAACATTGTCTCTTCTGTGGTTTCTGCTAAGTGCTGTCTCTTGACCTAAACAGATTGTTGAAGATGTTTTCAACTCTTATCTTGTCAGGTGAAACTCCTTGGATCAGATTAACATAGCTTCTTAACTCTAACGTGAGGTGTGTGAGTGTCTGTGTTGGTCTGCCCTTCAGATCCAGTGATCAATGAATTCTTTTCTTTTGCAGATCCTGAATGAAACAGTTTGAGCAACAGGCTTGAATGGAGTCAACGACGCCTATATAAATTATGCTCAAAATAACAATATAGGAGTTGATGGTGTATCTGATGCAGAGCAGTTGTTCTGCGGCACTTCATGCACCCATACACTGGCTGTAACAAGGTCCACTCGTCCCTCCCTCCGTCCCTCCGTCCCTCCATCCCATCCTCCCTCTCTCTCAAAACCTCGGATGGTAATTATTGCTCCCTAGAGAATCATTGTCAAGCAGCATAATGAATTCCCAATGGCTGTCGTGGTCTGGCTGACTATTCCTTCAATGTATCATTCTATACCATTCTGAATCAACTATCAGTTCAGGAGCTACATCATTTAGGGCTTTAGGATCCCATGGTCAGCAAACATCACTTCAGCTGATGTTGCTTTTCTAACAGTATGTGATCCTGTAACCATAACTACACGATGATCGGTTGATCCACTGTTCTTGACCTTTGCTTGATTCACCTTTCAAAGATTTCAAGCTTTTCATGCTTTTGTATCTTTGATCTTTTCACTGTCAGACAATGAAGCAAACAATGGGAAACTCGGATCCTTTCGGCCTATTCTTTAATGGCGGTTTCCCTCTTAATTACTGCCCCTCCCCTTCAGTGGCCGATACCCTCATGATGTCCTGATCTAAGAGTTTGTTGAAGCTAAGACCAGCTGGCAGATCTGATCAGACTCTGCTATCATTAACCCGAACCCTAATTGAAGCTGGGTTTAATGTGAAGCTTTTGCCAGAGGCCACAGCTGGGAACAAGTAGGTTAATGTTGTACCACAGTGCAGGAGACAACTGCCAAAGTAGATTTTGAGTGATGACCATCACCTGGGAACTTCAACTCTGATGTTATTCTAATGATTTTGATGGCCTTTCTTGTTACTTCTGACACCTAATGATGGACGAACGACTTGAAAATCCAACAGCAACAGACGTCACAGTCCGTTTTCTTGACCTATGGTCAACTACTAGTCTTAGACTCCAATTTATAAAGTGCTACTATAAAACTGTTCCCAATCACTAGCTTATTCACGAGCACTGGGAGAGGGGTTGCCTAGAGATGATAATGGATATGTCCGAGTCCGATTGCCGGAGAGACCAGAGAGAGGAAGTAGTAGAGCTGCTATGATGGGTTTCGTTAAGGATAAACAAGCTTGGAAGGGGAGGGAAAGCTTGAAATGTGAAAGGGAAAGCTTGAAATGTAAAAGGGAAAGCCTGAAAGGCCGAAGGGAAAGCTTGGAGGACGGAGGGTAAACTAGCTCTTCACTCTGCTAAGGTTAAGGTGAAAAAGAAAGCTATTTCATCAGCGCATCCGTCAACCATTTTTGCTTGAAACCATTGTGACTGAGTGTGAAAAATTGGGTATACTCGAGTGACGCAGAATGCCTGTGTTGTTCGGTTAATTTATCAGTTCATCATCAATAAATTTATTATCACAGTTCTGGTCATAATTCTTTCTTGTGCATGCACAACTTGTTTTGATTACAAATTGTATACGTGCAATTCTGATGAAGCTGATGAGAAGGCAGACAGAATGCCGGAGCTTTGATCTATGGACGAAACTCTAAGCTCAGTCAACAATGCAATTAACCTAATTAGGTAATTACTCTAGGCTGGCTAATTTCTGGCAACTAGCGTGACATCAAAAGCTGTAGCAGTATTTGTTCAGCCACTGGTGTCTAGTTTTTGGCAACATTTAAACTATAGTAGCCTATTCATTGTTAGCTATTGTTACTACACTAGTGTGGGCAGCTTTCGAGAGCCTGCAAATTGAGTTGCAGGGTGTTTTTTGCCATTTACTGTAAGAGTTAATTTAATGGGTTGGTAAATGCACTGTGACCGATGTAGGCGGCCGCCTGCTGTGAATTTTTGAGTGAGTATTATGTAATGACCAAATGTGCTGTGTATTAGAGAGTAAGAGATTTCGACTGGTCTATAGCCCAGATGGCGGGAGCATTCTGGCCTCGGATGATCGGATCCCGAGGTCACGCAGTCTCTTTTCATAAGTTACATGTTCTCACGGTTAATTTATGCGCATTCAAATTAGAAAACCCTTTCCTCCGCCCTTCCAATTCCTCTCCCCTTTCCTCTTTTGTTACCGTTGTTGGCTGGGTGGCTGTCTAGTCAAGTGCTTGACCCACTGCTGTGGTGGTGTGGTGGTGGTGGTGGTCACGGTGGTTTGGCGTTTGTGTGGCTCGGTAACGTGTCGAAACTAAGTAGCTCAGTGAGATAAACATAGCATGTGCTTACCTTACTTAATGCGCGCCTTTTACGACTATATGTAGCCATATTTCAGAACTTTTGAAGATAATTCTAAGAAGCCGCTCCTTAAATAGGTTTACTCAAGGTTGTGCTCTAGTCTTTCAACTTGGCCTTCAATTTCTTCAACTCTACAGGATACTCGACACATTATGAAGAGAACCCCACATTCAGATATGTACAGACATCATGCATACATGGGCCACACTTTGATTCTTTTTTCGTGCCCAGTCCACTCCTATATTGGATTCACTTGACAACCTACGTTGGGTTCTGAGAAAACTATGACGTTGACCGTTAAACCTGTAATGAGGACAGTCGACCGACTCATCAATTATAATTACTCCGCACATCATATTGGACATTGTATGACGACGGGCCTTCGACTGGATCGAGGCAAGTGGCGAAACACAGAGGTATGGCCAGACAGAGGGAAGGAGGGGGCAGAGTGGGAAGGAGAGAGGGCTGACTGATGACCAAGGATGTTGATGTTTGTGGCCAGGACTGACATTTATATGATCTGACGATCGTCATCATCATCATCATCATCAGTCGGGACCAAGTCAGCCTCCGGGCAGCAGGGACTGGCTGGCTCTTTGGTTGGCTGGTCACAGGGTGTTGCTACCCTCCCTGGACGAGGGGATGGGGTAGGGTGGGGTGGTGCGAGAGGTAAACAGGATGTTGGGTCATTACGTCTGGCACGCATGCCAGGCGGCTAAACAACATAATCTTTTCTATGGTGTTAGGATTGGTGAAGGCGAGGGGAGGTCCGGAGTGAGTGAGGAGGGTGCTGACAGATGTCTGTATGGTTGTATAACTTGTATTACAAGGGTCACGGATGTATACAAAAAATTGGCATTCACGGACCTATATTTTAATATTATATATATATATATATATATATATATATATATATATATATATATATATATATATATATATATATATATATATATATATATAGGCCAGTTGTATATTATAATAGATTATTGTACTGAGGCATGTCTTCACGCTATGTATAGCTATAGGACCTATTTTGCAGTCTGACAGAAAGACAGGAACAGACAAGCAGACGGACAGACAGATAGACGGCCGCATGTAAGGACAGAAGAGTATTTGCTGATGACATACGTGAACTGTTCTTGGTATAGTGGACAGTCCTTATCACAAGGACCTTTAGAAATGTCTGTGTGGCGGAAAATCGGCCAAGATGAAATTGCGCATGTTGAAATGCATCTACTTGACTTCTTTACTTGGCCGGCAGTTGGCCTGACAGTGACCGACAGACGGACAGAAGGTAACGAAGACGGACGGAGGAAGAGACATGGACGGGCACAGAGGCATAAAGACGAAGACACGCACAAAAGGTAAATGGATGAAGGGACAAACCAAAGAACAGGACAGACAAAGGGACAAATTACCAGAGGGCAGGACAGACAAAGGGACAAACCAAACGACAGGACAGACAAAGGGACAAAGAGGGAGATCAAGGAACAGACCGGGCGACCAGAGAACAAAGAAACGTACAAAGAGACTGACCAAGGGACACACACACACAAATGGACGTAGAGATCTAAGACAGACCAGGTGTTGGACGGCGGTTGTCTCGTGGTCTGTTTGGTCAGTGAATGGGTTTCGTCTGTGTTGACAAAATGACTGCATTCCATTGGCTCTCATTCCTCATATTATGGTCTATATTATGGCGGCGACGACTTCTATTCAAGTCTTCGCTGTCGTTGGTGTAACTAACTTGAACAGATTGAAGTGGATAATTTTTTTAATCCTGTATCGAGACGGAGAGCGCGCCGATAGCTCCTCCCACAGGCCACTCGCACGTATGCCCCGGCTACTTAGCCCGTCGTGTCGCGGTGGGGAGGGGGGCTATCGTCCTACGCGCCAGGCCCCCGCATGTACTCGTCTAGCGGCCTATCGCCTTTGCATTGTAATGATTCAAAGAACAGTTCATTCTTTTCTGGTCATTACGGTTTTAAATGCCTTACGATGAAGACACACGTTTAGCAAAGACACGTTTAGCCTGCCTGCGTTGGTTCATGTTTCTCGGCTGTGCTGTCATTCCGGGTGCAATTTGCTTATAATTACGATTTATTACAATCGGAAAGATTTATGAACGGTTTCTTCTGTTCACTTTGGATTATATTTTGGAAGAAAATGGATGTCGTATTTGTAGGAGACGTTTGAGATCCGTCGAATTCTGTGAACGTTCTCGTGAAAGGTTTTGGCATTTAATGATCAGAGGATCATTACCAAGGTCTTCAGCTGTACCTTTGCATTGTTGTTATCTGCCCAGTCTCTGAATCTTCTTCCACTGATGACCACAGGTAAGATTACGGACAATGATTACGTTTACGATTTGATTTTGACAGTTTAGTGGTTCACAATATTGTGCTTGAAATTCTGTTTATATGGTGTATGTGTTTGTGTCTAGGTAGGTGTAAATGTGTGTTTGTAGGAATGTATGCATACATAGCACCTTTTTAAGAGCCTCAAAAAATGTCAAAATGCTTTGGGTGACTCTGGATATAAATCTTACATTTCAACCCAACTTAACAAACCTTTACTTGTTTTCATCATGTCAGAGCAATACGTCACACTTACCAAAGACATGTCACAGCCCATTGCCTGCTCTCTTGTCTGCTCTCACCTCGACTATGCGAATTCTGTGTTTGCAGGTATCTCAGATCTTGAAGTCGAGAAACTTCAACGCATCCAAAATGCCCTGGCCTATGTGGTGCAACTTGTCTGTACATATTCCTTAACCTTCCTTAGGGAGGACACGCCGCACAATCGGAGACCCAGACTGCATCCGTTTGCCCTTCCTATCAAAGATAATAGGAACTTTCTGGCTCGGATAACGTATAAAAACAGTTACTGACAGGAACATTCTGACTTGCATGACGTTTCAAAAACAGTTAATGGCATATAATCAGCGCCCAAGTGAACTGTACCTCATTGCGTTCTGTCAGTGGTATTTGTATGAATAAATGAAGATATAATAATAACCCTGCTTGGTCAGCTGCATTGGCTTCCTGTTGAATTCAAATAAAGATATAAACTGGCCTGTTGGACCTATAAAACCCTCACAATTGGAACTCAAACCTAGTTTAACTACTATTATACCTGTACGTTCCTCCCCATAGTCTCAGCTCTTCAGAAATGGGTCTTTTGGTTGAGCCTTGACGTAGCACTGTCATTGGCTCTCGTGCACTCCATGTTGCTGCCCCATTGAATGGAATTGCTTACCATGTCTGTTCGATGCTAAAACTCTATTTCTTCCTTTAAGAAATGCCTCAAAACTCACTATTTCTCATTGGCTTTCAAACATCTGGATATCTAACTGCTCTTCACCTGGCAACTGACTAATCACACCTCAGATTCACATTTCTTCTGTCTGACTTTGCGAGCGTTAAAGTGTTTGTAATAATAAAAATAATAAAATAATAATAATAAGTAAATAATAATAATAATAATAATAATGATAATAAGTAAATAATAATAATAATAATAATAATAATAATAATAATAATAATAATGATAATAAGTAAATAATAATAACCTGCCAATTTTGCTGACAGACCTAAAACGGTGCAGTGGGCTTTATAAGGAATCCTGTGTCCATTTCATCTTCATTTGTTGACCAGGGATTGGAGCCTTGGACGGATTAAGTAGAAGAGTCCTGTGAACAGAGCTCTTTTTCTCCTGCTCCTGCTCCTGCTCCTGCTCTCTTCTTCCTGCTCCTCTCCTCTCCTTTCTTCCTCTTTGTCTGGTTTTTCTGTTCTCTTCCTACTGTCTTCCCTATAGTATGCTCCTCTGCCTCCTTACCCCTACCTAAATTCGTGGAATAATTTTTGCTTCCTGAATTAAATCCTGGAAATTAACACAAGGATGTTGCAGCTCTGGTCTGAGTTAAGACAAAGAGGAAAGACAGACAGACAGACAGACAGACAGACAGACAGACAGACAGACACACACACACACACACACACACACACACACACACAGACACACACACACGCAGACGCACAGACACACACGCACACACACACAGACAGACACACAGACAGACACACAGACAGACAGACACGCAGACAGACACACACGCAGACAGATACACAGACAGACGGACACAGATAGACAGACAGATGCACAGACAGACACGCAGACAGATGCACAGACAGATGCACAGACAGACAGATGCACAGACAAACACACAGAGAGGTACACAAACTGACAGAAATGGAATGATGGGGAGACGGAATGAGTAGACCAATGGAAGACACGATTGAATGACTAATGAGTGAAGATTTCAATCACAACAGTCGACATTTGACAAGCGATCTTAGCCGTAATTAATTTTCATTTGCCTGTCTGACGCCAATGAACATAATAAAAATTACGATTATTAGGATAATTACAGTAAACACTGGTGACTCACTTTGCATCCGTTTACTGTGATTGTGATTGTGACCAAGCTCTATTTCAGGATTCAGTGTTCATGTTGTTGTTCAATGAATCATATATTTAAAGTATACTCTGGTAAAGATTTACAGCTGCTGTAAATAAATTTTAGTGTCTGTTTAGTTTCTGGTTTAACTATTGAATAAGATAATTACAGTGCATACATCCGTGGGTGCAAAAGCAGTGCTGCTTTTTGGCCAATTCTGTGTATGAAATACATTTGTAGATGCTCCGAGCAATGAGGTTATCATCATCATCATCGCCTTGCCTGAGGGAGGATGAAGGGCTGGACTTGGTTGACCGCATCCGACTGACGCAGCCAATTTGGCATCGAACGAAAACGAACCGAGCAGCAGCTATTCACCTCTTGCTCAACAAACCACCTGGGGTAAGTAACCCCAATGTACTGGATCACTACATCACCATTGATGAGGTTTTTTCTTGAAGTGGCACTTTATAAATATCATGTTACAATTACAATTAATGGTGTGATCAATTACCTCTGTTACATTGAATCAGTACCTCTACTGTGTGTGGCAAGTATCTGTTCTGCATTGGATCAGTACCGCCACTTTGTGGGGAAACTACCATTGCTATATTGCCTCTTGACCTCCACTGTTTGGGCAAGCACCATCACTGTGTGGGCAGGCACCTCCATTGTGTGGGTCAAGTATCTCTTATGTATGGTATCGATATTTACCTCCACTGTATCATCAGAGGAGCACATTCACTATGGTGAGTACTTTCACTAGAATGACTACTTTCCTTAGAGCGTACATCCACTGAGGTGAGCACTTCCATTGGGGTGAATACTTTTACTGGGGCATGTACTTTTATTGACGTATGTACTTTCACTGGAATCAGTACTGATAATTCTTATTAACACTTTAACGATGAGCTACGTTGGTTTCCCAGTCATTTTAGTACACCCTTGTTGATAAGGTGTAAGTTTGTCTCTTTGGTCTTTGTTTATGTATTTCTTTTTTCTGTGTTTTTGTCTCTCTGTCTCTGTCTGTCTGTGTCTCTGTCTGCCTCTCCATCTCTGTCTCTGTCGCTCTGTCTGTCTTTTTGTCTGTCTGTCTGTCTCTCTCTCTCTGTGTCTCTCTGTCTCTCTGTCTATTACGAAGGTGTGGTGAGATGCCCCACCTACAACATCTGCAAAATCAGGAATCACTGCAGTTTAGTCGAAATCATGATACTGTATGTTCAACTGATTTCTGTTGACAGAGTTTTGTCATTCGTGATGCAGTTGAAAGAAAAGACGCATGTCTGATGCTGTCGATGGTTATCTCTAGTCATCCAAAGACCCAAGTCAGTCATGATCCAATTCACAGGTCATCCCCTCAAGAAGGTTCTCAGCTTCATCTTGCCAACTCACAGAAAGCTTTTCCAGATTTAACGTCACTTGTTGCGTTCTGCTGTTCCAATGGAGATAGGTGAACATGCATTTCAGATTTGGTTTTCAGGTTTTCATATTCACGTGTTTCAGCTCGTCTCTGTTACTTCTAAGTTTCAATAGACTTAGTTCCTGCTTAACATCTTTCTGCCTCATCTGCACCTCCTAACTGAGTTAGCTATAATGAGTACACTGATCATACACTGTCGGACCAGTGCCGGTGGGAAGACGAGATGGCAAGAGAGAGGACTGGACACCTGTTCTCATGACGAGGCTAAGAAAATGAAGTTGCTAACAGAACTTCATACCCGTGGCTGTCTCAGGGCCTGCTTAAGGGACTGCTCTTCTTCATTATCGCTGCGACTAATTATTGTTCAGAAATGAGAATTAATTGTGTTTCTAGATTTCAGTTTATTGTTGCAATGTTCGCTGAGATAATAGATGATTATTTAAATTCTGTTTGTCTGTTGATGGCTTGGGGTTTGATATGGAATAAGAGAACTGGATATAGGAATAAACTTGTTAAGTAACTTCAAACCAAGTGAACTGATTATCAAGAACTATCATTAAATATTTGAGAGTGAACAGCTCTTATCTTGTGTTCTTGCTAGTGATGAGCAGCTGCCACATCTCGTTCTACCGAAAGAAATTCTGAAAGCAAAAACGCGACAACATCTGATGGCATTGGCTCATCTTGGACACTGTTAGTCACTTTCCTGTTTCTTCTGCATGCCAGTCTAACATAAAAAAGTAAAAAAGTACTTAAAAGGCGCTATATAAATGTCCAGAGATATTCAACTTAACCTTGGCTACCGTAATTCTGGAGTGTGATGCTGGTGTATCATTGACCTCGGCTTCAAAAATTTGACAAAGACAGAAATTTTTTAATTTCTGTTCTATCTCGGTTTCTGTTCTTTTTTGTCTGAGATATGTGCCTTGAGCTGAATCAGAGGACTAGATTTGCTCATTTTGATTGTATGTGTTTTGGTTTTTAGATTTTTGGATTCCTTCGTTGTTTGGAAGGAGTTATTCGCTGCCCGAAGAAGTCAATGTTTCTGTCTCGCATGGAAAAGCATTGGATGCGACAAAGAGAGCCTGTCATGTATCCCAGCGATCCCTCTGCTCCACTCCTTCCTCGGAATCCATCGT
The DNA here is from genome assembly GCA_963556255.1 of Allolobophora icterica. NCBI lineage: Eukaryota > Metazoa > Annelida > Clitellata > Crassiclitellata > Lumbricidae > Allolobophora > Allolobophora icterica. The sequence goes on from OY744605.1 coordinate 72,883,089, forward strand.
TCCATCTCAGTCGATGTCAGATGGAGAAGAAGCAATAGCCAGTCAGTCTAGGTCAGTAGGTCATCAAAGTAGGTCAACCTCTGAGGATGGCTCCGGCTCTTATCAGGATCTGTTGAAGAATTCTGGTGGACTTTGTAAAACATCGAGTGACGATCGTTCGGGATATGTGTCATCGAGTGACAGTGGATCAGATGTCACCAATGGAATGATCTACTACAGGAGCGACCTTCCGGATAAGCTGAGCGACTATGAGGACATCTGGCCTTCTCACTCTCCCCCAGCATCGAACACACTCCCTTGTGCCTTACCAGGGTCTCATTTGTCCTCCAGTCCACCCAGACTTCCCGCCCCAGTCATAATTAATCGCTCCCTGTCCTCACCAGTCAGTCTGCTGTTTTCTTCTCAGCATCTGAACCATACATCTTCGAAGTGCTTTTCTGTAGCAGAGAGGCAGATGCTAACATCTGATGGACCAGTTGCTGCTGCAGATGTCCATTGTACAAGATCTAGTCAGACACAAAAAGAGGTCAGTAGAGTTGACCGAACAAAGTACCGGTTGAATTGCGAAACTGATGCAAGGAAGAACCTACCTCCCCAGCAGTTAAAACTCCCTAGACAAGTTCGTCGCATTAGATCGAAGAAATCACTGCTGCAAAATGGCAAATCGGTTCAAGAAAATACTTGGCAGCAGCAGCAGCAGCAGCAGCAGCAGCAGCAGCAACAGAACTGCAACTACAATGTGACGAAGATAGAATGCCACAGACTGGAAACATCGGGCGTCTTCCATTTCGATTTTCAGCAGACGTCACGCTTGGCCAGTCATGTGGCAAAGGTCACAAGAAATTCGTCGCATGATTATACTAGTCCAGACTATGCCCTTCCGTATGACGCTCTTCCATATGACGCTCTTCCATATGGTGCTCACCGTGGAGGGATGAAAGATACTGCAGCCTCGTTTAACAGATCTCTTACTAGTCAATCCCAGAGCTATTTGTTCACATCTCTAGTTGACAGCAACCGCCGAACTCTAGCATCTGGACCTCTGCATCCCAGGAACTCGCTAGCGCCAGACTGTAACCATGACAACCGTAACAATACGGCCGTACAGCCACTGAATCTGGATTTTCGTAATACCGCTTACTACAGGTCGTGCCGAAATAATACATCTTCTGTGATATCTAAAACAGAAACTAATGAATCGCGAATGCAGTGCAGTCGCCTTCGACCCACAATCAGTGACCCTCAACATTGTTTCAGAGAAATGAAGTCAGATGATGAGACAATCATGGAGACAGGGTATCGTCTTCCATTTGATGCTCTGCCATTTGAATTGAGCCTAGTTTCTCGCGACCAAGGGGTGAGTCAACTGTTGCCTCCCCACACAGCTTCTCAAGCTGTTCTTCCATCGAATTCAGTCTCCAAATCAAGTCAGGCAGAGGAGGGAAGAATCGAGGAAGCACCTGATAAAAGTATGATGCCCGGGAAGAAGTCTTTCAGAGCAAGCTTCTCTGCCATTCAGAAGAAAATCCTCAGGACAAATCAGAAGAAATCACATGAATCACTCAGCTGCCCGGAGAAACAGAAGACGGAGACCTTGGCTGTGCCTCTCGTGTGTACTCATTTCCCTAATGGAGAATCTCAGTTACCTGGTGCTACAAAAACAGTGATGTCAGAAGGTGAGCCTCTCAGTTCAAGCAGCTCTTTGCGACGTCAGGCATTCCAAGTAGTCAACTTGAAACGAAGACGAAGTTCTGTCTACGACAATGTCTGCACCCCTTCGTATTACCCTTTCCTAAACCCTTGTGACATTCCTAAGTATGGGGACATTTCTCCGTACGGTGACAGGTATGGTGACATTTCTCCATACGGTGATGATTCTCTTCCAAACAGTCGTCGAATGACAACTGCAAGTCAGATGACAACGCTTAGTACTGCGACTGAATACTGTCAGCCCTGGGAGACAATTCACTGGTCACAGCTGCTAGCTCAAAATTCCATCCCCAATTCACCCTGGGATTCTAGTGTTCAAGCGCGGTGCAATCATCCAAACGCGATCAACAGTGCTGTCGTTCAACATCCTTTTGTAAACAGTTACTGTGCTGAAGCTGGAAAGGTTGTTGACAAATGGCACCATTTTCCAGAAGAAATGAATTACGGCGTTTGCTGGAATCAGAAGCCGGAAAATTCTGACTTCAGCAAATTAGTTCCAGCATATGTTGATCAAACTAATGCATCAAAATCTTTGTGCGCCACAGATGATAGGTTTTCAATTTCGGTTTGCTCCAACAATCTCCATTGTAACTCAACAAATGATGTAGGAAAGAGATTTAACCATGCTGCCAAAGAGACTGATGTCAGTGTAGCCAAATCTGAAGTCGTGATCTGTAGTGCTGTTCCTTTGTCAGGCTCCAGTTCCACTCCAGATGTGAACCACGTCACAAGAGATGAGAAGCTCTGTTGTTCTGGCAATGCATGCAGAAATTCTTTCTCTGGGTCTCACAACAATGGAGGCAACAATCGAGAGTCATTGGTTGGACCAATGAGTCCAGATGTCATTCCTCAAAGTGGTGAGCCTCACATACCCTGCTACCCATAATTCAAGTGAAGAAGTTAATAATTGTTTAATCATTACTTAACTTAGTAATTGTTAGGCCAGGTGGATTAATTAATGATCATTACCTAATTAATCACTTCCTTAATCTTAAGTACCTAATTATTAAGAATTACCTAATCAATCATAATCATTATCTAAGTAATTAATAGTTAGTCTAGATACAGAATCGCCAAATTAACTACAATTAGTTTAGTAATCAATCAGTAGACCATGCAGAGGAAGTCAGGTGGCTAGACAGAAATCCGTAAGAAATTGAGGAAGATATTTTAAGAAGGTTAATCCAACCTTCTTAAAATGTCTAATACAGAAAATTTATTTGGATATTTTTTAAGGAAAAGTGAACTGGTGCTTATCTTGCAGTGTCTGTGGATGAGCCGAGTCCTTGCAGAAGCAGCGGGGACGAAATGACAACAGCAACTAAAATCTACCATTACATCATAGAGTAAGAACTGTTTTCAATGCCAGTCATTCAGCAAGTGAATATTTTCATTCTCTCCCTTCCCTATCCCTCCCAATCTACTTCTATCCCAGCATTCCTCCTTTTCTGCCTCCCTCTCTCCCCGTCTTTCCCCACCGCCGGCCTGCTTAGCCACCTTGTTAAAGCCTCTGCCAAGGCACTTCTGTTCGTGAGGATAGTGGTTTGATACCCATCATAGGTATATTTCAGAGATGTTTATCTCTGGCTATAACGTTCCATACACGGGAACCTCATGCAAATGAGCAACAGTAGTGAGGGATCTCACCGGATATATATTTTATTCATTGAAAAGGGGCAGGGTCAAGGTCATGTGGTCACTGTTCAGACGTTTAAATTTACATTTACTCCCTTCCTGACCTTGCCCTATTTCCGTGTCGCTCTGTTGCTCCCGTCCTTTCTGTGTCCTAAGTACCAGAATTCTTATCTTAGCTGTTGCATGTATGTATGTATGCATGTGGTCGATGTGAACACTTGCATTCATCAGCTCTTGCCACCTATTTGTGAAGACAAGTACTCGCTTCGAAAGAGAGGACTTCCTATTATGCTAAATTGTTTAAAAATAGTTTTGTTAATCGATGTTTCTTTAGTTATATTTAGTTGGGCATGTGTGACGCTATAACCTGCTCCATTATAGTTAATTTTAAAAATGTATGTAATCATTGCATAGATGTAATGCAGGTGTGTTTGTCAGGTCTATGCAAATAACGGCTACTTACCTCCTTACTTACTTTTGCTATAGTGTCTTTTAGTTAACTCTCAAAAGTGCTGCCTATGCCAAACTAACCGATGTTAAAGTCATTCAGAACAAAGTTAATCAGTAAGGAAACGGTGCATGCTCAGATAACTAGAAGAATCCCCATAGGTGAGCTCCCACAGACACGTAGAACCCAGCTGACTGAGCTGATAGTAGACATGGTTTTCGAATTCCTGGACTATATATATGGCATCAAAGAAGAGGAGTGTCGACAGGTGAAGGCTGTTGAATGTTGTTGGAACTGTTTGCTGTAGACTGTCTCAGAGGACGGAAGGTTTCTTTGGAAAGATGATACAGAACTTCATCGAATGTACAAGAAATGCAACTGAAAAGAATCCAAAGAACGTCGTTCGCAACGTAAGCAATTACATACTATGACTTTACTTCGAGTACTGTTAACTTCTACTTCTGGTTTATTCTTTTAAGTACTTCTTTTAGCTACTCGTTTTGACTGTTTCTTTCGACTACTCTTTGACTACTTTATTTTGACTACTACTTTAGCTACTTCTTTCGGCTACTTCTTTTAGCTATTTCTTTTAATTAATTTTTCAACTGCTCATTAAACTACTTTTGACTACTATTTTAGCTACTCCTTTAGCTATGTCTTTTTGATACTTGTTTTAATTATGTCTTAACTATTTTGTTCAAATGCTTTTTAAAACTACTTCTACTCCTTTCACCTACGTTGAACTACTTTAAATCACTGCTTTTAGCTCCTCCTTTTAACTATTTCCTTAACCATTTCCTTTAACTACTTCTTCAAACTACTTCTTTTGACTTCTATTTCTTTGGGTGCTTCCTTAATTTCTTTTGTCAGCTACTTCCTTTAACTGCTTATCTCCACCTGCTCCATTTCTTCATTTATCCAGTCTACTAATTAAGACGATTGAGTCATGTGATTAAGATTAGGTTGGTGTTTGGACTAGGAATTCTTGTTGTTACACTTTGTTGTTGGTTTGTATGAAGGTGCGGCAGTTCATGACCGGATTGAAGAACTATCTGACTCATCATGGAGAAGATGATCTGAACGAATTCATCAGATCTGAGTCAGGCAAGGTCTGTCTTCCACTCTCCTCTTCTGTTTATGATCTCTTTTTTAATTGCGATATATAATAATTATAAGATAGTGATTCATAAATAGATGAAAAATATGAGTAACAGATATGGCTGTGAAACAGTGAAAGAATTTGGTCGAGATGGCACGTGAAGAATTGTTGCTTATTTAATGTTCGTAGGCTTGTTGTGACAGAGTCGGACTGTGATCTGGTCGTCACTGAAACAATTTACAATTCAGTTGCTTATGTGTATTAAGTGAAGCTCTCATGTTTCATGCAACATGTAGGAGAGATGGTAACTTCCTGTTCTGTAGCTCTTGAGCCAGCGATGGACAAATCCAAAGATCCTGGACATGAGGCCAGTGCATTAAAGGACTTTACAGTGCTAAATTATACTGCTTGGTGACAAAGACTAGTTTGCATTTACAATGTATCTAGGGTTGTTACATGGAGTCTGCTCAGCAGGCTCAAACCAACAATCATTAGGTTACAGACCAAGCACGCTAGTGGTTAAATCACTCTTTCAGGTACTAATTCCATATGAAGTCATAAACTTTACTGCCTTTTAACCTTTGGACTTTCACTTGGAAACGAAACCCCTTTGACATACTCATCAATAAACTGGTGCCCTGTGCTTTAGTGCTTTTAGACAGTACTTTAGAAATTTTGAGATTACAATCACGATTTCTTCTCACAGGTGTTTTGCTAAGTTGTGATTACTTTGTCTGATGCTTAATGCTTTTCGCCAAAGTCGTATTGCTGCCCTATAAAAGTGGAGAGAGATGTAAGCATGAAGTTGGTGTTCATTGCAGATGAAGTCATCAGAATTTCTCAACCTGGATGTCATTCTGGAGCGCGCGTTTGATGACTGCATTGTACATCCACTTCAGGAACACATCTATCGACTCTTTGTCAATGCATATACACGGTTAGCAAAAAGAACATGAGTTAACTGGATGGTATGTAGAGAAGGAGAACATGATGAACTGGAGAAGGAGAATAAGAATAAGATTAGGGAACACTGTGAGAGGCGCTTTATAAATGTTTAGATACAAATACAAAAAGAAGGACAATTAGCAGGAGTAGGCGAATGTAGAGGAGGAGAATAAGGAGGAAGAGGAGAATGAGGAATAGTAGGAGTAGGAGGAACATAAGGGCAGATGAGAATACAGTGCTGTTGCATGTTATGATTCAGTTATGTCATTCAAGCATTCTTTGTTTACATTAGTTCTCACGCTTCTTTTTCAATTGATGGGAGAGTTGCAACATGAACGAAGCATATTAGATTACATAATACCATCATGCTGTGTAGAACAGGAGCTCAGCGCCTTCTGGTTAAAATATTTGTTTCAATTCATTGCCTCGTGTTTGAAAGATTATTAAACTGACATGGAAATGATGGCTGTTTTGATCCATTGTCTGATGTTTGAATATTTGCTAAACTACCATTGGAATGATCATCTGTTTATTGTCTGTCACTCATCTGTTTATTGTATGTGATTCATCTGTTTATTGTCTGTGATTCATCTGTTTATTGTATGTGATTCATCTGTTTATTGTCTGTGATTCATCTGTTTATTGTCTGTGATTCATCTGTTTATTGTATGTGATTCATCTGTTTATTGTCTGTGATTCATCTGTTTATTGTCTGTGATTCATCTGTTTATTGTATGTGATTCATCTGTTTATTGTCTGTGTTTTTTAGTGATGGTCAGTTGCAGTCGATGTCTGATGGCATCAAATTTGCCAGAAGAAAGACCTCGTTCGCTGAACTCGGACTGCCAGTGAGTTTTACTTCAAAACTATTGATGTTACACTTTTCATAATTGAACTTTTCTTGGATTCTTCATTGACCATCATTCTCTGACTACTAGTGTAATAACTTTCATCCATACGAAATGTTTTCCTCAGGCGAATCTGTCTATGTCATCGTGTTACAGTACCCTGATCCGTAATCACCTTATTCTAGTGAGAAGCTCTTAAAAGGTGCTATATAAATGACCAGATACGTTCTTTGATTCTCGGACAGATAGCTGAATTAATTAGGTCTAGATTTCTCTAAAATTTTTCCATGTTTTTCTATTTATGCACATAATGTATGTATGTATGTATTCGTTTTTAGTTGATGTTGAATATTTGGTTTTTCAGCCAGTGTCATCATGTGAAAGAACAATTACAAATGCTTCACACTTTCTGACGATGATGGAGAATTCTCATTCCCCCACAAAGAAATTCCTATTCCTGCAGTCTGCAGTTAGAGCAATCGACTCAGAAGTAAGAGCAAATGCCATGCGTAGAAACATGATGTATCAACCAAACCAGTTTACCATAAATTAAGTTTTGATTTTCAGGCAGGGCATGCAATTATAAGATTAGTAAAAAGCAGTTAATTAAAAATTATTGTTCAGATGAGGTACAATAGACAGTCGTGGTTTTCTGTGTAGGTTGAGACAAGTGAAGACTCAGAATCAAGAAATTCGGTTCGGAACACTGAAGGTAATTGTTCATCTTTCTTTGTTGATTAATATCTTTATTTTTTTCTCATAGCACAATACGTTTTTAACAGTATCAAGTAAGGTGGTCACCATAAAGATGAAATTTAAGCCTGGAGATTTGTGCAAATGCTCCAGTGTAAGTATTTGGAGATAGAAGAATTAACCTAATAAATAATATTGTTATATTACATGTATATATATATATTTGTGCATATATATCTACATATTTCATGTATATATATATATGTATATGTATATATATTTATATATATATCCGTCAGTTATTTGGGTAACACTTTTAAGTTGTTTCCATGTATTAATTTCTGCACATTTTCTTCTTGTCATAAGGTTGAATCACTTTGTTGACTATACTGTCTTGTTTCTTTCTTGCACTAGGCCTTGTCTCCAGCTTGGTCTGCATTCTGCTCGAAAAGGGTTTTGTCTCGGCCCAGGTAGAGCTCGACTACACGCAGGGTTTGATGGAAATGACGTCATCAGTGACTCCAGAGGGCAGTTACCACCTGGGGCTCTTCGGCTGTGCAGTTGAACTGATCAAGAACATGAACAACAATAGACCGTTAGCAACAAACAACAATGCCAATCACAACACAGCTGTACGTTTGACTTCAGAAACTGACACAAGTCCTCCAAATAAACTGAATTGGCTTTTCTTAATTTGTACTAGGAGACATCATCTGTCTGCCTAATGAATATCATTTACTTTCGCGTGATGCATTCCATTAATTGGCGATGTTTTCCTTCATCCCTCCCTCGTCTCTTGCCCCTCCTTTTTACCTCCCCATGTGTTAAAGGAAACTCTTCAATGACGACCACCACAAATAAAACATTGCATTATATTTTTATTTGTTTTTCTGTAGATTTATGAAAGAAGCATTCACTTAGGCACTTTACTGGATATTCCAAGTGATTGGTCTGGTCATTTCTTTTTCCCAGGGCATTCAGAATGGTTTTTCTGGTTAATTTTTATCCCAGGATATTCTGGATTATTCATGTGGTTCATTTCTTTTTCCCAGGCTATTCTGAGTGATGTGCTGTTGACTGTCTACGTTCCCGATGAGAAGTATAACAAAGTGATCGGTGTTGGAATTCCACTCCGACCAAATTCAGTGACAAGAGATATATGTAAGTCAATTGTCTAAGATTTACGTTGTGTAAAATTGAACCACTTAATGTTGATACTAATCAATTTGCTGAACTGATTCTCTTTCATAATTGTTGGTTTTTGATTTCTGAACTTTTTCCAAACATGTCGGAAACTTTCTTTTCCTGCTCTGTCCAAACTGTTCTTGCCAGTGGATTGTATCTGCGTTTGATTCATTCTTCAGGTGAGATGATGGCGTATAAGATGCGAGTGATGAACCCTCAAGACTACGGATTGTTTCTCCTAACTGAGGGAACTGGTAAGCCCAAGTTTCCTTTTGTATGTCTGTGTGTCTGTCTGTGTGTGTGTGTATGTGTGTGTGTGTGTCTGTCTGTGTGTGTGTGTTTGTCTGTGTGTGTGTCTGTGTGTCTGTCTGTCTGTACGTCTGTTTTTATCTCATTATTTTACTGCGTCTGGGGTCTGAGCATTAGTTAAGTTTGGATCAACCCAGAAGAGTCTTTGAAATTAAAGAATGAATTTTATAGAAATTTTATCTAGACTTCACAAGACTTTGATGTGAAGCACTACCTTCCTCACAGGGCTCATAGCTTATGAGAGATGAAAAGAATGCATGCCATGGATTTGATTTTAACCCTACACTGTCATTCGGTTTGGGCTTAAGATGTGTTGCAGATGGATGTATTACATTTGGTGGTGTTTTGTATTGTTAAACCTAGAGAGGCGCCTGTTGGACCATATGAAGATTTCCGAGTTGCTGTTGGCAGAGAAGGTCAAAGCATCAACAGCTGATTCTCATCCCCGTCTCATCTACAAACGAGTCAATGCCAAGTTCATCTGGCCTAGGAAACTATGACGAACTATGGATTGACATGAAAAAACCTCTCACGAAGTTCATTTCAAACGATTTCAGACTGTGATTCTCAATTAACTATATTCATGAACTGCTTATGTAATCCTACTTCAGCAGGAATATTCTATTTTTTTTACAATTTCATCTAATCCGATATTAGGGTAAATAACTTCTATGCCTAAATTGCCAGCAGGATATTTATCATTTTTTATCGTCGTATTGTTCATACTGTATATGTAAGTTATGGCAAGCTGTGATGATGTTACGTATGTCGATATGAATTAAAAGTTTGTTATGCTGCTGTTGTAAAAGCTCAAAGTTGTATCTTGTATGTACATTGAACAAGCGTTAAATTCTGTGATTTTTATATACATAGCCTAAATATAGCAGTGGAAGAGAATCAACTACGGTACTCTGTATTAAAGACTGCTAAACTTGAGACTCTCCATTTTCAACTTGCTTACCAACCATAGCTTGGCCGACTTCCAGTTTTCTCATTTAAAGGTTTTTGTCCAGAACCTACCACCATAACCATGTACATTAGATGGGAATAAATGGGTTGATACGAGCCCCATATGGGAATATTGTTTCTACATCATAGGCTCCATAAGGTCATGTTATTTTGACCTTAGTGTGAGAATTGTAGAAAAAGACTGTGGGGGGGGGAGGTTAGACTTTGATGAGTTATCCATGTGGAGCTGAATATTTTATCTGTATTTTGCAAACTGAGAACATTCAAAAATGCAATAGAAGGCTTAAACTGCTTAAAGTGATGACATCACCAAATTTATGAGTATAATAATAATAATAATAATAATAATAATAATAATAATAATAATAATAATAATAATAATAATAATAATAATGACAATTTATATGGCACCGTAACACAGCCATGCCATTACAAGGGCGCCTGACCTGAGTATACAATTAACATGTTCAAAAATCTAACAAGAAACCAGAGCATTAGTTTATTAGTAACCCACAAAGTGAATTGTGAAAGAAAATGCTAAAATATATGCACAATATAATCACACTAGCAAAACTGAGGGGGTTGGAAAATATTAATGACGTCCTTAACTTAAGGGGAGTCCTAATTAAGAAAGACTAGGGGGTTGAACTCCCTATAATTCTCACCCTGCTTGACCTGGATCCAATTTTGACAGTGCCAGCTGGCCCTGTCAGCATGCCCACGTGGGCCCATATTCGGATCTTGGACCCAACCTGAGCCCATTTGGGTCCCATCTAAAACCCATGGAAATGCTGGAAGGGTGCATGCCTATCGATTTTTTTTGACTGAGCGCCTGTGATAAACCGGTTGCCGCGACTTCGCCTATTGAGGCGCTGTTGAAATCTAGGGCTTACGATTTACGTGTCGGAAGTGAGATCTCCAACAGATAGGAATTTAATGAGGTTTCGTTTCAAGCAACCGTAAGCTAGGCCTACTTCATTATGACAGCGATCGATGCTCTAGAGCCTAAGTCATTAGTAGGCTACACTGTACACTTTAATCGATTCCTCGTAATTTTTAACCCATTATCTGAAACACTGACTTGATGGATCAAGAACGAACAGGTGTCCAATGTAGGCCTAATCGACTGATAGGCCTATAGTCGTGTCAAACATATAAGATTTTCTGATAAGCTGAATTTAGGCCTATGTGTCTCAAAATAACTTGTTTATTATTAGAAATACAATTACTTATATAGAACCAGGGTCCGATTTGTCAAAAAAGAAGCAGGGGGGTCGAAAATCTATATAAAAATGACTTGTCTTGTGCTGTCTTGTGCTGTCGGCTCTAGGAGCCCTAGCGATCGTCATGACACACAGTCTCCTTTGCCGTCTTGCTACTACCCCAGTAGCCCTTGAGTCGCGCTCCGGCCTGGGAGTCCCACCATCAGCGCTCCGGCCTGGGAGTCCCACCATCAGCGACCATCGGCGTGGTTTGGTGTGTCTCATGACGATTTTCTTGGCATGTTAACAGAGGTGGTTTGCCATTGCCTTTCCCTGGTTTTGCCTGCCGTGCCCGTTCGTTCCCCTTCCTTTGGAAGGGTACCAACAGTTCCCCTTCCTTTGGAAGGGTACCAACAGTCCGCACCACGTGAAGGTGGGCACGGAGGACTTTGGTTCACCAGCCCAGGTCGGATCCGAGTCTACGCTCATGAGAGACGTCGGTCAGGTCGCCTCCCTGCTTTACTCTGCAACAGAGTGACTGGTGAACCTTTGCGGACCAAAATGACTAAGCCACAATTAATTTTTGTATTCGGGATTTGTTCCTCGCGTCGCAAATGACTCGCATTGGATACAATTTATCGCAGGATGCAAATTGAATGCTCTGATTTACACACATAGACCAATCACAATAGGCCCCTAACTAAAAATTCTAAGTTTCTTTTTTCAAATAAAGTTGATAAACTTCCATAATACGTCAAGAGTCCGCAGTGACCAACAGTCAACTACGATGCAAACATGACATCGAAAAAAAATTAAAAGGAGTTTTCAGTCAGAGTTTTAGCTTAAGTAGGCTACTTACAGGAACCAGGGCAAATTGAGAAGATCATTTTGCCTATAGGCTATAAATAAAATGTCTTCTATTATATCTTTAGGTGTGCAATAATTTCTCAAATACAACACAAAAGGATAAGCTTTAAGATTCTTACCCAGTTTTTAATAGAAGTTGTTGATACAGACAAACAAACAAAGAAATTTAAAATTGTGGTAAGGTCCCCTCCAAACTAAAAACAGATAGCTTGAGTCAGTTAATTAGCACAGTTAGGCCTACAGTTAGGTCTAAATTTAAATAGGCCCAATAGAGACTGCACACTTTTCTCTTAATTGGCAAAGTCATCAATAAACTGATTGAAGTCCAACTGGCGTAGAATATCACTTTCGTATGCTCTGCACTGCAAGATGGATAAGTCTCTCATGTGTCATACTTGTGCGAGGCCTGTTCTTAGGCCTAATTATCTTCATCTTAGAAAATGAGCGTTCAGCACTACAGTTGTGACCATGAGCACCAAGTAAGCCTACATTCTTAGCATAATTGCAACATTTGGAAATGAACTTTTAGCACCTTTTTGTCGAGTATTAATTGGTACATGAACTGCTCCTGAATTATGTTGAGGCCTGTGTACCTGTCTTGTGTTAAAACATTTTGACAACATAAGAAAACTGCATGAGCTCATTGCCAAGGTTTTCATCGAGGTCATCGCCATATATTGCTACAAGATTTTTCGCTGAGTTGTGTACTTCTTTATCACTCATAGGCGTAATTTGTGGGGGGTACGAGGGGTACCCGTACCCCCCACTTTTTGGACTGGGGGGTACTGTACCCCCCACTTTTTAAACAATGCCAATCAATATTTTATTTATTGTGCCTTCTCAGAGAACGCAGTCACCACCAAAAGTATGAAAATACTTAGATACACAGGTAAACCGAGAGCCAAAATTAATGTGAATACTGGCAGGGAATGGGCACCATGCGAAAAGCTAAAGTGGAGAAGAAATTGGTACCCCCCACTTTTTAGACCAAAGTATTGGTACCCCCCACTTTTTAGACTAAAGTTACGCCTCTGTTATCACTACATGATTCAAGCCTAGATAGAAAACCAAACCTTGAGCAGAGTAGTTCGTATGATGCTAGCCTTCTTGTCAACTCGGTTGTGAATTGATCAATGATGAGCAGAATTAAAAGTGTCAATCCGAAACTTCTCTGGAGCAGAGTGCGCAGCTTCTGGCGCTCGACCATAATCCAGTGGTAGGAGACGTACGTTTTCATGGCGTGTTCTTGTTTGAACATATTCTGCCGTTCCACAACAGAGTGAGACCCTTATGAGCGGGAACGTTGTTGAACTGGCGGTTGTCCGACAACAACTGATTTATCACCAGTGGCACCAGGCTCAGATGAGACTGCATTGTGACTATCATCCACGTGAGAGCAGATAATACTTAAGCTGTTGCTTAAGGAAAGCAGTAATAGGAGGTGTATTTGCAAGTACTTTCTCATTTTGAGATCCTTTTTCTTTACTTAACTTGCGTTTTTGAGTGCCAGTAGGCCGATTAGTGCCCTTATGCCGATCTCCAATTCGGTTCATGTCTGTCGGCTGAAATTACTGAGACTCTTCAAATTATGTTATTTAATACTGATTTGCAGACTCAGACTGTGGCCTGATATAATGCATATATATATATATATATATATATATATATATATATATATATATATATATATATATATATATATATATATATATATATATATATATATATATATATATATAAAGGTCGAATCCTATAGGAGTGCATGTCTCAAAGCCACTACCAGCACAGAAATGACAACATACAGTTGTGCACTGCTGATGTGCACAGATGTGCACTGCTGATTTGCATAGATGTGTACTATAGGTCACTCCAGGTCAGAAGCGGAGCGCTGGATCTCAGACAGAAATACCACAGAAGAGTTTACCCCACACACGGATGCTAGTGGCTTTGGAGCTGAGATGCATGAGGGTGCTGGCTTGAGAACGGGCCTCTGTCCATTTGTTGTCTGTTGTACACGGACCGAGCCCTAAGGTCATGCCCTGTGAAATACCTCTTACACTGCTTCGATCTGTCTACATCAGTAGACGACTTCAGTTTGAGTTAAAAGTAAGATAATCTGTCAACAGCTGAAGATACAAAGTTGTTGTAATGTCTCAAAGCCTGTCAAAGGATAAACCTAATCCTTAAAAAGTGTATCTAAATATCAACTATATCACTATATGTATCTAAATATGGACTATAATTATAATAAATAATTACTGAAAGGTGACAAGTCGTTTGGTTTAGGACTGTGGCTAATGAATTTGAGGGGGGTCAGGCCGACCCCCTCGGGGGTCGGCCAAAGACTAAAAGCAGGGGGTCAAAAAGAGAAGCAGGGGGGTCCAACCCCCTGACCCCCCCGGCAAATCGGACACTGTATAGAACTGTAGGTAAATAGTTGCTTTTGTGATGGATTTTCAACTAGGTCACATTCTTGAATGGCATAGAATATGCCAAATTACTTATATAGAACTGTAGGCCTAGACAAATAGTTGTTTTTGTGATGAATTTTCAACTAGATCACATTCTTGAAGGGCATAGCTAGAATACGCCATAGGCCTAGATGTCCAACGCTAACCGCAATTCGTCATAGGCTATTTAGGAAATCTAGATTATTTATGTAGGTTGAGATTAGCAACCTTACAATGCTATTGCCTATTCCGTAAGGTTTCGAATAACGTTTTGAACAGTTTACTTCATTTGAAGCATGCCATCATTGAAAAGATGACAAAATTATTAGAAGATATAGGATCATAAGGGCCTAGCTTATAACGGCGACAACCTACTACAACTGATTATAACCAGTCATAATGTAATTAAGCTTGCAATGCAGCATCTTCATTTTTTAGTCCTCAGCAAACGAAAGACTACAGTGATTGTGGTTATAGGGTTATTTCAGAGAATTAAATCTCGGGCTAGCACCGTCCGTGCACGGCGACCTTAAATCAAAGATCTTGCTTAAATGGCGTGGCAATGGCACCCGAGTAAACAGCGCTGATCAGAATCTCGTCCCAAAACTTCACTGAAAAATGAACAGTGTCGCTGTACAAAAACATTTGCATTCACATGGCCCAACAGTTTACTTCGGCCATCGCCTAATAGCCTTAAGCAGCGTGAGTCTGGCGCGTTATGCAGCTGAGTAATTTGAAGAACGCAAATAATCTGAAAAATCCGCCGTGTGGTCTCACTGAACATGTTTGACCACTCACTCACTGACTCACTGACTCACTCACTCGACTCCAGCCAAAACAAAGATGGTCGGTTAAAGCGAAAAAGAATGTAATGATGGAGCAATGAAAACTATGTGCGGCGAATAAAATGTAATCGCTTACAAAATTAGGACTTTAAATAACAAGAAAAGTACTGATAAATTAGAAAGAGATCGCAGTAGTTTGTTTATTCATAGTTATTCTTGTACGAGGTAAATCTGTTTATGTTTAAGGTTTTTTCGTAAGTTTCTGAATCATAGGGGTAATCGATGCATTCTATCGAGTGAATCACTTGCTAAGACTGACTAGTTTGCGGAAAAGGTCTGTTGTGGTGAATCAGTTAACGTTGTGCGAACGACAATTGCTCAAGGTTTAAGGGGTTTTAAGGGACAGCGCCTGCCAGCGGTCGGCATTCCCGGCCAAGTCTAAACACGATGGCTGTGGAGTTCGGCCGCTTTCTATAAAACTGTTTTCGGGAAATCGGGCTTTTGTGTATTTTCAGCGTTTTCGGGGATTCGGGCTGACCCCGTTGCAACATCAGCCAACAGATTAAGTCTCTCGTGTAAATATCTGCACTACTTATCATGGTAGACAATAAACACCTAGTGAAGTAATAGTCATTTGAGGCGGATCTTAACTTAACCTAACCAGTCTCACAGATTTTTTAATTAGACACCAGGAATCCAAAATTCGTTCCACGACAGAGCATTTTTTAGATATTACTTTGTTAAAATAGTGTCGGTGCCTCAAACTCGATTTGAAGTTTCTTGTCATTGGCATTGTCGATACAGTTGTTCCAAAGCATTCAAGCAAAGAATTCATCTATTTGAGCTTATAGATGCTCTCCAGTGTGCTTCTGGTTTGTTTCATATATATACTTTGGTTTTGTGTTCTGCAGCTTCTGCAGACACTGAGAGTCTAGATGAGGAATAGTAGTGCCTTCTGGAAGTTTGGCATGTAGCGTCTGAGATGCCATCAGCGACTGAAGCACACGAAGACCTGATCGAACCAGGATTCATCGTCAAACAGAGATGGAAAGTGGTAAGAAACAAATCATAAACACGAATCAACTCTACTAAGTCACTGACTTTTGTTTAGTCAGACACAGTCTGCCAATCAATCAACAGTCTGCCAATCAATCATGTTGATTGATTGACTTGGATGGATCCAGAGTGTAATGACATCTTATGGCAAAAAAGGCTGTTGACATCGGCAGAAATTGTTCTGGCATAATACAGCCTATTATTATAGTGATTATTTTCTGTTCTACTACTTATATTTGGTCAGTTCTCCATTTGCTCAGTTGTTTCTATTGCCTTTTCAGGTCAAGAAATTGGGAGGAGGTGGATTCGGAGAGATCTATGAGGCACTCGACTTGGTGACTCGAGATGTTGTGGCAATGAAGCTCGAGTCGATGAAACTGCCGAAGAAAGTTTTACGAATGGAAGTTGGAGTTCTAAAGCGAATCCAAGGTTGAAGACCTAGCGTCCAGTCAGATGAATACTTTAAATGATGTATCAGCTCTGTCCATTTAATTTATTTGATTTATTTTGCCTATTTATTTAAATTACTCTGATCTTTCGCTAAGTGGGATGGTCTTCAGGACTAACTATGTTGTATCTGATTTCAACTTCAGATCCATTTCCCAGTTAAATCATCTAAACTAATTTAGTCTGATCTAATCTAGTTCTGTTTAAATGTGATCTAATCACTGTAGCCTCACTTCTGGATTCTCTAACATATTGGTACTCATCGTGTCTTCCTTAATTTGTGATACAATTTCACTTGAAATGACTACTTACTGATTGAGACCTTATGCATTATGATAATTCCACTATAGAAGTCATGAGATTATAGTTGGTCTTCAAACAACAGCAGAACAGGCAGCGACTGTACATATGCTTTTAAGAACACTGGTGGATCTGAACAAAATAGCTTGCAAGTTTCTTTTAACTTAATAGCTTGTAAGTTTCTTTGTCCAGAGGTAGATTGAATTACAGGGGACCGTTGCCTGAGTTGCTTCATCTGTTGTCTTTCAGGAAAGGAAAACGTTTGTCGTTTCATCGGGTGCGGTCAGAATGAGAGGTTTGGTTACGTTGTGATGACACTGCAGGGTAAGAATCTGGCCGAACTGAGGCGCAGTCAGCCGAAGATGTGCTTCTCCGTCAGTACGACCGTCCGTCTGGCCGTCCAGTTGATAACGGCCATCGAATCCATCCATTCGATTGGGTTCCTTCATAGGGACATCAAACCGGTAAGAGAACCAAGCAATCATGGGCGATCGAGCCTTTCGGGTCGCTGGCCCGCGTGCTTGGAACAGTCTTCCTGCTGATATCCAGGAAGCCAAAAGCATCTTTGTTTTTAAGAAACAGTTGAAACTTTACTTGCTAACCAAAACCACCGAGCATTAACCTTTGCGCTGACAGTAGATAGTGTGTGTGCGTTTGTGTGAAGCATCCTAGAAGTAGCTTGCTACCAACAATGCTATAGAAATTGTCGTTATTACAATTACAATTACAATTACAACTGTCAATTCTGGATTGCAATCCATTGGCTGGAATGTGTGCATGTGTGGTAGCTCTCCAGTGTCTCCACTGATGAACTGTCTCCAGTTCTTTACTTACTACCTGTCCGAGTGGTGTCTGTAACTTTGCATGATGTCACGGCATAGGTGTAGACTCTGGGGGGGGGGGCAGCCAGAGCAATAATTGAGATGGACTGTACATCCAATGCAACAAGTGTAGAATGAATAACCAAATGCCCCCTTCCAATATTTTGGACAAGTTTAAGCCACTGTGTCACGGAATTGTTTTCATCGAAAACGGTGTCTGTTTATAGTCTTTGTACAGGCAAATGTAGTGTTGAATATTTATTTATTTATTTATTTATTCCGGATATTTCTATAGCGCCTCTCGAAGTCAACTACTACTCAGAGGCGCTCCCGACTACAGCATTTGATACTGTGCCGGAGTTTTCACGCCGAAGCGCCACGAGCAATTGCGAGTGAAGGACTTGCCCAAGGTCCGTACGCAGCGGCTAGAGTGGGATTCGAACCTGCAACCCTCTGGTCACAAGGCGCCGAATTTACCACTGAGCCACCACGCCCCGCATATAAGTTGGTTTCAGCGTCTACGGCTGGTTGACTTAAGTCGCTTAGTCAGTCACTAACTCATCAAGTCAGTCAGTAATTCCTTAGCGACTGACTCTGGGGACTACTTTGTACCAGATGGATGATTGGATCGATGACTATGGGAGAAAATAATTGGAACGAATGGCTGGATGGATTAGGGGAAAGAGCAAAGGAGGAAGGGATGGGAGGAGGTTGGATGGATGGGTGGATCTGTAAAGTTTGAAAGTGCTTGAAGTCTGTTTTGTTTGATCGTGGGACCCTCCCTGCTGGGTCAGAAGCACTGCCAATGAGTTTTTCTTGAAGTTGTGCTTTGTAAGTTTTTGTTTAAGTTACTAGGAATTGTTTATTTTGTAGCCAAACTTTTCAATTGGCCGGCAGCCAAGTGATTGTCGGACAGTGTACATGTTGGACTTTGGTTTGGCTCGTCAGTATGTCGGTCCAAACGGTCAGGTGAGGTCAGCGCGTCCAGTTGCTGGTTTCCGTGGAACAGTGCGATATGCCTCCATCAATGCCCACAAGTACAAGGTAAGCAGAAGGTCATGGTGGTGACAAGGATGATGTTGATGAGAAGATGACACTGATGACAATTATGGGACTGGCTATTCGTTGATGATGATTATGACGATATGATGCTGATGATAACGATGAGGATGCTGGTAAATTTTATGACAGTGACAGTGATGAAATATGTGAGGATGAGGATGCTATACGATGATAATGGCAATGATGACAAGGATGTTGATGATGCTGACAATGATGATAATGGTGATTTGCAAATGGTAGAAACTTGGCCATTTAAGGTTTTTGCACCACTTTTGTCGAATCTTTCTTCCTCATAGCCAGTGATGCTTCTTTTGATTTCCTTCTTTGTCTTTGAATTCTATCTGAGAGCAGTCGAAGATTTTTCAGCATTTGGCATGAAAAAGAAAGCTGCTGGCTGAGACATTGATCTTTTGTGGTTGCTAGGAGATGGGTCGTCATGACGATCTGTGGTCCCTGTTCTACATGCTGGTGGAGTTTATAACTGGTCAGTTGCCATGGAGAAAGGTGAAGGACAAGGACCAAGTGGGAGCGATCAAGGAGAAGTACGACCACTCGCTCTTCCTCAAGTACCTTCCGATTCAGTTCCATGCGTTTCTCAACCACATCCAAGGACTGACGTACTACGACACTCCAGACTACAATCTCCTCAGGACCCTCATGTACAAGTGCATGGGCTGCCTTGGAATCAAGGAGAGTGACCAGTTTGACTGGGAAAAGATCCCAAAGGATGTTGCAACTGTAATTTTGCCACCGTCTAGTCCTCTACCAGCTCAAAAGGATACTGGCCAGTCTCAGTGGTAAGCCACGTCAAGCTACACTTGTTGCTGGATTGGTAGTGCCATGTGAGTGAGTTGCGGATGTGATGGCAGTAAAGACATTGTTGGCTAGAGGGATGTCATTGGTAATGGTGAGAGGGCAGATGTTCAGTATCTATTTTAAGGCTGTTGATAATTGCTTAGCAACTGATGGTTTGGTTGAACTGCCAGACCAATTTTTTAAGTGAGAGACAAAGTCCTCAGCTGACAGACCAAGAAATCAACTGACAGACCAAGGGCTTATGTGACAGACCAAAGAATCAACTGACAGGCCTTATGTGACAGATGAATAAATCAACTGACAGACAAAGGCCTTATCTGACAGACCAGAGAATCAACTGACAGACCAATGTTTTATCTGACAGACCAATTAATCAACTGACAGACCAAAGAATCAACTGACAGACCAAGGTCTTATCTGACAGACCAAATAGTCAACTGACAGACCAATCGTCTTCTGGGGAGCAGTTCCTTTCTCCTGAATTTCTTGTACTTTGTCTCCTGGATGCATTGCAGTTACAAGATATGTGGGTGTGGATGTAAATTGCGTTGTTACCGTGTGGCATGTCATAATTATCTGTTGATATCTTTTCTGTTGATATCTATCTACCTTAGATACTGATTGCTGATCTGTTAGGTAGCCACTATTCTGTACCTTTGTGAAGGTCTAAAAGGTTCTGCATTAATATTCAGACACACATACTTACATAAATACTTGCTTACTTACATACATACAGATTTGCACCCGTACATTTATGTACTGACATCTATGCATAAGTACCTATCTGTTTGTTGATTGTATCATGCTTCTTTCAGGCCGTGCATTCCGCCTGGTCAAACGACTGGTCAGTCACTGGACACTGGTCAGAAGCAGCTTCCAAACGAGACAGGCAGTAGTGGATCACCTGGACGACAAGATGCTCAGGATCTCCCGGATGGCCTTCCTTCAGCTGCTGCTGCAGACTCTCCTCTGCCACAGCCAAACACAGCCCATGACAACAAGACTTCATTGGATGCCAAATCATATGTCGAAGTTCAAATGCCAACTGTCGCCACCCTTCTGAAGAACTGCTTCAGTAAGCTGCTAATGGGTAGTCCAGCAATCCAGAGCGATAAGAATCGGAAAGGCAGCGACGTTGTCACGGAAACGGATCCTAGCCAACCAGTGGCTGTGCAGGTGTGTGAGGGAAAGCCAGCATCTCAAGATGGTGACGATCCCTTGGGCGAATTGCATCCTAAGAAGGCCAGTTTGGTTGACCAGAGTGAACTGGTGCCACCTGGTGAGGTAGAAGAGCAACAACCACAGGCGAAAGCGACTGACGAGGAATTCAAACCGCAAGATCCAGTTCAGTTAGCAGTGGAAGAACAAGAGATGGAGGAAAAAGACAAAGTCAACCGGAAAAGCCCACGAAAAGATGGGGGAATGTCCGAGGCAGCGGGTGGCAGCTTAATGGGTGGATTGGCAGAAGAGCTGAGTCATGCCAATCTTCTGACGGATGACAGAGCTACAACAGACGATAGGGCCTTGCGTGCCGCACCTTACACGCTCATCAGTCAGTTTCTTTCTCTCGTCTCTAGTGATGATGACAGCGTTTCGGATGATGACGCGTCCGATGCACAGAGAAAAAGTCGAAGCCGACCGTCACCCACCAAAGACAAGGGACAGGACATGCAGCCAAGCGGTTCCGGTTCAGCGGAGCTAGCACGACCGCAGTCGCTGAACAATCTGCTGACGACCCTTTACGAGAAGCGCCGTGGAGCCTGCATTCTCCGCCAGATCCAGGACAACGGGGAAAAGATCCAGGAGAAGATCAACGCCCGGGACTTTGGATACAGAAGACGAGATCTCCTGGCGCATGAGCTGTCCAAGGACACTCTGTCAGACGTCGCAAGTGTTCACTCAGCAAAAAGCGACCAGACTGGTTCTCACGTTTCTCCCGACCACAAGCGACCTGTTGTCTGTGCCTTGGACGAACTGCAGAGAGTTCCTCCAAGACAAAAACAAAAACCACTGCGTAGTCTTGGTGCAGGTGTTTCCTGCCCCTCGGGGCAGTCCTCCTCTACTGGCACCTCACCACCACACGTCTGTTCTACTGCTGACTTGGAGGGTCAGTCTCCTGTAACAAAGACGGAGACAAAGACTTCTGATGCAGAGCAAATTCCCGTATCCAATTCATCCAAAGAAAAGAATGATGGTCAACTGGCATCAGGTGTTGAGACAGTTGATGCCAGTGACCTCATGCTGCCATCTTCAGCTGCAGGTCAGTCCTTTGACATTTCAGCTGCGACTGGTACGGAGGGAGTTCCACAGCAACAAAGTCACTATTCAATCCCAACCACATCATTTTTTGCTAGGAACTTGGAACCTGAGAATGAACGAAATGAACCACACGGGTTCTTCCTGGATCAGCTGAATTTACCGGAACTGGTGGAACCACCTCCTCTTTCTCCTTTACAACACGACAGACAGAGCCTGGCCTTTGTTCTGCCCACCGTGCCTGCATACAGAACTGCTTTACATGACGAACTGACAAAACCTTGCCAAAAAGAAGACTTAGTTAATTCATCTGTCGGTGTGAGAGAACGTCGGGACTCAGCCGATGGCGAGTCTTTGCGAGTGATTCTGTCTGAGTTGCATTCGTTTCCTCCAGAGAAGATGAGAGCTGCTGCTGCTGCTGATGACGTTCAGTTGCCTTCTGCAGTATGCACTGATGACAAGAGGACCTTTTTCCACTCTTCCTATTCCACTGACAAAGTCTTTCCAGAAAAGCACAAAACGTTTTCCTCTCTCAAAATGGTGCAAGACGTAGATAAAGACTCGGCCGATAAACTGCAATCCATGGAAATTCGGAACAAAAATTCTGATCTGAATGAAACTGCACTGTGCTCAAATAACTTAGACCAGGTTGCATTAACTGGTAGGACGGACATTGTGTGTTTGCCCCCTAATAGTAGCAATGAAAAGGTAATTTCGTCCACTGGTTGTGAGAATGTGGTCAGTTCATGTCACGGTATAATCAATGACATGGTAACTTCACCCGATGGTAGGCTAAAGTTACCTTCTGGTAGTACTGACATGGTACATGAGTTACTTTCTGGTGATGGTAAGTCATCAGATTTGATCCCTAGTCATGGTGATGTGGTGGAAATTCCACCCAACTGCCCGGTAAGCGCTGATGCTTCTGCCACTGTAGTATTGGCCAAGTTATCAAACGGAGCAGCAACTGTTAGTAACAACAGGCCAGAAGACAATGTTTGTGAGGTTAGGCCAGTGAGGACAGAAGTTGCTGAATGCACAGTTAGAGCAGCTTTCCGAGATGAAGAAACTCATGCTAAAGACGAGTTGAGTGAGCATCCCTCTGCTGGTTCACAGAGGAAGTCCACAGCAGCACCAGGTTCTTCTGTATCTTGTGATCTGATCAGCCAGCTTCCTACAACAGATGTGGTTTCCAACAAGAACTCGGGAGTACAGGCTTTGAGCTCATCTTCTCAACATCATGACCCTGACCTAATTCCATCACCAAGTTCAGTTTCAACAGAGAACAAAGAGAAGATGGAAAGAAAGCAGAACTTAACTGTGCCAAGTGTCAATGAGGCAGACAAAAGCGAATTGGAAACGAAAAAAACATCATCAAGAAACAGCGATGAACCATTTGGTGACATTTCTAGCACCAGTACGAGTGATGAACTACTCAGTTCTCGACAGATGAAGCCATCCAGACGCAAAATTCCGTTAATCCCAGGTGACTTGGTGACTTGTAACAGTGTTCGTCGTTCGTCAAATCCACACATTTACAAAATACAAGCATCTTTTCCAGAGAGAGCGCTTTTGGCTAAACCTCAGAAAGCGAGCGATGAGCCACTTGGCGATATTTCAAGCACAAGTGATGAACTCAGTTCTCGGCAGAACGCGCATTCTAAACGCAAGGTCCCGCTTATTCCAGTAGACTTGATCGTTCACGGTTATCGCCGTTCCTCAAATCCACACATACATAAAATACAGACATCATCTCCCGACAACTGGCACGTTGCCAGAAGCGAGAAAGTGCTGCCAGCGACGCCTTCTTCTCCTTCCACATCCTCGTCTTCGTCTTCCTCTTCTCGTAGAAGAATTCTTCCGTCATGCGCAGGCAAACTGCTATCCGTTGGCAGAAATGGCCTTGTTGAACAGAAAGAGGATAGCAGTTCATCACCAAGACAACCGGATACGTTGCCTGACAACAGTGTGACAGCCCAAGTGCCAAGACCTCCGATTGGACCGATTTCACAGGAAGCAATCATCGCAGCCAGGGCCAGGTCTGTTGTTTTTCTTTTATTCGTAATTAGCTTCTTCTGTTGTCTGTCTTGAATCAGGTGAATGTTGTTTCTGTTTTAGCAGAGTCTTCATTCCAGTTGATGATGTCTTATGACTCAATCATAACAGCCAAACAGTTAAATGTGTCTCCCATTGTTGTATGGAAAGCTTTGACCAAAATTTATAGCCACTCGGAAATTCGTGATAAACAGTGTGCAGCTAATGTTACGTTTTGTGCAGAGATCACAGCTGATATGTTGTTGCTAATCACGTCATTCTATTGTACAACTATCCTGTGCTGTTTTCCTCTTGACATGTGTTTCAGTTGTTGACACTTTAACGACAAGCTGCATTGGTTTCCCAGTCACCTTTAGTACACTCTCATCGAGAAAGTGTTAACAATGAGCCTTTCATTACCTCATAAAGACAATGTAAAGCATTGCATTTCACAAGACAACTTAAAGTAAAAAGAGACGCATTGAGGCACGCTTAATTAAAAGGCGAATTCTCGAACAATGCAGTCATGGATATGAATCCCATAATTAAGTCAGCCATAGAATATAAACTCATTGTAACACGACCTAGTTACAAAGTGGTTCTTGATATGGCTAAAGGCTAAGATAGAACTTAAGATAGCATTACGAGTTTCCGAGGTATTTTGAATTAAATTTTGTGAATCAGTTTATCAGAGACATGATCGTGGAAGATGAAGCTCACCATAGATTCAACCTTTTGAAAAAGAATTCTTAAAACGCCTGTGTTGTTGTAGTTAAACCTTTAAGTATCATATTGCATTTAGAGATTTGTAAAGCGCCTCTAGTAGGGCGAACAGTTCAGAGGCGCTCCAAGTGTGATTATTTGGTTTCGTGAACAAATGCTTGAACGAGCAGTTGTGAGAACGGTTTTTGTCTGATTTCAGATTTCGTCGGTTTCACCTTCTCCATTCAAACAAAAAGCCAGTCGCATTCGTTGACAGTCCAAGAAAGCCACCATCACCCACTGTTCATCGGAAAGACATGGCACCAAATTAATTATTCATGTTATATGATTCATAATATCAGTTATACATGATGAGTTTTTACTGATAAATTATTCATGATGTAATTCTTATTTTATGGAAGACATCTCAAATACCCAGTTGCAGTTGCTCATATCTTATCGACCCTGCACTAAAAAATTCTGCATATTTTCTTATTTGTTGCCGTGGTTACTGTCATCATCACTTTGTTGTTGCCTTCTGTGGAAAATCAAAATACTGCTACTACTAATAATAAAAATAATAATGATGATGATAATATGCTTTCAATTATTGAAGACTGTGATAGCAATAGCGATGAAGGTGATATGCTTTGAATGTTTTTTCAACTACTCCGTGCTGATTGATTCGAGTCTTTATGCTTGTGGTCTGTCAATCGTAGAACTTTTCTTTTGTTGTTGTCAGAGGATTATTGTGAATTTGATGAAAATTCACTTTAAAACATAAGCGATGTTTGTGTACTTTACGATATCAGCGATGTCTTATTTTCGTGAGGCATAACCATATTGTGTTTATCTGATAGCATTGTACTTGTTGCTCATGATGATGATGATGATGATGATGATGATGATGATGATGATGATGATGATGATGATGATGATGATGGCAACAACAATGTTCTTGACAAAGCCAGATAGGTTTCTGATGTTTCACTTGTTCTTTGTTGCCATTTTTTTAAAGTCAATAAGCGCAGTTGGGGATCTAAAACCATCTGCTCATGCTTGTTGCTCGAGTGAGTCTTGTTGCTCGAGTGAGTCTTGTTGCTCGAGTGAGTCTTTGAGTTGTGTGAAGTGTGTTCAGCTGTGTCTGGTCAAATTCTGACAATGACACTTCTGCCTTTAAGACATTTTGCTACAGAATGTGATCATTTTCTGCTTTTGTGTGCATAATTTCTTTTTCCTTGATTTTATTCTGGTTTTCTTGAACTTCTGTGCAATTTGGGCAAATGAAAAATGAAGATTGCAAAAAGGTGTAGAGGCACAAGGATTGAACAAGAGCAGTGTCTGATTCATTTATGTACCTCCTTTTGTTGACAGAGGTCGTCTGGGGACTTCTAGAGAAACTTTGGCATAAATGCATTTTTTGTTTTGAAAGGGCTAAGGGGACGAATTTGACTTGGAAGGTGGTGCCCATGGCAAGTTTATTCAGTGCAATATTTGGCTTCAACTTTCTAATTCATGCTGGTAATGATTCTTTCCTGAGGAGGCTGTATTTCAGTCAAATTACTTTTTCAACAAATAATTCAGTCTTTGTCATGATACGTAGAAACCTACTAATAGTGAAGTGTGTATGCAGTTGATAAGTCAGACTTAAGTTGCCTATATTTGTCAGTAACACCTGCAAAGTTGACAAGAGACTTCATTTAGTCACTTAGTTTTGTTGCAATCATTGGCACTAAGTAGTTCTGTGGGACGGACTTGCAAGAGGTCCAAATTTGAGGAGTTAAGTTCATTGCAGGATTAAGTTTGAGAAAATGACGTTGTATCCAGTGGAATTAGCACGATCTTTGGACAACGAGGAGAACTTTCAAAGCAGTATTAATTGACTGAATTGAACTATTTGTAAATATAATTTATTTCATTCTGATGGTGATTACGATGTTGTTTTGTTTTGATGTTACTCAATTGGTTATGTACATATGCGTGTTTTACTGGAATTCTTTGCTCAGCTTTCGATAAGATAGGTCACATCTTATGCACATGTTTTGGTTATGGTGGAAGGCTATAGTTGGCTCAAAACAGAAACACTTATGCATAGTTATATGCTATAGTTAAGGTGCTATATAATTTGCCATTAGATTACTGGGCAAGTGGTGTGTTAGGCTAAATGTATGTTTAACATGTTAACAGTTACAGGGGTTTGTCTGTTATAGAAACGGATTGTGACATTTCTGCAATTAAGAGCGTATCGGAATTCAGCATAATAGAATATGTGTACATATGTTATTCTATATACATCTGAATAAAAACAGTATCGAACAGAAATTTAGAACAATGTTGTCATTGCAGATGGTGTTAATTCTCTCTCTTGTTCGTTTCATGGAGCATCAAAGCAAGAGTTCATTTTCTTCTTGTGAGTTGGATTTTTCACCAGATGGGGGGGGGGATCTGCTGGCTACTGATTACGAAAGAGGGAAGTGTGATATTGGGTCATTGATTGGATTTGCTCCCAAAATGCTTAACTTATTGAAGCCGAGTAAGTAGGAACACCACTGCATGAGGAGCAATGTGTGCTTGTATCGACACTATTAATATATGTGTAGTGCCTCATCTGTATTTCTCATAGGCAGTGAGTTCCTGGCCAAGTAGTTCTTATAATGTTTCAGTGGCTGTTTTCAGGGGTGTCTACATCATGGAAACCTTGGAACAAATGCTCCGTCCAAGAAACAGGGGGGAGGGAGCAGGGCTGTAGTGGTAAAATTTGAGGTGAGTATACGCTACCAGTGACTAGCGGCTGGTGTCACCGTAAAAAAAATTTGAAGACCTTTTTTTTAGGAATTCGTCTAAGAAAAATTTCAGACTTTTCACCAATTCTCTGAAAATTTTCAGACTTTTTACGATTTCGTCTCTGAAAAAGTTGATGACTTTTTTTTTTAGTCTTTCGCCCTAAAAACCTGTCAAAACCTCTCTTTTTCCTCAAAATTTCATCTACAGAGGTAAGTATACGCTGTATACCCTCGTCTAGAGTCCTGAGTATACGCTCTCAAATTTATCCAGAGGCGAGTATAATATTATACGCTGTATACCCTCGACTACAGCCCTGGGAGGGAGGTCTGTCAGTGTGTGTGCCATCATTAAAGGAGGGGAGAGGATGGGAGGGGAAGTTGCTCCAATGACGCCCCTAGCTGTTTTCCACATTGGACCTTGGCACACTCTGTACAGAGTGTAAACATTATGACCCATTTCGATTAGGAACTTCTATCTGCAGTTGAAAAAGCCATTACATGAGAGTGGAGTTCATTTCAATTTGAACCTGTAGGCTTCATTAGCACTACACAAAACTAGTAAGGTCTAAATTTCTCATTCCTATCTTGCACATACGACAAAACTCGTATAGCAGCGCGATTTGTATATTTTATTTGGCGTATAGATACACAATGCTTTTTTGTGTCTATATTAAAACTTGTTTGTGCGAATAATGTTTTGTTAAAATATTAGGTTCTGCCGAGATTTGAACTCGGATCGCTGGATTCAGAGTCCAGAGTGCTAACCGTTACACCACAGAACCGTGTTACCCAAGGTGCGTATATGATCGCTTATAGGAAATAGGAGAAACGCGCCACTGTCGACATTTCAAGATCCGTTTCAATATCTCCAAATGATTTTTACGGATTCCATAAACTGTTTTAAACATAAAAACTTTACATAATGTGTAAATGAGCTACATAGTATGTAGCCGTTTTATTGGTAAATTTTGTCGTTAGACGAAGGGATTGTGATTTTAGTTCAACAACCATAGTCCTTTTCTGCAAGTTTATTTGCGATGTAACTCGGCTTTTCTTTTGTGACAACTTAATTAGGATGATCGTTTGTTTATCTTAGTCTCTTAAAACGCCGATTGATTCTATAATTCGAGAGCGATCAATTACTGTTTTCTCCATCTTAGGTAGCAACTGCCATCTGTTGAATGCATATGCAAATTTACGCTTAAAGCCCTAGGTTTTAGGTTTGGCGGTTTCCCTCGTAGAATGAAGTGACCAACGACTGTAGGCGGTTCAAGTAAGCATCTGTCGGCCAATGGGCGTTGATTTCATTTTGGTTTACACATCTTACAAGCATAGGCTGCTGAATTTAATTATATGCATAGCCTAGGCAACATCGTCCGCTTTGTGGAATGGAGGCGAGGCGCAGGGACGGTCGGTCGATCGGTGGTAGCCCCCACCCTAGGCCCTTCACCCTCCCTCTGGCCCTCTAGCGGTCGGACGGATGGATGGAGATGCATCGCTAGGGCAGACTAGACCCGACAGGGCATACCCCGTACAGGCCCTACCTCGATCAATTGACCACTTGTATATATATAACCGAGCTGTGGGTCGACTAATTTGTGTATACGAAAGCCAGGTAAGCTGGCTAGAGGTCATACCTGTACTTCTAGAATGTATACAAGTTGTTCCAATTATCCAAATTTACCCCCCCATACACTCATATTACTATGGAGTTCATTGCTATGAAGATACTTACAGGGTTGAGAAACAAGTCTGTAGTTTCTATATGCGATTAGATTGCCATGAACAAATACGAACTTACTATTGTGGTAGATGGCGATCAAGAGGAAGCCATACGGGCATTTTTTGCTCACAACAACTGGAATTTTGAAAAAATTGGTAATTATGAAGACGATGCGTATATATATATATATATATATATATATATATATATATATATATATATATATATATATATATATATATATACTGAAATTGTATAAATTGTTTTGTGTGGTGAACCCTGTACAAGTAGGCCCTATTGTTCTTCAGGTAGCGCTATACGTGCGCAAATAAGATTGAACTAAGATTTATAAATATTAAATTAAATTGCATTTATTATCCTTGCAAATATTTAGCTCAAACCATGCTATAGAAATACATAGTAATAATAACATCAGCAATGTTAGTATAATGACAACTGATGTGAACAGCAGTAACAGCAGTAATGATAATAAATGGCCAATTAAAAATGTAATTATTAAAATTACCATGATTATTATTATTACGATATGTAATAAGACAATAAACATATGCATAACCCAGCTAAGCTGTCGTTCAAGTCAAGTCGAAAGAGCTAATTGTATGTTGATGACATTATAAATATATCTCCAACCAATCGAAACTGCCTTTGTTCCAATTGCAGAGTTGGAACCACCAAAGAGAAGAAAATCTTGTATGGATGCCGCTTCGAAGGAGGTCTTGGTCGCGTCCAATGGAAATAGTACAGAGTCAGAAATTGAGGCTCAAAACAGTCATGACATTCAAGTGTCAGCTGATCATTTGCAGCTGCAGGGTGAAAATCATCAATCGGAAGGCGCCTGTCCTCTTTGTTTTCTCTCTCCGTGCGTGGGTTCTGCATCTCCAGGTTGGCTTGGCGGAGGACAAGCAGCGCATGCAGCTAACAGTCCAATACGAAGAGTAATTTATGGAAAATATTGGAAGATCATTTGCAACTTGGGTGGGTGGACGAGCCCATTATATCTGGCCAAGAAACTAACGGAATCGAACGGTGTACTTCACATGCGGGAAATAATGCCAGATTGCGTAGTGCGAAAAGTGAGATCGTTGTATCCGAATCCAACAGGCACGCCTTACATGGGCCACAAGTGGGAGTAACATTGATACTTTGGATAATTCGCCGGACTTTGTTTAGACAGAGAGATTTTTATTGTACACTTACTTTCTGACATAAAGCAGAATTTTATCGATTGTGAGCTGCTTATGTACACCTGTCATAGCTATGATTCAATGTAACATAACATTCCCCCATTTTAAATTTATATAGCGCCTCTTCAAGATTCCTACTCAGAGGTGGATTTAAACCTGAATTGCCCTCAATTGCTCGGCGCCACACGAAAACCACGTTACGGAGACTAGGTTTTTCATAAGTGCTATGTCAAATCAATTTTGCAATGGCCACAGTCCCTTGTCCGTTCAATCTTCTTTTTTTCTTGCTTGGATTAGGACCTCGTTGAGGGGGGGTAAGCCACAGATTCATTTTTATACAGATTGGAGCATCTTGTTACAGATCGGATGCCCTTCGTGGCATCAACCACAGTTTTCCGCTGTGGACCTAGTCTTGGTGATGAACACATGCCCGCTAGGCAGAGGGTCATCAGGCTTATTTAAATTGAGTCATGTGCTCCCATGTCACAAGGCTGTTATTGGATATTTGCAGCTTTTAGTTGTCAAGCAAAATGCCACTCTTTTTCTACAGTGTGCCCTACTAGCCTTGCCGCTGTTGGTCCGCGACTGCTTATTCGTCAGATATAACCCTGCTTATTTCGCAGCTGACCTCTATTTCTAGAGGTCGTTCCACTATCCGCCACCTGTGGACGCGTGTGATAGCAGTCAGCTCTGCCACACATCAGCTCTGCCACACATCTCTCTGTCCTATGCCAGGCCAAAATCCGGGGAGGTCAAGCAGAGTAGACAGCAGAATGCTAAGGTGGTTATGTGTAATGACGGTTGATGGTTATGTAGCACTGATATGTTTGATTTTAGTGTATCATACAATATTGTCACAGCTCTTACGGTTATTCTACTGTGTAGGGTGCATTGCTTTCATTTGAAAAGCTCTCACTGTCTCCTAATTGGTCGTCATCGGATTCGTCCGAAGAGATTTCACTCTGGCAGGTCTCCTTATCTGCAGAAGTTTCTGTCACAGACTCCGATATTGCTTTAGATGCTGACCACACGGCAATGTACAAATTCCAAATGTTCTCAACAAATACGTAGGTCTTGCGCCGATACACTTTTTTCCCGATTTGGCGACGTGGGTTTTTCGAACGAACAGTCGTGCATATAGACGTGTATGGTCTGTCGACGTGTTCGTTCCAGTCCAAGACAGCCAGATTGCTCCGCAGCTCGTACATTAAATTCCCGTAGTGTATCCGTTTATCCAGATAGATCAGACAAACGTTATTAAAACTTTCCACATAAAATGTGTCGTGGCCTTTGACATAATCTTCAGCGTGCTTGTACACTACCAACGACCGAAGAAAGTCCTGGAGCATTGTAATTGCAGCCTCATTTGAAACAATTCGAACTTCAATCATATGCCCCGGCTCTTTGCAGTGGGAAGTTTCATGGCACTTGCTGTGGTTGTTCTGAAAATGAGGGATGCATGATTCTATGAGCTTACGCAGGGTTTGGGCATCTCCATTGCAATTGTCCATACACCAATAGACGTGGTTTCGAATGGCAGCACCCTTGTCAGAAAGCTCGGGATGCCATGTTTTTCCAATGTTTTTTTGTGCTCCTTGCCCAATTTTTTTCACCCCGGCTGTTATAGGACGGGTGCAGTGCCAGCGGTCATTGGAATTCCTGGCTTGCTTCCTCTCACGTAGGCGCTTGTTGATTGTC
Source organism: Allolobophora icterica (assembly GCA_963556255.1). NCBI lineage: Eukaryota > Metazoa > Annelida > Clitellata > Crassiclitellata > Lumbricidae > Allolobophora > Allolobophora icterica. Next base: position 72,915,137 of record OY744605.1, read on the forward strand.
ATGTTTCGATCATGCACATGATGGGCAACTTTAATGTTGCTGAGATCCAGGCTCTCGTACATCCTGTCGAATCCCACTGCCTCGTGACGCTGTGAACAGTTATCATCATTCCCGTTAATGTGTTGAATATCAACGACTTTGTGAGTTTTCAACCCGATAGCAACATGGTCGGTGTGATAACTATTTCGTCTACAATGATGTCGTGCGTCAGTCATTATAGAGATAGCTCCATCAGGCGACAGTGAAGACTCCTGCGCTCTAGCGCCAAATATAGATTGCTTTCGCAGGTTCTCAGAAATGGCACTAAATGTAACCATATTCCTCCTGCGGAAAAGGTCTGACAATAGTCCAAACCGACTGAAGTCGCTAAAGCGCTCGTACTGTATGGGTGTCATACCAGAGGCCAGGTAGCTCAACATCACTCGGTGGTTGACTTCAAATTCCTTCCGCTCGCTGTCTATTGTGGATGAGGAACTCCACTGAAAGGAGTGTTTTTTCGCACACTCCATATCCACCGACAGCACATGACCACTGTGTGTCCATGACTTCACTGAATACGGCGTCACACATGTGGATGAATGTTGTGAGATTGTGTCGATCAACTGGGCAATGCTGGAGCACTGCCCAACAAAATTCTCATGTGCAGTCTCCAAAGCTGTTGCTGGAGCTGCTGATATTGCTGCTGTGACAGATGCTGGATCAGTCAGTGAAGTTGATTCACTTACTTCTTCCGTGACTGAAGACATCGTGAGTGTCTGCTGCGGATGTTGAGTTGCAGAAGAGAGCTTATTGGTGTCAACATCCATTATGACTTTCACCAGAACTTCTCTCAAACTTTTTACTCCCAACGCCAAGCGAATGTCCTCACATTTTTGCTCAAATTTAAGTTTATCACTGTCGGTTGTAAAAGTTAATTCAAAATGTTTCCTTACAGAAACGTAAGGGTAGCTATAACTCTTGGTAGATCCATCAGACAACCGTTTTTTAAATGTTCGCATGTTGCCAACTGCAACACCTGAAGTCGGTGTCGTTGGTACAGCGTAGTCTCCATCCATCTTTGGAAATAGTTCGATATAATGATACTAATATATGTCCACTAACGAAATACAATGTTATACTACTATAAGGTCCACTACTGAAATAAGATAATAATATAATATACAGACACGAGATATAAGCTGTATCGACTATGCGATTTAAAATGGCTATGAAGTGAAGAAATTACGAAGCTCAACTCTGCTGCAGCGAAATTCAAACTAGAATGAGTACTGCAAACCAAGACTCAATTGTGAAAGGACATTTCCTAAGTTCATTTCCTAAGTTCATTAGCATAATTTGGCATGTGACCTAGTCTCTCTTCCTTAGGCTGTATATTAGCATCTGATACTGGTGCAAATTCTTAGAATATGAAATACAGCTTATTGTCTTTAGTGTTCCGGGTATAATAAGGCAACGGTGACAGCATCAACAGCTGGCATTTATATACAGGTTTACGACCCAAAGCTCGGTTATATATACAAGTGGTCAATTGATCGGGGTAGGCCAGAGGGAGGGTGAAGGGCCTAGGGTGGGGGCTACCACCGATCGACCGACCGTCCCTGCGCCTCGCCTCCATTCCACAAAGCGGACGATGTTGCCTAGGCTATGCATATAATTAAATTCAGCAGCCTATGCTTGTAAGATGTGTAAACCAAAATGAAATCAACGCCCATTGGCCGACAGATGCTTACTTGAACCGCCTACAGTCGTTGGTCACTTCATTCTACGAGGGAAACCGCCAAACCTAAAACCTAGGGCTTTAAGCGCCACTCGAAGGCCAAGCGCAGGGCACCAGCCTAATCACGAGCGCTACGTCAAATCAGAGGGGTTTCCAGAGAGTTAGTCCAAACTTTCCAAAGGAGGTCCGAGTCCGGTTTCCAGAGGACCCGATCAAGAGAGGAGGCAGCTAGAGCAGCTGTTATGGCGGGTGCACAAGAGTTGGAAGGATATTACTATTACAGCTGTTATAATTGTTACGACTTCTGCTAATATTATTAAGACTAGCTATGTAATGTAAATCTGACATTTCGCGGCGCAATACAAAATCCTCTTAGGCCTATATAGAACCTAGGCCTATCAATCGCTATGTATAATCCTCCTAGAGTAGGCCTAGTGGTAGCATCACTGGCGTGAAGAGCAACCGGTAGCGGGATCGCCTCCCGCAACCCTCTTAAATTTAGGTCCACTCAGCCTTTCATTCGCGAGATGGCGCGTTTGTTAAAATGAAATGTAGGACGTGATGGGCGCCTTGCATGGCTGCCATGTACAGTTAAATTCGACTCCTGTAATAACTTGTGATCATGCGTTCATACTGATTTGTAATCATACTGCGTTATTGTCAGTTTGAAGATATTAAACGAATATTATTATTATAAAATACTTCGCTCATGAACCCACCTCTGCTAATATGTTTATTCTCCATGCTTGTTACGCCCAGCACTTCTGAACTTCTTAGTAGGGCATTATCAACTTAGAGTTGCACGTTGCTTTAGTGTTTGCTTACTTATTTACTCAGTTTATTGTCACCGTAATGTAATAATATCCTCACATAATTTTGTCACTGAGGTCTTTGTATTTAGTGTAATAGCTCTACCTCAATAATTAGATGATGGAACTAAGTCCTGATCATTGGCTGCAGCTTAATTAGATGTAAGTAAGTCATTTGCAAAGAACCAATAAGAACGTAGGCTCAGAAAAGTTGTGTTCTACTTGTGACCAGTCACGGCAACGAAAACAAATTGTTGTGGAGGAAGCCGCTACAATCACGGGACGTGTGTGTGTCTGTAAATCGCGGAGATACAAACGATTACAAAATAGGATATCCTGCTCGAATCGATTCCTAGGTTTTAGGCATGGAATTCCCCTAAGTCTTGTGCCGCCCCAGCTTTCTGTTTTCGTTTCTTCATTAATCGGATGTTCATCGTACCGAAGTCATGGCGTCGACTTTCCGCTCCACTGATGGGTTCAGAAGAAACGCTTGCTCGGCACAAACAAGTGGTTGTTTACAGTTCATCGAACCTGTTCAATTCCTCTATTCCTTGTATATGTCTGGGTCGATGTCACTCGTCAGTCAAGCTGTGCGGTTCCTAGTCAAAAACAGCCACGACCCGACGCACGATGAAGGCAACAGAGCCACTGGATCTTGTCAGAATAGCTCCGCGTCAGATTCCGGTGGAAACGAGGTGGAGGCGGAGACCGCCCGGTGGTTGATGTACATGAACATAGCAGCCATCATACCAGCGCTTTTCTCGACGATCTTCCTCGGTGGCCTGAGCAATCGTGTGGGTCGAAAGACGGTTCTTCTGCTGCCTCTGATCGGAGGCGCTCTTCGAATGTTCATCTTCGTCTTTGTTTTCACTCTGAGACTCAACGTTGCCTACCTTGTGTTGTCTTCGTTTGTGGACGGTTGCTTTGGGATGTCGTGTGCGATGCTGATGGCCTGCTTTTCCTATGCATCCGACATAACAACGCACCAGCAACGTTCCATTCGAATTGTCCTTCTTCAGGTCTGCTCTGGTTGTGCGTTGATCGTCTCATCGCTAGCGACCGGATTTCTGATCAAAGCAGTCGGCTTTGAGTGGATGTTTGTCATTCTTCTCGGAATCCTCGCCATCACCTTCTGCTACATTGTTTTTGTAGTAAGGGAGTCTCTTGTCCTGCCTCCCCATCTGGGATCAGACGGACTGTGCAGCCAGTCTCTGGATGCCATGGTCAGCACATTCAAACTATTTACGAGAGACGATGGCATGCAACGTCGGTGCTGCCTCCTGGTGGCATTATTTGTTGGTTTCCTTGTCAGCTTTGTGCAGCTGGGTCGTACAGATACTCAGATCCTTTACCTCTTTTCATTTCCATTTTGCTTCAACTCTGTTTGGATTGGATATTACAGTGCAGCTTTCTATTTTGTTGTCAATGTTTTTATGATATTCGCGACTTGGACTCTGGTTCGATTTATCGGAGATATTGGACTTGTCTTCCTTGGTACAGTGTTTGGCGTCGTCTATGAACTCGTCTTTGGTTTTGCGGTCAACACACTGATGGTGTTTCTAGGTAGGGAAGTCTTCAAGCAACTGTCTTCTTTGTGTTATTGTATTGTGAAATTTATAAAACGCTATTTCAAGAATAAACTCATCAGTGTCTTGTAGTCATTTATATCGGGTCTTTACTACACTTCAAACACTGTAACGAGTGCGTCACTGTTCAATGTTTTCGTTTCACTGTTCAAGACTTTCTTTTCTCACGGGGCTCTTCACACTGGGAGCACCTCTGATTAGGTTGTACTGCTTTATAAATTTACAAATACAATACAATTTCATCATATGAAACTTGATGCAGTAGTACTAAAACATGGTGATTGTATTTGATTCAGTCGAGTGATTTGATTGCAAGTTTGGTTGTGTTATTTCAGCTCCAGTGGCTGGCTGTGGGATGATTATACCGATTTCTCTTCTTAGAGCCTACATCTCAAAGACTGTCGACCCAGCTGACGTTGGTGAGATGCTTTTATTTCCACTAGAAATGTTCTGAAGTTAATTAGAATAGAAAAGTGATTCTCCAACCGGGAGCAGTTGGTAATGAAATTAAATAAAAGACCTACAAGAAGCTAATTGATTTGAATGCTTGCCTTGCAATGTGGAGAGTATGGGTTTGAACCTCCATTGAGGAGCTACTTTGTTCGGACATTAACACTTTAACAATGAGCTGCATTGGTTTCCCAGTCACTTATACTACACTCTTGTTGTTAAAGGGTTAAGTTTGTCCTACTCATAAAAATGTTCAGCACCATTGACCCATTCTTTGTCATTTGGTGGTGGCACTTAATATATACAAGTTGTTACAGGTTATAATAGCATAAAAGTAATAATAATGATAGGAACTCAACAACTGTTCTACGTAGAGTGATCGCTAGTCAAAGGCCACTTCTTTCTCCTATATGCTATTCAAAAATATTTGTTTTGCGTTACCAAATGGCTGAACTCCTATATTCAAGACCAATCCAATGAAGGCCAAAGCTCAAAGGTGTGCTGTGTTAACTGCCCATTTCACGACCCACAGTAAGAAACATGCAAAACATTGATATAATGTGGAGTAGAGCATTTACATATAAATAAAAACATTCTTGTTCTCGTTCTGTCTGCTGCAGCTTCCGCCTTTGCATGTTTTGCTTGGCTCGAAATGATCAGCGGCATGGTTGGTGGAATTACTCAGAATGCAATTTTCTCAGCAACGGCCAGTTGGAAGCCAAATGTTGTCTTCTTCTTCGACGCAGGGGTCTACGCCTCAACAGCCATCATCGTTTTGTAAGTACTTGCTGAACTTGTTTATTACCCGGTATATGTGAAAATAATGCTTCAGTTGGATGTGTATGTAGCACTACTATGCTCAGAGTCCTGAAATGACTCAAGTGGCACTTTGTCCATTAAAATAATTTGCTAGCATCGAATAATACTTTGAAAATCTGAAGCTGCCTCTCAAGAAAGGCTCTTATACAAGTGGTATATACAAGTGGTATATGCTTGTGATATATGCAACTTATATGCAAGTGGCATGTACAAGTTATATTTGCATGTGTATTTGCAAGTAGACTGCGAATTACAGTAATAGTAATTTAAATGAAGTCTTTTCTGTATGTTGATAAATAGCAGCAAGAATTGCATATTAGTGATTGATTGACAATGGATAGCAAAAGCAAGAGGAATGGAGTGGAGGATTTATCAAACAGACCATCTGTCTACTTCTGCTGTTGCTAATGGGTTTTGCATCTTTTTTGTTGCAGCTTTTTCCTAATCTATAAACGACACTTGAATCAGCAATTTCGTTATCACCCGATTGTTAATTATGACGATGACAACAGCGACTATGTCACAGACAATGAAGATGTTACTCCTCTTCCGGAACAAAGATAAAGGTCGGACGAAAGGTCAGCTGAAGGGTTGTTCTGTATGGACTCATTGGACTGTCTGTTATGAAAGAGTTGGGCTAAAATGCCATTTGACTCTGTTTCGTGGTGACTGAGTTCCAGTCCTCAGAATTCTTCAGTTGAGCTATACCGTGCTGACCTAGAAGTGCAGCTGAGTAAAAACTAGGCTAATCGTCATTTTCCTTATCTCTCATTTTGGTGCAGTTTATATCCAGAGCAAAATCTGAATGAATCTGAATTCACAAGGTTCACTGAAAGGTCAGGACAGATACTAAACATTTTACAGGTCTTTTGAGACAGACTTATAATTGCATGCGCTGCTTTGCTTCTAAACACAATGGTTTGCCTTCTTTTGTTTAAAGCCAATGAATTCTATTGTTTCTTTTCAGCAGCTTCAGCTTACGTTGATGGGGCCTTTTGAATTGATGTTTGTTTCGTGTATCTCATGAGGCTGGTTTTTGCTTCTTACATGAGTCTACAGATATTTTTCTGACCTTATCAATGTTTTTACTTGTTTTGCTATGTATGGGTGATGGGAAATGGTTCACAGGCGTCAAATTATGTTACAATTTAACTTGTTGTTGTTGCCGATTGGCTGGCTGGTTCAGTGACTGACTGACTTAGCTGGCTGGTTCTGTGACTAACTGACTTGGCTGGCTGTCCAGTGACTGACTGACCTGTCAGATGTTGGAAATGTATTTTACATGACCTTATTGTGTTTTGAAGCGGTCGATGTTTAGGTTGTTGCCATGACATTGGAATGTGAAGTCTTCTGATTGGTGTGCAGGGCACAAGTGAAATAAGAACAATTTTTCTTTGGAATCATGTTTTGCATTTATTTCCAAAAAGATTGTTTGCTAGTACGTGTTGTCATTTTAAATCTTAATCAAGACTTGTAGCGACTGTAGGCCTTTGAGTTAACCATAATATACAAGATTTAGAACGAACTGGAAGCACATTAATTTGTTATGTCATTGTGAAGCAGTTGAATAACTGCTTCATTATTTGATACTCTGCAAAGTTTTATTCTTTAAATTAAGATTATGTATGAACATTAAACTTATAGGATCATTAGAAACAGCTTTAGGCTGTTTGCAATTATTTTATAATTATACTCAAAAAATAAAAGTAGTGACTGTTCTTGCTAAGCCAGCTGTGACTTTGTTACATATTGTTTTGTAGGAGGTTGGTTTTTTGATTTTCTGAACTTAGTCCTGGCTGTCATCTTAACTGAATCTTCCCTGTAGCCAACTGCATGCTGCTTCCTCTAACTCTTGCTGAGATCATGTTTTTTTCTGCTCTTCGTGAACTGCACTGGCTTCTGGTACCTGAGCATATCCGATTAAGCTGGCACTCGTCACGTACACAGTACATGCAAATCATCTGTTGTTATACCCTATAGCTCCATTAAGGTCTTACAGACTGATCTTCTGGATACTGATTTGATTACGGCTTGGTTTTTGTGTGCCATCGGTTGATGCCTTGTGCATTAGACACTGGCGCAATAGAAGTTACTAATTACAATTGAAGGGCAAATACTCTCTTCAATCATCTTCTTCTGGAAATTATGCTGACCTTGGTACCCTTTTCTTTGGCCAGCACTCATTTAGTTGCTGGTTCCACTTCATATGCACAATTGTCTTACGAGACTATCTTTTGCTCTAAACTGCAATCGTTTCTACTGTTTATTGTCGATATTGTTCCAGTATGTGTATGGTTGATCGTTTCCCATTGCCTGGCCTCAATGTGCACTTCTGAATTGTTGCAAGTGGGGCATTGTCAAATCGAGTTGCCAAAGCACAGCACCCCAAAATACAGACATCTGCATTTAGTGGTTCTGTGCTGGTCATTTTGGTGGTGGGGTTGATTTTGGACAGGTGAACTCTGCTGTGCTCAGTAGTTTCTGGCCAGTGGCGGCGATCTTGTTTGACAGGTGGGGGTACATGGGACACTTTTGAACTGATCTGGTCAAAAAAAGGTGAAATTTTTTTTCGCTCATGAAAATTCTGTTGACTTTTTTGGCGTTTCTTTTTGGTGTATAGCAACTGTTAAAGGTGGGGTCTTGTCCCCCTCGACCACTTTGATCACTGCCCCTGTTTCTGGCCTTTACATGTCAAATTATTACTTCCTTTTTCAAAGGTGCTTGGTTTTATATTCGTTCCAGATCTAAGCGCTCGGATTCCTTATGGATTTAGTTGATTCGTTAACCAGTCTGATTTTGTTTCATGTGAAGAGACTAGGCAGCAACAGAGTACCATATACTATGCTGTGGTAGGATGTTTTAAAGTACTGCATGATCACTTTTTGTAATATTTGGCATCGTTTTAGCAAAAACATAATATTATTATCACTGTTGTGTTTCTGAATTTCTTTTGCTAACAAACTATCAACAGTGTCAACATAACAAACATTGTTATATTTACCAGCTGTTGCAGTAGTTTTGCGACACAAAGCTTCACAGTTATTTGAAGGTTGAAGACTGGCTACTCTGGGAACACAAATCACTATGCATCTGCATATGTAGGTGGGATGTGAAGCAGAGGAGTGGCCATAGCTCATTTGCAACTACACAACCGAAATCTCACAATGGACATTTCCATGAAAAATTATATTTTGAACAAAAATGCCAAGAACAAGTTTGTGTAACTGAAGAGGTCTGTGCACACAGTGCCAAGTCAAGAAAAATTCCCGATAAACAACAGAAAACAAAGTTACACTGGCAGAATTATAGCACGTAAATTACAATACATTGATCTGATAGTGACTTCAAGAATCAGGTAACTGAGATATATAAATTGTTATTCGCAGAAAAATCAGATCTCAGAGCTGCATCCACAGCTTCTCTGCAGTTGGTGTAGTTTGCTTTGCGTCTTTGTCATAGGAAACATCCTGTTGCTTGGAACTAATCAGTGGGTTGGCTGTTGTTCTACGATGCATCACATCAAATGCCAGAGCCAGTGCTAGTCGTTTGCTAAAATCCAGCACACAGGTGGTGCATTCGATCATATTCTGGCACTCGTGCCCTGGACCCTCATGAGACAGTGAACTGGAAGGGGACTGCATCAGAAGGCTGGTTTTAGAGACATCCTGTACTGGTGACGGGATGCTACTCCTTGGCTGACCACTGACAGATGACGGACAGGCCCGGCTGTAGACAGGTGACTGACGGGTCATTGCCTGACTGTTAACAGGCGACTGAATGATGCTTGGCTGATTATTATTGACAGGTGGAACGTAGCATCGTGGTTGATTGTGGCCGTAGACATTGACAGTGCTGCAGAGCAACGCCTTCCTTTTCTCTGCACTCTTCAGCAAAGATTCTCGACACGGTCTGGCAGACAGAGACCGAAACATGTTTTCCGATGATGGGTGTCTTTTGTAGGAAACTTCATGGTCCAGTGCACTTGTTCCATAGGCACTTGGAACAGGTGTCATGTTCAGCCGAGGGTCACAAACTTCTGACCCCAGCTGCAAAGGAGAACCAGCGGCAAGACTGGATGCTGAATGAGAAGAGACAAGGCAAAGCATTGCAGCAGCAGTTTTCACAGCATCTTCAGCAGCAGACTTTGCACAACCATTGGCCAGATGCTCCTTATCAGACAATGGCGATGTTGTCAATGGTTTGGAGGTTAGGCAGTTAGAAGTCCCTGTCTTTGTCAGAGCATCAATGGCAGCAAAGGAAATGGGAGGCTTTGCAGGAGCTTGGCACCACGTGAAGGAACCAGGTGAAGGTTGATGCCATCCTTTGTCTTGAACAAATTCAGTTGACCATGACACTGATGTGCTTAACGATGGAGGATACAGGTACTGCCAAAGGAACATGGGTCTTGATACTGAAAGAGCATTCAGTTGTTCTGTTGCAATGAGTTTATGTGCATCCTGAGAATATGTGGCTAAGTCCCAATCATCACTTGAAACTCGATATAGATCTCCGTTGCAAGAGCTGAGTGATTCAGCCGTTACAAGCTTCACGTGTTTCGGCAGGTTTGAGTTCTCGACAGGCGATGACAGTCGTTGATGATTGCAGTGGGTTGCAGCTTTTGCTAAGATGCAATGAGGGTTGTGTTGTAAATAACAGACATCTTCAGTTTTCCCTGAAAGCAGGTCACCGCATGAACTATCTGTGCCGACTTCTACTTGCGTAGTGAATTGTCTTGCAGAGGTTTTCATCTGATCGGTATCTGGAGTTTTGCCAAGAGGCGCTTTCTGAATTGTGCAGGCATCTTTCATTTCCATTCGAAATGCAGCATTTGCCACCTTCTCCTCATCCAATTGTTTTTCTATTTGCGCGCCAAGCTGATAATTTGTTTTAGCTGCCGAAAGCTGATGCTTCACGGCCAGTTCTATCGGACTCATAACAGCAGTGTTACAGAGTGAATGCTCCAACTGGAAATGGTCCTGTAAAACATTGGCTAAACTCTGACCTGGACTCAGACCTCCTGTCTTGATGCAGTCCATCTTGGTTCCTGAGGACCACAGATTCACATCTGGATGACTGGTTCCATGTCCACTAGGATCAACTGAGATGAACTTCAAAGAAGAATTGATGTTGCAGGTAGTCTCCATCCGTTCATCCGTTAGATCGATAAGACATCCTTCTGGTGGATCAATTCCGACTGAACACACGTCAGACGATGTAGGAATGTTGTCATTGACGCCTGATGAAGAGGATGACTGGAGAGAAACCTCCTCTGCAGTAGGTTCTTTTCCAATCTGTCCAGTGGAATCCATGGAAGAATGCCAGCATCTGCAGACTCCTTACCCTGCTATCATCCAACAACATCATATGTCAGTTCAGTCAAACAACCTAATAAAAATATCAGCAAATGCAACTCAAGCATTAAAGAGGAGCCAGACAGCAAGATTTTGCTTTCTGGGACAAATAAAGAAGATGCTAACAGAGTCTTCCTCTGCAGCAGAGGCACTCCAGGTGTAATTCTCGTGGAATTTACATTCACCAAAGTCTATCTGTTAAAGAGACCTTTGAAAAGTTCCTAGAAGGTTATATAGGGCCATAAGTGTGCAAAACTTCAGACACATAATTATATAGGTCTACATACTTACATAGGCCTATACTGTACTAACGAATCGACAGGAGCCAGTAGACGGCTTTGCACATAATGTAACTTATTTGGCACTAATGGTTCAAGAGATTCTAGCGTACAGCTTTAAAAGAATATATGTCACACTGTGAAACGTGCACCACCGACTAGATTTAAAATGAGGGGAAATTTGGTTTTCAAAGGCTGAGGTGCCACGACTACACGCATTCAATGGCGGTTTCTGAGGGGTCAAGCCCTCCAACCAGTGTCCTCTGGAGCGAATTTGAGGGGCAAACGAAAGAGCTATATAAAATGCTAACAAAAAACTCACAAGCCCACCAAAATCACCGAGTTGTAAATTTACGCAACGAACGAAAGGAACAAAAATTTAACAACATCCAGATGTCGCAAACTTTAAATCCGGTCCGACAATTGGAGAAAACAAAGTCTTGATAACGAACCAAATAAATTGACTGCACGGACAGTCAGCTGGTAACCGAACGACGGCGCCTTCGATGGCACGTGCTCGAAGACAGATCACGTGGCGCCCTCTGTTTTTAATACCAGCATGTTATATCCCCTTAGTAGAGGGCGTACGTGATACTTGGTATAGTTGGGTACACCGATTAAGCCAGTGCTTTTTTGGGTGGCTCCAGTCACAAGCATGGATAAAGGAGGAGGATATAGGACGTCAACGACCCTGGCAGCCTTAGGATGTCGTTATATTTATAACACTCGAAACTCTATTAGTGATTACTGATTAGCATCAGGGACGTATCTAGCGTTGGGCTTGGGGGGCTTAAGCCCCCCCAAACGAAGTTGAAGCCCCCCCAAACAAGTCAAGCCGTTGTATGCTTACAGCTAAAATTCGTATGAATACTGTATAAATGTTGCCATGTTCAAGGCTTAAGCCCCCCCAAACGAAAAATCCTAGTTACGTTGCTGATTAGCATGCTGGACTGCTGATGGAGAGGTCGGGGTTCAAATGCCCGCCAGGGTAGAGTTTGTCCGAGATTTAGGCGCCATTTTCGCCCATAGCCAACTCGGCTATAAATGTAAATACTCTGACCGTTTACTCACTTTACTGTCAGTTGGAATATTGAACGGCAAAGGACAAACCAATTGATCAGGACCTACTATACACAGGACTGGAATGTAACATCGTGTGACTAGGCCTAGTTATAAAATTATTTTCACGGGTTACCATTCCTCTATAGATTCATTGACAATAGGGCTAGCCACCTACCCTAGCTGAGCCCTCAAATGCCGAGGCTAAGAAAACTGAAATCGGTAACATATCAGAACCATGTTGACTCTTCTTCTAGTGACGCTATGTCGCTTTTGATAAGTCACTTGTGCTCAGGAAAAATTTCTATAAAAATAAAAATTTATATAAGCCGAACAGTTAGTAGGCCTAAGACTAAGTTTGATCCAATAACTGTAGGGGGCCCGTAGAGTAATGGATAACACCAAGGAATGTATATTTGTATAAAAAGTCCTTGGATAACACACTGGCGTGAAGTGCAGAAGGGGGTCATCCATAAAGGACGTCCGCAGTGAGGGGGAGGGAGGGGTCATCGAAATGCGGACAAGGGGGAGGGAGGGTTATGACAAGTGCGGACGTCCGCATCTAAACTTTTAAATTTGATAGTTTTTCAAGCACCACCTTGTTTTAGCCTTACCCGAAAGATGAAAAGGTCAGTTCAAGTGATTGCCTAAAACTTCATGCATGGTATAACCTTTACTGCGACTTTAAAGAGGCTTTTATTACTGCACATCGATCCTTCTATATGAAACCTGAACTGTCACTTAAACGTGCACAGGAACTGTGGAATAATTGTAAAAATAATGACGACGAAATTAAAAATTGGCTTAGGCGTGCGGACGTCTGCAAAGGGGAGGGAGGGAGGGTAAGGTCAAATACGGACAAATGCGGACAAGGGGGAGGGAGGAGTCCAAAGTGGGTCATATTTTGCGGACGTCCTTTATGGACGACCCCAAGGTACCTAGATCGAATCCCGTAGCCCTCCATAAGGTTTACTCAGCCTTCTACTCGCTAGATGGCGGCGGTAGTTAAGTGAGTGATAGGCCGTGATGTCGCCCTGTGTGGCTGCCGTTAAAAACAGTTGTATTCGACTCCTGTAAAACTGTTATCATGTGCTTCTACTGCATACATGTAGACATAAGGCGCCCTGCGTGGCTGCCGTTTCTACTATTATGTATGTTCACTCTAGGCGACAGCGCAGTGCGATTAGCAGGCGCTTAATTACAGAAAAGATATTATTATACTTCCTTTGTTTCTTATAATAATAATAATAATAATAATAATAATAATAATAATAATAATAATAATAATAATAATAATAATAATAATAATAATAATAATAATAATAATAATAATAATAATAATAATAATAATAATAATAATAATAATAATAATAATAATAATAATAATAATAGATGGGGCAGATAATGCTACATTTAAAAGCTAACTGCAGAAGAAATTTATTTATGAATTCAAGCTTTTTCAAAATAATAATAATAATAATAATAATAATAATAATAATAATAATAATAATAATAATAATAATAATAATATTTATTCTTTAATTAAGCGCCTGCAAACGCACTGCGCTGTACATGTACATGTTATGCGGTAAACCTTAACTACTAACAGAACAGACAGCCTGCAATACACGGCGCAACTTGCAGCCTACAAAGCATGTCCGCCTATGGGACTCGATCTCTGTACCTCTCGCACTCTACGCCAGATGTTATCCAATGCGCTATCGGGCCAAGCTATAAATTTTAGCCTTGCCGATTTAGATAGCTTCTAAGCAATCTGTAAGTATAAAATTGTGTGTTAATGGGCATTCTTTGTGTTGAGAAGTTGACATTTTGTAAGAAGTCCATATTCAATCAGCGGCTGTCAGCGGTGGACTAACCAGACTAAAAAACATCGGCTGACTATTTTCAAAGCGGCTTGTTTGCTGGAGTTTTCCCCTTGAAGCGTTGATGGTAACGTGTTCGGCGTAGTTATTAGTTCCGTCTTACGGTTATATTAAGAATTTCGTTTTGTTCTGACTTAGAATTACTTAATCCGACTGAAGCAGGCAGAAATGAGTCGTGAGCCAATTCCGCCCTTTGATCCGGTGGCTGTCGGTTTAGACGCTGGGTTTCGGTTGACCCGGCTGTCGGCCCTGAAAGGATGAGGTTGCAAAGTCCCTCAGTCAGTTCTGCTCAAACTGCTGGAGGGACTGAAACAACAAGAACCCAACGCAGACCAACAATCCAACGTACAACAGCCTGCCTTACCACAAATTGGTAGGTTCTTCCCACAGTTCATTCATAGATTGGTAGGAACTGATCCGCATGAAAATCTTTCAAAAAAGACTGCTTCATTTTTCTGATGGCGGTTATTTGACCAATACTTACTAATTTTCTTTGGACGTTGCAAGCACACGCACAAATACTAACAGTAGCAGTTTCAGAGTATATAAAACAATTGGCGAATGAAAGTTGGTTATAATGGTCTAATCAGTTTTAGTTGGCTGGCAAGTCGTTTGAGTTTTTAGAGTGAAATGCTTTAGCGAGTTTGATTTTGTGGACCATAGAGCAATTTGAGTTTGTTGGGCTTCTAAGTGCCGTGCATCAAACTATAAAGAAACTATACAGAATTTGGTGTTTATAGTGAATGGAGATAAGAAAGGAAGTTGCATTTCATTTTTGTCATGCACTGAAGCCTTTCACATGACTGGATTTAATCCTTGAGTGATTTTCTATAGGAATTGGTCTAGACTCAAGTGTGATGCCATTGCGTCATGGCCGGCTATCTCTGGTTCAGACAACGGACTTCTTCTATCCGTTGGTCGATGATCCGTATGTAATGGTAAGTTGGTCGGCTTGCAGAATGTATATCTGGTATGTTTATGGTTTATTTGTTTAGTGCCTTATATGAAGTTCATAGGTGCAGTAAGTATTACGACAACACTCTGGGATCTTGAATGGTCCTATTCTGCACTTCAGAATCAGTTTAGCTAACTTTGCACATGTAATGTTATGCTCTAATAAATTTTAAAAACTAAATATATTAACCCTTTATGCGCCAGAAGCTTAAAATTGTGAATTTGTATAATTTACCATAGTGGCTAGCTACAGATGCGAAATTGTGACATTATGGGTGTGGTTGGAAGTTAAGAAACCAGTGTTCTTTCTTCCTTTAAAAGTTAACCATTATTTAGAGCAATAAATAAGCTACAATTTTCCCATTGGTTACTTATGTACATAAGCACAGATGGTTGCAGAGATAGTAGACCTGAAAATCGGGAATATGTTTCATTTTACAATCACGTTTTATATCCACGATTGCGAACAAAGGTGAAATTTGGCATAAGGTTTACAATAGTTTGGAGTTGGATGAAGCATTAATTTTGCAGGATTTCATGCCTTTCTGCCTGCTCACCAATACAATATATTCAGCATTCAGTGTCGAATATTGTAGATTTACGACCAGAATCACTGACTAAGATCATCGCTGAACTCGATTGTCGTGCTAATGATTGTGTAGCAAAAGCATTGCACCAAAGGCTAAGCTAGCAATACCTGTATGTAAACAAGCATTTTGTTTGATTTGGTTCAGGGGAAGATAACATGTGCGAATGTGCTGAGCGATCTGTATGCAATGGGGGTTGTTGACTGCGACAATATGTTGATGCTTCTGGGAGTCTGTGATAAGCTGTCGG
Organism: Allolobophora icterica; assembly: GCA_963556255.1. Lineage (NCBI taxonomy): Eukaryota > Metazoa > Annelida > Clitellata > Crassiclitellata > Lumbricidae > Allolobophora > Allolobophora icterica. Next base: position 72,930,880 of record OY744605.1, read on the forward strand.
ATAAGGAAAGAGATGTCGTTATTCCACTCATCATGAAAGGATTCAAGGCCAGTACAGTCTTTGTCTCTCTTCTGCAATGTGTGTATCTCTCTTTCCGTGTTCTGCATACTGTGTCTGTCTGTGTCTGTTTGCATGTCTCTGTCTGTCTGTCTGTCATTGTTCACGCGTGTAACTATGATAAGGCAGAAATTTCAGAAGCCATACTGATTGGAATTTACTTCATATGCATAAATTTGCAGGCGATCTAAATTTCGTAAGCTCATGAGGCGGGTGACCAGTCCGCATTTCTGAAAATCCAATATCCTATCACATGTCTAATCGTTGCATTCATTTAAGCTGATTTTGGTAAAGAGAACTTTTCATTGGGTGCAAGTTGTGTCCACCAAGTATTGGCATGGAAGCCTTGAACAAAAGGAGACGTTCTTAAAACCAGTTTTAAATTCAAGAGGTTTTAAATGACTCTGTTGATTTTTCAAATTGAATACATTTGAATAGACAATACTATCTACATATATTTGAGTTTAAAGTAGTTACGACTCGAATGACCAAGTCTATAGATGAGTGTTTAACAGAGAAAGTGTTTCTGTTTTCTTGTGCAGGATTTGGCAAAGGAGGCTGAGACGACCGTGACTGGGGGTCAGACTGTCATCAATCCATGGATGACAATTGGCGGAGTGGCTTCGGCCGTCTGCACACCAGATGAAATTATCATGTATGACTCTCAGCGAATCTCTTATTGAAACTAGTAACAGTGACACAAACATTATTATTAATATATATATATATATATACACATATATATATATATAATATTAATAATAATGTTTATGCAAACGATAGACATTGGTTAAGTCAAGTAATCTCTTGTGTCACCTTAGTGGGACTTAAGTGGGGCATTCGTTTCATGTTAGGTGTGGCAAACTCCACTGGACGAAATCCAGTGTGCTGGATGCAGGGCCAGTGCACTGCTTGACTTTCTGTTTACTTCCCATCTCATGCCAGTGCCAAATTATGCTGTTGGTGACAAAGGCATTGTGCACAAACAACTTGCTAAGGGTTGTTTCATGAAGTCCCTTGGCAGGTGTGAACCTGGAATTGTTAGGCCACAGACCCAGCATGCTAACTAAATGGACTATCTTGTCACAATAGACAATTATTTAGTAATAATGACTCACAGTGGCCACCAATGTCTAATTGGTGACCACTGTGAGTCATTATTACTATTATTATCATTATTATCATTACTATACAAATATTTATAAAGGACAGTGGTAATATAACTAAATGCACTGCATATGTGCTAACAGTAGCTTGGTGTAGTGAGATGGCATAAATGTGTAGATCTTCAATTTCTTCCTGAAAGTTTTGTTAGGTAATTCTGGAGTATGGATTTTGATGAGCAGTACATTCCATATCTGGGCCAGATGGTCCGAATGTTTTTGTACAATTCAGTGACCCTTCCGGACCACACTAAGTTTAGGCCATTGATTGTGTTGTATGCTTGAACTATTCAGATGTGTCTGTTTATGTTATAGGCCAGATGGCGCTGTGCCAGGTGACGTGCTGGTGCTGACGAAGCCTTTGGGCACACAGATTGCGGTCAATGCGCACCAGTGGCTGGAGGAACCACAGAGGTGGTCACGCATCAGTGATGTTGTCACTGCAGATGACGTGAAGAAGGGATATGAAAGAGCAATGACATCAATGGCCAGACTCAACAGAAATGGCAAGCTCTATTGTTCTTGATTGATGAGGTCTCTCTTGGTTGATTGTTTGATGCCAGTGGATGAATTAACTCCTTAAATTTGTAATTGTCTTCCACTGCCTTGTAGTCTCAGTTATTCTAGCTTTCTGCTGAAACTACGGACTCTCTCTGTTTCTGACCTGTTTCCTTGTCTTCAAGGATGATGGCAAGCAAGATGGTCAGCAGAGGCGTAACTTTGGTCTAAAAAGTGGGGGTACCAACTTCTTACATACACGAAGCAAGGCGGAGACTGCGATCTCTGGGAAGGCAAAATAATAAAATATTGATAGTCATTGTTCAAAAAGTGGGGGTACGGTACCCCCAGTCCAAAAAGTGGAGGGTACGGGTACCCCTCGTACCCCCACAAATTACGCCTATGATGGTCAGTTGCTTCTGCTCTTAATTTGATCTGGTTTTCTCCTAGGTGCTAAGCTGATGCACAAGTACAAGGCACACTGTGCAACTGATGTGACTGGTTTTGGTCTGCTGGGTCATGCCAAGAATCTTGTGTCTGCACAGAAAGAGGAAGTGTCGTTTGTGATTGACGTTCTGCCGATCATTGCCAACATGAGTGCCATTGCAAAGGCTTGTGGAACGATGTTTGCCCTTCATGAGGGATGTTCAGCTGAAACGTCAGGTAAGACCTGAATACATCCCTCTGCTGGAGAGGATTTCCTCTTGTGGTCATCTTATAATCATAAATCGCTCTAGACATTTATTCATGCTAGGCAGAAATGGGAAATGAAGTTTTAACACATTGAGTGACCATGGTCAGCCAAAGGGAAATCTATGTTTCTATGCAGATCTATGTCTAATTATATCTCTGTGGTGTCCTATTTGTTGACACATTGGCTGAGGACTTGCCTTCAGATCTGAAGTTTGTAGGTTCTAGCCTCTGTTCTCACTTTATACGTACCAGAGTTAGCCGTTCACAAGCACCAAGTGCCATTGATTGATCCCTAGTATGAATAAATCTTCAAAGGTCATAGCATAATAATAATTAGAAACTACGTTAACATTGGAGCCTAATTCACTAGTATGTAGAGAATCAACCAATGGGACAACGAAACAAGTCAGGTACCCTGGTCAGCCCACATGGCTTCTAATGGTTCTCTATTTCACAACTTAATGGATTCATTTCAAAATCACTCATGACACTTCCAACTCTGTGTGTTGCAAGAAAGTTCAGTTTTTGTAAAAGTGATTGTTATTGGTAACAGGAGGTCTGCTTATTGCCATGGCGAAAGAGAGTGCAGATGATTTCTGTCGAGAGCTTCGGGTTCTGGATGGCTTTCCAGCATGGGTCATTGGAAGAGTAGAGAGGGGAAATCACTCAGCGGTCATCAGCGACAACGCCACAGTCCTTGAGGTCACTGGTGAAGTGGAAAAAGAAGTGGTAGGAGCAGGAGGAGACACAGACAAATCAAAGTCCTCCTAAAACATATGTTTTCTTAGAGTTATAGCACGTTCCAATTGTTTCTTATTTTCTATTGTCACATTTTTTCACAACAGAGTTCACTTGAAGCATTTCACCCACCTGTTTGCACAATTGTTATTCATTTTATGCATATTGGTTTTGTGAGATTCTTAAGACTTTTTGAAAGTTCAATTCAGATATGTCCTCTTTCTGTTACAACAGTCTTTCTGTCATTGTCACTGCTGTCTACTTGTTCTGGTACAGTATTTAGTCTGAAACTGTAACTCAAAAACTTTAATATGGTGTTTAATTGTATAGTAACACTTGACAGTTAAAATATTGCTTCAGATATTGGGCCGGGTTTATCCAGCAATCTTTTGGATGTTTCCTGGTCACAGAATCCATCCTTATCTATATTTGTTTAGCTTTCCAGTGACTTGCAGAAGCAGTCCCAGGTGCTGAACTTCTGTTTCTTCATTTTGTTATTCTGGTGTTTATATTTGCTGTCACTTGGTTGACTATCAAACTGTCTTGTCTTTCCAATCTCTGTGATATCCCGCTAATAGGCTTTAAATTAAATTTTGTTTCTGAATTTGGGCAATTGTTTGTGCTGTTATTTTTCCAACATGACATGTTGCAAAACATTGCACCTTTGATAAATTACATCTAAGTGGCTAAGTTGTATGGGGTAGAATAGATTCCAGTTAAGAAGTATGGTGGTTTGTTTTAAATTAGTTAACATGGATTTTTAATTTGGGAGCAAAATGGTGTTTATAAATTTGCAGTCATTTCTGGATCTTCATACTTTGGCTTTAAGTTTATGGAATCAGTGTTTGTGTGTAAATATGTGTGTTCCATTTTGCCCTTGTTTTAAACTAAGATGCCAATGAGTTGCCTAGTTACTTGTTATCAGTACATGTGCTTGTTCTTGTGACTGCGGTGTGGAGACAGTGTTGATGTGTTGGCACGTTCAAGAACCACCTTGGGCAATGCTCTCCACATGTGAGCAGTGTGGACCGAGCATTGTCTAATGCCGTCTGACGTGTGGGACAGACTGTCGTTAGGCTTGGCATCGAGTTGCTATGTGAAACGAGACTAGTAAAGCATGTCTGAATGATGTGTCTGGTCTCTGTGGAAGATGCATTTATTGCAGCAACTGGTGCCGCTAATGACAGCCTGGCACTGACTAACCCTTATTCACTGTCTCCACTCTGCAGTATCAGCACTGTTGCTGGAATTTGTTAAATTTTGCTGACGTTTCGTATTTTAATTGGCTGTTGTACGTTGGATCAAGTCGTCTTATATGCAGTTGTGAGAAAAATATTGATAACTACAGGCACCCTTGATTTGATGCTTTTGTTTTAAGTTTCCAGTCACTTGGAGTATCATTTGATATTTTGCACAGAATGGTTACAAACAGTCTGAAAGCTCTCAAATACGTACACTGTATTTAAATAATTAACGAAGTCACAAAATGTACAATGTCAGTCTACGTTTTTAGCCTAAAAAAGAACTAGCCACGCTGAAATGTCCCTATAAATAAATTCTCAAAAGCGAGTAGCATCAACAAACATGACATTCCTTCACTACAATATCATACAACTCTCAATTTAAATAGTCAAAATATTTTTAAAGGCAGTTTTGTGTTTCTAAATTTCATGAGTTTTGGCTGAGGTGCTAAGATAATAGTGTATATGCAAGAGGTACCCCAATAACAAGCAAACTGTACAAGAAAGTTGTTCTCCAGAGAAGAGCTAGATCAGAAACAGGTTTCGTTTCTTGTTCCTCTGAAGGCCGCATGCCAACCTGCTGTTGGTCACGAGTCGTGTGCCAATTAAGTAGAAGTCGTGCCATTTCTTCACGAAATTCCTCCTTCTTGCTCGTAAAAATTGGAACCATTAGACCTAGCTGTGTAAGGACAAAGTGTTCATCATCTTCTGTCAAAGGCAGTAGCAGCATTTTGTCATCAAGAACCAAAGGCGATGGCAGTGAATCAAGCAGAACGGCAAGATCTTGCAGGAAGGCCTGGATGACAATGTTCTTCGACTGAATTAGATAAGCCAGTTCTGTAGCTAGATGCCGCATTGTCTTGTTGCTCCTAAGCACAGGATCTTCATAAAGGTAGTTATGCAGATAAATGCTAGCCAGCGTTCCAGCAATGCCAACAATGAATCCAACGAGAGTTGCATAGATGAGGAATCTTTGAGAGCGTTTTGCTTTCATCCATTCTTCTTTCTGGCCTTCTGCTAGAGTTCTTTCATACAGAAGGAACTTCTCTTTTTCTGCTTCATCAACCAGGTGAAAATCATAGGACAGAGCTCGCACCTCCTTTAGGACTCGCAGCTCCTCGGCTATTAGCTCTGGGTATCTTTTGTCGACAGTAGAGACATTTCTCAGCTCCAAATGGAGGTCTTTGAGCCGCATCTGAGCTGCAATGAGTTTCTGCTGATACTCCAATCGGACATTCTGAGAGCGCAGACAATCACTTTCAACCTGCAATCAAATTCGAACTACTGTAACTGCCAAAAAAGAACTCCCATTAAAGAAAAAACTGGACAAAAGTACAGCTGACTCTGCATATTTATGCTGAAAAGAAAACTTGTGGACTGATTAATCTCAAAATTGACAGGACATGTAGCTTGGTTTTCTGCATCATTTGTTGATCCTGTAGAAGTTTATTATTATCAAGCATAATTGTTTTTACAGTTTATTTTTTACAGATTTATTGATCATCAAATAACAACCAATATTACAGTTAATTCCAGTAAATGTTAATAGGCATTAAAGGTTAGATCAAAAGGAAAACAAGTCCTGCTAACAGCGTCACCTAATTTCTCGTAACAGATTTCAACAAACCATTTCCAAAAATTACACATTTTATCAGTCTTGTTCACTTTGTACGCTAAGTATATTTTTCACAAAAAAGGAACTGTCCAAAGTGGCCAATAAGTAACACTTTAAATCTCATTACATTGTATCACAGATTATTTATTATTCTATAGGTGCAAGACAAGGACCTATTATACACAGGAAAGGAACTCCTTATACAATGTCATGTCCCTAGTTATAGAATCCTTGGGTGCAAGAGAACAAGAGAAAAATGGAAGAAAAACTCAAACATACACTGGTGCAAATTGTGTCCTATCTGCTCAGAGTGAAACTACAGTGAAGAGTTCTGCATTTCTTAAACTGATGCACAGTACAGATGGCAAGGAATTCCATATGGTTGTCATGCATATTCCTTACACTATTTTCCTGAGAATCTTGTGTAACTGGTATGAATAGCACAGAAAAAGTAATAAGCAAAGGGGACAAAAGCAGTCTGTTAGTGAATCGATACACTAATTTGCAGGTCAGTAATCAAGTGTCAATATTCTTAGGCTGACAAAAGTTGGCTCTGAACTAACCTGTGGAGCTAGCCTACTGGTTGCAGGTAAATCACATTTCTGCAGTGCAAGCGGGCATATTAAGAGAGGTGCAATTAGAAGCCCAGGTGATATTACAGTATGAAAGATGGTTAGTAGTACAACTGAAGTAATATGTTTTTGGCAAATCATATGCAATGTGTGATTAAAAATCAACACTTTTGAAGACTTTGCTTAGAGACAGTTGAATTACAATCACCAGGAACACGCCTACGATTAGAAAGAGTATGTAGCTTTTTTATCCATGTTTGAAGGTAAATTGTTCTGCGATTCAAAAACTGTTTCTAATTTGTATTTCCCTGTTTAAGTAAAACGTCTAAAATAACGTCAGATGGTATTAGTATCAGAAACAAAAACGTTAGTTTCGCCAGCAAATAGTATAAAATGGAGTAGCCTTGAAGCATTACCGATTATCACGGATATAAAAAAGCATGGAGGTCAATATCAAGTCTCGTGCAACTCCACAGTGAATGGTCCTTAGTCAGGACTTGCATCCATTAAATAGCACCGACTACCTTCTGTTGTTGATCTAGCTAGCGAACCACTCGAGGTTATATTAATAATACCAGGCATGCCATTTGCTAGTAAATAATTGTTAGATTGGGGTTTACTGTACTAGGTGGCGTTGAAAGGTAAGGTCCTTAAAAAACATTACACTTTCGATAATGACCAGGCTATGTAAGACTCAGAGGGACACGTGAGTTATTTAAGAGACCCAGATCGTTTACCACGAAAATATTATTTTGCAGTCGAACGAGTTTTTCTGACCCGACGAAATCCTCGTAGACTTTCTTCCAACGTCCGACATTCGCCCTCCCAGACGCGGCCCTTCGCAGGGTCAAAGCAAAGGGCAGACGATGCTGAGTAATGGAGGGAAAACCCTGCAACAAACGACGCCCATCAACCGCTTCCCGCAGTAGACGGCCGATCGTGATTTTATAACTTAACATTAGCATTTTAACCCCGCCGGAAGTTAGAACACGACGCCATCTTGGCCCACTATACAGGTGTCACTAAAAATAGACTCCTAGCGCCTGCAACCACGACGAACGCGGCGCCCTAGAATGCGAACAAGGAAATTCATATAATTCCAATGGCTTGCAGTAACATTTTTTATCGGGTTTAGTCCAGCGCACAAGTAGGTGTAAAAATAAAGCTTAGAAACATCTCAGCGCTACGCAAAGCCGCGTCATGGAAACCAGCTTAGCTGCCGTCGCAATATCAAGTCACAAGAGACAGAATGTTTGATCCGTTCGGTGCTAGACTAATAAGATTAGAATCTGGGGTCGAGTCGAGGATGCAGCATAGTGCTACGGTGATAATCGTTGCTGATGGTGGTCATGGGATGGGACAGGAACGGAACCCAGGTATGATATGGTATATAATTGTATTTAAACATTTATAAAGCTCCTCGACTTCTGCAGCTCTATCCTGTCCGGTCTTCCCTCATCGACACTACAGCCTCTATCATCTGTATACTGGCCGCTCGACTTATAGGCCTAAAAGGTCGTGGTACTAGAGATCACATCACACCATCCGTGCAACAACTTCACTGGCTTCCCATCCGTGCCCGTATCGCCTTCAAAACTGCCTCCTCATATACCATATCCACTCTGGAACCTCTCCCACGTACATGACATCCATGGTCAAACCGTGGTCTGTTACAAATTCCAGAGGACTCTGATCGGCTGCACGAGGCGATTATACCATACTTTGCACCAACCGGAAGTTTGGTAGTCGTGCCTTCTCGCGGTCTCAGGACCCATAGAATGGAACAGTCTCCCAACCACAGTCCGTCAATGCACATCTGTTACCTAGTTTACATCCAAATTAAAAACTCATCCATTCTCATTATACTATGATTAGGAATGTAGCGTAACTTCTTTTGTTAAAGCGCGCTATAAATGTTTAAGCTTAGTTGTATTTTCTCTAGTTGGGTGGACCGTTCAGATGTGCTTCAGCAGTGGGCAAGGTCAAATGAAATGAAATATGTCTTGAGCTAAGCAAAAGAAGACGAGGGATTACCTACTAAAATTTGAGAGCGTGTAGAATGAGACAGTGTATTCCAGAGAGAGGGACCAACTGAGGCAAAAGACCGGAACTGCTGTCCTAATAATATACGGAACTAAAAGATGCAATCTGTTCGAGGAGCGAAGTGGACGATGCGAGGAGACAGATTGAGGCCATGGTGAGTTATATCAATTAAATAGGCCTATTTCAGTGGCGGCGATCTTGTTTGACAGGTGAGGGGGACATTTTTGAGCTGATCTGGTCAAAAAAGAGTTTTGAACTGATCTGGTCAAAAAAGAGGCAAACAAATTTATCACCGTGAACTGATCTGATAAAAAAAAAATTCGCCTCACGCGCGAAAAAATTTGATGACCTTTTTTGGTGTTTCTTCAAAATGTGGGGGACTCCGTTGCATGGCGTGTCCCCCCACTGTTAAAGGTGGGGTTCTTGTCCCCCTCGACCCCCCATGATCGCCGCCCATAGCCCATTTAGGGGCGAGACCCCGCTGTGATTTGGACATCAGAATGGATCAATAGCTTGTATAGTCTTCAGTGAAATGCTGCAAGCGGGGAGTGCCGAGATCGACCGGTGAGCGAGGGGATGAGCGAACTGCCATGGCGGAGATTAAACTTCTAGCGCGCCGTTGTCTAATGCACAATTAAGGCATCAACAGATCGAGTGGCCAAAACTAACGTGCAATCAGGATATCTTCGGCAATTCATTCCAAAGTTCGTTCGAAAGCATGGGCGGCGATCCCGGGGAGGTCGAGGGGACAAGACCCCCACCTTTTAGAGTGGGGGGGACACACAATACATTTGCTTTCCCACCCCAATTTTGAAGAAACACCAAAAAAAGATCATCAAATTTTTTAGAATGAATTTTATCGCGCGTGACCTCTTTTTTGACCAGTTCAGGTCAAAACTCTTTCTTTGACAAGATCATTTCTAAAGTGTCCCCCCACCTGTCAAACAAGATCGCCGCCACTGTTCGAAAGCTTAGAAAAGGTTGCAGAATTTGAGGGAATAGGATCGAGTTTGGAGGCCGATATATATATATATATATATATATATATATATATATATATATATATACATATTATATCCATATAGTGTCCGTCTGTCGGGGAACGCTACGTCACAAACGGGTTCTGTTCTATTGTGAAACATAAACCGTTTGTCTTGACGACGGCGGTCTTGACGACGGCGATAACCAACGATACATATAGGCCTATTATATGACGTCATAATGTGACGGGCAAATACACTATATATATCGGCCCCCAAATATATATGTATATATAATATATATTGTTTGAAGACAGTCGTAACCATAGCTATAGTATACGTGATATATATATATCAGTATAATATCACGTAGCTATGGTTACGATTGTCGTAACTCCTACGTAATGTTACGACTGTCTTACGAGTCGTAAGACAGTCGTAACATTACGTAGGTTTATAGTTAGGCCTACGATCGTCTTTAAGCAGAAGAGTACGTAGATATGGTTACGATTATCTTCAAGCAGAAGATTTAGGCCTACGTATACGGTTATGATTGTCTTCAAATAAAGATATCGAGATATAGGCCTATATAAGTATATATGGTATGATTGCTTTCAAACATAGAAAATATGTTGATACATGGTTACGACTGTTTTAGAACAAAGAGAATACGTAGATATGGTTTCGATTGTTTTCAGACAAAGAGACGAGACGTAGTCACGTAGATATATGTCTACGATTGTCTTCAAACAGAAGAATAGGCCCTAGGCCCTACGTAGATAAATTATGATTATCTTCAAATTGAATGTGTAGACATGGCTACGATTGTCTAAAAAAGATAATAGGGCCTACGTCGGCCTAGATTTGGATAAAATTGTCTTCAAACAGAAGAATATTGGGCCTACGGAGATGTGGTTTTTAAGTCAATGCAGCGATTTGAGAACTGGTTCATTTAATTGTCTCCGGACATTGTTTCGTGAACCTAATTATAATAATAGTGGCCTAATAATAATAAAAAAAATAACAACACCAACAACAGCAGCAGCAACAACAACAATAACAACAACACCAGCAGCAGCAACAACAACAACAGCAATACTACTACTACTACTACTACTACTACTACTACTACTACTACTACTACTACTACTACTACTACTACTAATAATAATAATAATAATAATAATAATAATAATAATAATAATAATAATAATAATAATAATAATAATAATAATAATAATAACCCCCAACCCCCAATGAGGTCGCCTTCCGGGGCACTATGTCGATGTTGCCCGGAGCCGAAGAGCGACCATCTCAACATTAATAAACCTTTTCAAACAATATAGAGTAATAAATAATAATAATAATAATAATAATAATAATAATAATAATAATAATAATAATAATAATAATAATAATAATAATAATAATAATAATAAACAGTGCTTTTTTCAGCTCCTAAAAAATTATTTTTTTAATAATAACAATAATTTACTTATTTCAATTTAATTTTAGTATTTTTGAACTATTTTCAGTGTTTATTGAGACCCCTCCCAACCCCCAATCCCGTTTTCTCGTGATTTTAGCCCGCCCATAACTGTTGCGTTCCGGAACCTTTTTTTCTAGAAAAAAGCACTGGGCCTAAATGTTACCTTATTTAAGTAGGCGCCGTAGACACGTACATTCAGGAGGCACATAGACCTAGTAGTAAATTATTTTCATATTTATTTATTTAGCGATAATAACAGATAGGGCCTACTAAGTTAACGATGCCCAGCCACACAATAAAGTACACCCGAGTTTTTTCCAATTTATTCTTATCTAGTCCAGGACAGGCCCACAGTCAGAGCAGCATACACCATAGGATCCTTCCGCATAATACTTAAACGAAGCCATGGGGGCTTGTTCGTAGCCTACTTAATTATCAGTCTCTGATCGAGCAGGTCTCCGCTTTTTCAGATTCGGGCCCGGACCATCAAAGTTGCGGTCCCAACTCCCAAGTCCAAAGGGCCCAGGGTTAAGTTACTGACTATCCGGGACAAAGAAATTGCCTGTAACTTGAATCTCACCTGCAAAAACTACAGTTATCGCCTTTCGCATACCGCCCTCGACAATTCTATACAGAACAACAATCTCGGATGAGTCTCTTGAGAGACGCTATAGGCTATAAATCTGAGGCTACAACTGAACAATATGCTAAACTTTGCTTTCTTATGCGCAAATTTTTCACGTGGGACCACAGCTGTGCCTCGAATTACAAACATACAAAGGAGATCTATGTTTAAAGCATTTTTAACAGAACTGTTAACAACGATGATCGAAAGTATGATATCCATGATTGCGTATATGGTTTATATGATTACATGTATGGTTTCTATGGTTTCTGTGATTGCATGTATGATATCTATGATTACATGTATGGTTTTTATGATTGCTTGCTTGATATCTATGATTATAGGCCTACATGTATAGTTTCTATGATTGCATGCTTGATATCTGTGATTACATGTATGGTTTCTATGATTACATTATGATTTCTATGATCGCATGTATCGTTTCTATGTTGCATGTAGGCTATGATATCTATTATTAGGCCTACATTATGATTTCTGTGATTGCATGTATGGTTTCTATGAGTGCATGCTTAATATCTATGTTGCATGTATGATTTTTAGGTTGCATGTATAATTTCTATGACTGCGTAAATGATTTCTATGACTTTGCCAAATAGATGGCGAAACCGGAAATGGTCGTACCGTTAGCCCATTAATTGCCATTCAATCCTCGCATAATTTCTATGCTCTAATTTAATTACGGAGCTCGCTTCTGTTCACCGAGAAAACATTTTTTGTGTACGCGTTTGCTCTGTGGTAGCTTACGAAGAAAAACTCGAGTGAGATAACCAGCCCTGTCTGTCTTTCGGTTTGTCTATCTGTCTGTCTGTTTTTCACTGTCTTTTATTCTTTATCTCATTCGATCTCTGTCTGTCTGCCTTTTTGTCTGTCTCGTTTGTCTGCTTTATCTGTGTCTCTCGGCCAGAGGGCCCTATCTCTCTGCCTTTGTCTGCCTGTCTCTGTTTGCCTGTGTCTGTCTGTCTGTCTGTCTGTCTCTCTCTGTCTCTCTGTCTGTCGTTCTTTTAAGTCAGTCAGTCGTATGTCTGTCTGTGTCTTTCTGTCTCTCTGTCTCTCTCTCGGCCTGGGTTTTGGTGTTGTGTGTGAGCAGTGGGTGCCCCATGGGCAGCAGCAGCAGAAGGCACTGAATGTTTAGCATTCTGACTGCGCCCGAGCATCAATCAGTGAGTGGCCGCCACTCCTTGACACAGCCCGCGCCGGTCGACGGTCCAAGTGGCACCGGAGTCACGCTCCACTCGTTTCATATCCGCAGACCATGACTGCGCCAGCCATGCATCGCCTGATGCGGCCCTCGCGAGCCACGATTACCCCTCCCTTCGTTCGGCTTGCCTTCGACCGAGTCCTAAGAGCATCTGCGTCGGCAGACAGCAGACCACCTGCGCTCGCTCGGACATCGGTTGCTGCTGCTGCTGTTACTGTTGTGGGTGCTGCTGCTGCTGCTGATGATGATGATGATGATGACGACGAGGAGGAACTATGGCTGCAGTAGGATCAGCTGCTGGCGCTGCGACATTGTTTCGTCATCAGTCAGCGATTTTTATCAGTCAAAGAGAAGTCAGCCATCCATTTGGAGTCTGATGACCAATCAGATACTATCTTTAGACGAAAGAAGATGGTCTCCTCGTCGTCATCCTCCTCCCCTAATCATCATCATCATCATTATCATTATCATCATCGTCGTCATCGTCGTCGTCGTCGTCGTCATCATCATCATCATCATCATCATCATCATCATCATCATCATCATCATCATCATCATCATCATCATCACCACCACCATCATCATCATCATCATCATCATCATCATCATCATCATCATCATCATCATCATCATCATCATCATCATCATCATCATCATCATCATCATCATCATCATCATAATCATCACCTTTGTAATGATCTTACTCCAAACCACCTGCAGCCTTGTCCTTGTTCTCTTACCCCAAAACCCTTTCATCCTCTTCCTCCTCCTCCTCGTCCTCCTCGTCCTCCTCGTCCTCCTCCTTCTCCTCTTCCTCCACCTCCATCTGCTACTCCACATCGCAAACTACATGATGATGAAGCAACCTAAACTGTCTAACTGTCTAGCTTTAAAATCAGCTGAAAATTTAATAACCAAAATGAACGAGTAATTGATGCAGTGCGTCATGCTAGAAGCGTAATACGGTGAACAAAATGCAAATCTACGATTGCGTTGCATTAAATGGAAGACGGTGACTAAGTACTAACTGCCGAGATATTCCTGTAGGGTGGTCTACAAAAGTGTAGTTACAGTTGCAGTTATATTTGAGTCTAAGTGAGAAAGGCGTTAGTCGCCTGTGAGATATTAGCCTAGATCTTATACTTGATGGATGCGTATATCAGATGAGTAGGAAGAGAGGGAGACAGGCAGACACGGTGCCCTTGGGGAGAGAAGTAGGTCGGTCGGAGCAGGCAGGTAGGATGGGTCCTGGAGAGGGGTCCGATGCGTGTTCCTAATTCACCCATGCTTACTCCTCCCCTCATAATTCGCGGTGCTCAAGAAATTGTGTTCGTTGGCTGGCTGGCTGTTTGAATGGATAGATGGGTGGATGAATGGATGAATGAATGGAAGGCTGGATGGATGTATGGGCGAATGGAAGGATGTATGGGTGGGTGGCTCTATGAATGGATGGGTAGATGAATGGATTGTTGAGTAGATGAATGGATAGTGGATGGATGGATGAATCGATGGTTTGCTAGGTAGATGGGTGGATATTGCATGGAAGGGTGGATGCATGGATGGACGGATGGTTGGAATGATGGATGTGTGTATGCACAAAGAGATGCATTGATGGATGCATGGGCAGATGAGTAGAAGAATGGAGGATGTGTGAAGGGAGAGAGGGATGAAAGGATGGATGGATGGTGTGGTGGTTTCGATTGCTCGCTACAGAGGAGAAGGAGGACCAAGAGGAGGAACGGGAGGCTGAGAGAAACGAGGATGATATTCGGAGAATTCAATGAATGTGAGTTAACTGGGGCGTTTAACAGTTGCTTGTCTGTGACTCATTATCTCTGTCTGTTTCTGCCTCACCTTGTCTCTCTGTCTGTCTACCTGTCTGTCTCTGTCTCTGTCTTTCTCTGTCTGTCTGTCTATTTCTGTCTGTCTGTCTGTCTCTCTCTCTATGTGTTGCTATGTTGCCCTCTCTCGCGCCCCTTCTTCATTGCTCTCTCTCTCTCTCTCTCTCTCTCTCTCTCTCTCTCTCTCTCTCTCTCTCTCTCTCTCTCTCTCTCTCTCTCTCTCTCTCTCTCTCTCTCTCTCTCTCTCTCTCTCTCTCTCTCTCTCTCTCTCTCTCTCTCTTCCTACGCCGATTGCGGCTGCTGAGCAGTGCAGAGGTGTGCAATGAAGCGGCACAGGTAGATCAGGTGCCGCTCATCTATGCACACGGCCGGACGTTGCACACTGCAGCAGCTGCTGCAAGCGATGATGCTGCTGGTACTGCTGCTGGTGCTTCTGCCGATGTCTGCAACTGTGACGGCGCCAGATGATGGGAGGCGACAGCATTAAGTGCAACTTATGATCTGATCTCCTCATCAACATCCATGTCATTCAACCTGTCTTCCAAAGAAGGACAGAATATCTGCTACTGCTGCTGCTGCTCTTAGGAATCGATGCTCCGCTAGGATTTTAACTGGATACCAATGCCTTCAGGTAGGTACAGCGCACCCGTCGCTTGGGTTAGTAGATAAAGGAGGGGCTCACCATATCATGTCATCAAGGACTTGTATAGAGTCAATCGATGTATCGATCAACGATCATTGGCAAAGCAACGGGCAAATCAAAGACGGACTCTCGAT
>OY744605.1:72951430-73023930 GCA_963556255.1 Allolobophora icterica
GATACTGCTGCTGGTGGTACTAGCGGTGCAATGGGATGCTTCACAGTGGCGCGTGCCATCACCGTTCGCGTGATGTTCACGGCTCACGGAATCTTCTCCATCTGGCGCCTCTACGTTGTCACGAACGACGCCAAGCACTGGTTTCTTGCGATGGCGCTCTTTGGACTCATCTTCGAAACAGCCGTCACGCTCTACAAGAAGCGCGGACAAGACTGGAAGTGGCAAGTCACCCATGCGTGTCTCATGTAATGTAGGAGAAGAAGTAGTCCCTTGAGCTAACCTGAGAGGCAGCCATGGGTATGAGGTCTTAGCGACTTCATTTTCTAGAGTCTCGGTTTATGAGGGTGGGTGGCCACTCCTTTCCCTCGCAGTCTTATCTTTCCCACCGACAGAGTACGGCCAATCTACTCATAACACTGGTCAACAAATAAAAATTTTTTTCTCGTTGCCAAGGATATTTGAACAATTCTTTGGTATTTCGGTTCGCTGAATTCAAAAATGGAAGTGGTTTTTTTCGAATTGGCTCTAGTTCATGAGATAATGGACACCTCAAAATAGACAATTAAATATTTTAATTTTGTGTTTCGTAGCGAATTTGCCGGCCAACATCGCGTCCGTGTATTTGTCTCCTTCTATGTGTGTTTGTATGCTTCTTTGTATGTGTGCGTATGTGTCTTTGTATATGTGCGTATGTGTCTTTGTATGTGTCTTTGTATGTGTGTATATGTCTGCCTGTATGTGTGTATGTATTTATTTGTTTGGCTCGGATTATGTCTTGATGTTAGTTGCTGTCCCTCTGTACTCTGTGAATTGTCCGGACACCCTATCCGGACCATGTCCAGACACTGTTACCTACCCCCACTCCGGACACGTCGAATGCTATATAAGTTGGAATCGTAAACTTATCATGGATTCTGATTTCACAAAATGTATGAATGGTCCTGAAGCTTCTGCCTGTTGCAGTTTTGTCTCAGTTGTGCAGAACTTTTTAGGCAACAACTAAACAGACAATTACGAAGAACTGGTGCAAAATATGCTCACAGACTTAAGAAATTTTGAGTTCTAATATGAGCATAAAGGTACACTTTCTTCATAGCCACTTAAATAGATTTCCATATAATCTTGGACAAGTCAGTGAGGAACAAGGTGAGAGGTATCACCAAGATATAAAGGTCATGGGAGAAAGGTATCAAGGCAAATGGGACGGACACATGATGGCAGACTATTGCTGGAGCCTCCAACATGATTGTCCTGATAACCGACATAAATGAAAATCGTACAAATGGCGTTTAAATATGCATTAATTAATTAATTAAGGAAGTAAGTAAGTATATTCTTTAATAAACGCTAGCAAACGCACAGCGCTTTACATACACAAAGGGGAAAGAAAAAATATAACAGTAATAATGACGTTAGATGATAAATGAAATAATAGAAACAGGGCCTAACTGTACAGCATCCTACACAGGAAACCTCATTGGGTAAGGGAGTCAAATCTAGGGAGAATCAGATTATAGGAACGAGGGCGCAAATCATACCCGGTCTTTAGAACGGGAGGTAGAAGGTCATGGAGGAGGTGACTAGGGTTTTTGAGAATGCTATTAAAGAGACCACGATCAGCATTTTTGCAGAGTTCCTCAAAAGTAGGAAAAGAAAGAGGGAGGGAGCCAAGACGAACCAACTTACGAATATTTGCGCCCCAATGATCAAGTTCCTGCTTGTTGGCAAATCAACCATACCTGGGAACAGCATAGCATACAGTGGTAGCCCGCATCACGCCATGAAGCCTGGGGCCCGAGAGCCCATGAGAAATCAAGATACGATGAGCGTAAAGGGCTTGTTTCGCCTTTATGCTCAGTTTTTGGATATAATGAGAGAATTCAAACTTATCGGTTATTTCAATTCCTAATACTTTTAATGAAGAGATCCTTGAGATTCCGCATATAGGTGGTGGATAGGATTTAAGGATCGTCTTGGACATAGGCGCCGACTTTTGCTTTTGTCTCTTGGCATAGGCGCCGACTTTTGCTTTTGTCTCTGGGTTCCAGTCAGGGGCGGATCCAGAAGGTTTATCAAAGGACCAACGAAACTTTTTTAGGAAATCATCTCCGAAAAGACTGGTGACCTTTTTAGTCATCCGGAAAAATTCATTAATTCATTATACATTATTTCGTCGTCTACTACGTGTGTAAACATAATCTAATTTTAAATGGGGGACCATGACCGGATTGCCCCCTAGATCCGCCCCTGGTGCCAGTCCACATTTCAAGATAATTCTCTCCTAAAATTTGACGACTTTTTTAGGAATTCATCCCCGAAAAAAATGTTACGACCTTTTTTAGGAATACCCCAAATTTTTTTATTTAAGGTCCGAATTCTTCTGGGTGCCAGGCCCCTACTGAACTTTTTCTCTGGGTGCATTGGCACCCAAGGCCCCCAAGAAGTCGGCGCCTATGCTTCATAGCCATGGCTGCCCCAGGACTAGCTTAAGGGACTGCAGCTGTTCTGCTTCTTCACCCGTTTCATTAATACTCGCTGACCTTTCCCCTAGGCAGTGGTAACAATAAAACTAGGTGTCGCCAGCATATTAGTACGTCCAAAACACAGAGATCATGTTTGATCTAATTTAATCCATCCATTGTAGTGATTAGTATAGCGCCGTTATCTCAATAAACAAGGCATCAGTTGAATTCGCTTCAAGTGAAACCGTGGTCATCCGCAGTTCATTTAGAGAAGCCATGCAGAACGAAATCCAGGAAGTCAGAGAAAGCGAAAGTCAAACTGCACATGATGTAGTAAGCAAGTTTTAAGTTTAGTTCTGAATCAATAAATCCATCCATCCATCAATCAATCAATCAATCAATCAACCAACCAATCAATCAATCAATCAATCAATCAATCAAGCATTTGTGTAACACTAGCGTCCCTTCAGGGAAGCTATTCAGAGGCGCTCCCAGCCCAACCCCGGTGAAACAGTCTTTAGAGCAGAAAAGAAAGCGGTGGATGAGTTTCGAGGAAGAGACCGCAGCTCAGGAGGAAGCCCATTCCAAATTGTTGGTCCAACCATGGAGAAAGCGCGCTGCTGCATAGTAGCGGTGCGTGCGAAAGGAATAGAGAGGTCACATTAGACAACGGACAGAATTCACAAAACTGAGCAGTGAATTCCAAACTTCGACCAGGCACCGAAAACGCCTGGGAGTGGGAGCCCTGCGCCGTTTTGGTGCGATACACATAGGCCCCTATGAAACAATTATTTCCTCCTCAATTTTAGTAGGCACTGATCAGACAGGGTAGTAAGCGTAGCTTAATTAATTATTCTTTGATGGAGTGTAATATTTGCATGCATGAGGAATGAGCAAAAATCGGGTATATAATTATGTTGGCTAATTTGAGTACAATGTTTTGCGTATGCCAAGACAGATTTTAAACTGAATTTTTCGTTCAATAGGCAGTCATATCAGTGCAGCATTGGTGTAATCATACCATATTTGTTACATCCTCACTAGCCCATACTACCAGACACGCACTATAGCATTGCCCACTGGGCCACTGTTCAAGAGGTCATCCGTAGAACCTAATTGTAGGTCTTCGCAGTTCGCACTTCTACAGAATGTTGACCAAGTCAGCATAGTCAGATATGTGCGATGCAACCTAAGGTCGGGGTTAAAGGTCCAGACAAATAGAAGATGTTAAAAAGTGAATACTACTGAGTGCTAACTTGTCTAATTATTCTAAGCGTCACCCTCCTCTTCCTTCTCATCATCATCAGCAACAGCATAATCATCATCATCATCTTGTGATGCATGACCGAGTTTTCACCTTTATCACCATCATCGTCATCGTCATCGTCATCATCATCATCATCATCATCATCATCATCATCATCATCATCATCATCATCATCATCATCATCAGCATCATCATCATCACCACCACCACCACCACCACCACCACCACCACCACCACCACCACCACCAACCACCACCCACCACCTTGTTACGCTTGGCTGACTTTCGCAGTTTACACCTGCTGTAGGTTCTGTCCGAGCGTTTTCTTCTACCTGTCATGTCTTGTGCCAACCATCTGGTTCCTGGAACTTCATGAACTTGAAGTCCGAATCCAGAGCTTCAACGCCAACACTACTACCGTCAAGTCACCTTACGTCGTTACGCCGCCACCTCACGTGACTATCGACCCGGAAGAAGAAACCTATCCAGACGAAGATGATATCTCCGGTAAACTCGAGGTAACATCCAAGCATGAACGAATCCATCCATCCATCCATCCATCCATCCATCCATCCATCCATCCATCCATCCATCCATCCATCCATCCATCCATCCATCCATCCATCCATCCATCCATCCATCCATCCATCCATCCATCCATCCATCCATCCATCCATCCATCCATCCATACACCAATCAATCAATCAATCAATCAATCAATCAATCAATCAATCAATCAATCAATCAATCAATCAATCAATCAATCAATCAATCAATCAATCAATCAATCAATCAATCAATCAATCAATCAATCAATCAATCAATCAATCAATCAATCAATCAATCAATCAATCAATCAATCAATCAATCAATCAATCAATCAATCAATCAATCAATCAATCAATCAATCAATCAATCAATCAATCAATCAATCAATCAATCAATCAATCAATCAATCAATCAATCAATCAATCAATCAATCAGTGCATCACTTAAATTAAGAACTTTGAAACGGATCAATCACTAAGCAGCGATTTACTGATTCGATCAGTCTGTCAATCAATAAATGAACCAATCAAACAGCACATCAATCAAAACAATCAATCAAAGCAGTCCATGGATTGTTCACAGTCACTAGTCTTGTCTGTGCAAAATGCTCATACGGTTGTGTGATCGCTGGTCGCGCCCTTGGTTCACTCACAATATTATTATCTCCTGTCGCCAAATGCTGAGAATTTGTAATCGGAACAAGTCGAAAAGTAGGCCTAAACGGGAGATTCGACAAGACTCTGTACCTTAGATTTTGTCCAATGCCGATGTAAAGACTTCAAGCTACCCCCTCTTTCAAGTTCCCCCACCCTGGTAATCTGAAATCGATTTCATATTACCCCCGGGGTAGCCTGGACGCGATTTCAAGTTACCTCTGCGCTGTTCACACTAGCCCCTATCACTGGCGTAAACTTGTCCAAAATATTGGTGGGGCATGGGGTCTGGACCAGAGGTGCAAAAAACCAAGTCTTTCAAGATGAAAAATTGTTTTGGTTTTTGTGTGTTTTTTTCGTTTTCTTTTGTTTTTATGGTTTTTGTTGTTTTGCTTATTTGTTTTTAAGATTTTCGGTTTTGGATCACAAAAATCATGAAATTGGTATGAACAAGAGCTCCAACTCAGTTTAATTCAGTTGCGATTTTCGTAAATTAAAAATCGTTAAATCAATGTTAGGCTATTAAAATAACTTCTACAAGAATAAGAACAAAAATTAAAAAAAAATGTTTTGTGGTTTTCCTTGTCTTGTGTTTTTTAAACCAAAAACCGAAAAAAGCTCTTTTCACCTTTGGTCTGGACAATCAGCGAACCTCAGAGGCTTCCGGTGTTACGTAATGCCTTTTGAAATGAATGCTCTTTGTGTACATGTAAACTGTTCTAAATTGAAGATATTGAAGAAAAAAATAAATCTTTGTTTTCATTATGAATTTCTGATAGTATTTCAGTTCTTTGTCTCTGTTTTTCTGTTTCTGAAGAAATTTGTCTATATTGAAACATAATATTTTAATATTTGAAGAAATACTCCTCTCGATTATTGGGGGGCATTGCCCCGGCTCCTCAATTATTGGGGGGGGGCACGTGCCCCGGCTGACCCCCCAGAGTCTACGCCTATGGCCCCTATTTGATTGAGCTAATTATGTTAAAGTCTTATGCTTACAAATCATGATACGTTTTTTGGAATAAAACACATGGAACATACAAGATTGAAAGCTAGTCTCAATATCTGGAAAAATGTCACAAGAATGTTGATTGTATTAAAACCACTCATACACTAGTTCAAAGTGCCTGACATAGGCTATTACATACAAGCATAAGATATACAAAGATACGACCTGGGTGATGTAATTGTGATCTACAGAGAAAGATAGCTTATCGTACATCATGCACTGTGGGGGCGGGGGGAATGAGAGTATGATGATAAATATTAACAATTATTATTATTATGTGAGATAGTCGAAAATGGGCCCCATTAATTCGAGGGGTGATCTAAAATCGTATGGGTAATCTGAATGCAATTTTAGGTTACCCCGGGGTAACTTGAAATCAATTTAAGATTACCCCCCCCCCCCGGTAATCTGAATGCGATTTCAAGTTACCGGGGGGGGGGCTGGGTAATGTGAATTGGGGTAATCTGAAATTGCTACACCGGAACAAGGTCTCAAGAACAGGAAATGAGCGCTTCCTTTGCGTTCCACTTGGAACATGGGCGTTTCACCGTTTAATAAGGCTTGCTTAGACGGAATACACATGAAAACCCATCAAGTTTTTCCATTGCTTATGTTGTGCTGTTCGTTGTGTTAAACACAGAACATCATCAATACGTCTGGAATCCCTCAAAACCAGTGGACGCGGACGCTGGAGCAGTTGCTGTTGCTGATTCTCATCCTCGGTCGATGGCTGCTGCCAAAGGGAAAACTAACGCACGATCAACTGTCTCAGTTGCTGCTCGTCTACATCGGAACAGCCGCAGACATCGTCGAATTCTTCGAAGCCTTCAACGAAGTCGAAGTGCGTCTCCTGTCTGTCTGTCTGACCGTCTGTCTCCAATTCATTCTTTCTATCTGTCTGTCTGTCTTTCTATCTGTCTCTCAGTCTGTCTTTCCAGCTGTCTCTCAGTCTGTCTTTATCTGTTTGTCTGTCTGTCTTTCTATCTGTCTCTCAGTCTGTTTGTCTGTCTGTCTGTCTGTCTGTCTCTCTCTCTCTCAGTCTGTCTTTCTAGCTGTCTCTCAGCCTGTGTTTCTGTTTGTCTCGCACTCTGTCAGTCTCTCAGTCTGTCTTTATCTGTCTCTCAGTTTGTCTGACTATGTCTCTCAGTCTGTTTTTCTATCTATCTCGCAGTCTGTCTTTCTATCTGTTTCCCAGTTTGTCTTTCTATCTGTCTGCCCGTCCAGATCTCTCTATATGATGGATGGACCAACGGGTCTCGTCGGGTTTAGTCAAATTGGGTCAGAATTATACAAAAGTGGTGGGTCGTCACAGCGGTTTTCTATCTGTCTGCTCGTCTGTCTTTGTGTGCATCCGTCTGTCTGTGTCTGTATGGCTGTCCATCTGTCTTGCTGTAGTTTTTGCTTTCGTTTAAGAGTAAGAACTATTATAAAGCCAATGCGCAATGAAGGGATATGATGATGATGACGACGACGACGACGATGATGATGACAATGGTGATAACGATGATGATTGATGATTTATGATGATGATGACGACGACGACGACGATGATGATGATGATGATTGAAGGTGATGACGGTGGTGATGATGATGATGATTGCTAATGATGATGATTATGATGACGACGACGATGATTATGATGACAATGATGATGATGATGACGATGATTCAAGGTGATGACGATATGATGACAATGATGATGATGACAATGATGATGACGATGAAAATGATGACTGGTGATGATGACAACGATAATGATGATTGATGACGACGACGACGACGACGATGATGATGACGATTGTGAGACGGCTGTCGTGATCTGTTGTCGTTATGATCATAATTTAGGTGAAGCACAACCGTGACCTTTGCAAGGTCATCCTGGCCATCTGGTCGTGGAGTGTCCTTCAGTTCACCCTCGTCTTCACGGCCACAAAGGCGCGCAAGGACACGGCCGGTGCCATCGCCCGCGAGACTAACATTACCGTCGACCCGTCGGACAGCTGCTGTACTCCGGACGTCTTCGGCATCATCATGTCCATCTTCATGCAGGACGGTCCCTTCCTCGTTCTGCGGCTTCTCCTCATCTTCAAGTACAACGTCCTCAGCTACACGAACATGTTCTTCACGTGCAAGAACACCCTCGTCTGCATGCTGCTGCTCTACCGGCTCATCGTCATCCAACTGGAACGCTACCAGGTCCTCAAAGCGTTCGAGGGCGACGGGTCGACGATGAAGGAGAGCAGCAGTCGAGCGAAGCTCCTCCTCCTCTCCGCCGGAAACACGGACCAGTACTACAACTACTCGACGAAGGTCATCCTGCGCGAGACGTCATCCGACGCCAACGAGGTCACGGTGACGTACGTCATCCGGCGTCACATGAGTCTTCCGCCGGAGCCAGGGTCGTCTGCCGCCGCCGGCGATGACGACAGCGTCGAGGATGTACGGACGCTGTACGAGACGGAGTCGCTCGTCTTTCCCGGTGACTTCGAATTGCACTCGGTGCGAAGCGACGCGTCAAATGGCGGCGCTTTCACGACGACGATGACGACGCCGACGACACCTAGCGACAGTCGAGTGATCGACGTCGATGAGAGGGAGGCGTTGGTTGACCCGGGTCAACGGACTGTTGACCGGATCATCGCCGGAGCACCGGCCGACGATGACCGCGTCTTCTGCGATTCGGACAGCGACGATAGCGTCATGGCATCGCTCGTGACCAAGCAACGACTAGGAAATACGTTTCGGACTCAGTGCGCAGGCGCCGTGCCCTCTACACTCGCTCTGCCTCCGCCTACCGCCGTCGCCGTCGACGCCCCCGCGCAGTGCAATAACTCGGTGACAACGGTTGTCGAGTTGCACCACCACTGCGCCAACAACAGCACCAACAGTCTGAACAACGTTGTCGGTCATACGAACCTTCACTTCGAACAGAGTCCCACGCTGGAAAACGTCATCGTTCAATGAAAACGAATCAGAATAAGAAACATGTATATGCAACAGAGGAGAGTGAGAGACAGAAATGGAAAAAGAGATGGTAAGAGATACAGAGCGAGAGAGACACAGAGAGAGAGACAGAGAGACAGAGACAAAGACAGATAGGCAGAGGCAGAGAGAGAATGACTTAGAGAGAAAGAAATAGATAAAGAGACTGAGCAAGCGAGAGAGCGCGTGTGAAAGACAAAAAAGAAGGAGCGATAGAAAGACTAAGCTAGAGTGAGAAGTACAGAAAGAGAAAGAGTGAGGGAGATAGACAAACAGAGAGTATGAGAGACTAATTGGGAGAGAGAAAGAGAGAGATAGTGTGTGCGCGTGCCATAGATAGAGAGTCATGGACTCGTTTGTCTGTCGATTATGTTTCATTGGAAGGCTATTCATATGGAGAGGGAGGAATCATTTACTCCGTCGACCCTCACCCTCTTCGCCTGCTCCAGGACTAAAAACAGGCAATTGGCGCTACAGAAGTTATCGACGATTCTCAGTCTTGTGTTCGACGGTGCAGAGAATTAACTGTGCTTAACATCGGACAACAAATGTTGTCCATTTCTAATTTCAACCACAGTTTCTACTTCCTCCTGTTCTTCTTCTTCTTCTTGTGATGGACAGACAAACAGACAGACAGACAAGCAGGCAGGCATGCAGACAGACAGACAGACAGATGGACAGTCTCAGACAAGCATGCAGGCAGAAAGACAGAGATATCATTTGTTTTGGGATTCGATCAATTCATACGGGATATTGTAAGATTAAAGTTTTCATTAAACTGCAGGTAAGTTAAAGTTTAGGCGTGACGCTTCAAGGCAAGGTAAGAGGAAGCTATAGGTAATCGTAATCACGAATTTTGTAGCGCCTTTTAAAGAGAAACCATGCTCCAGAGCTTATTACACAAGACTCCGATCATGCAGAGTGCATGCATGGTTTTCAAGCGCTTACAGCACAGAGGCAAAGAGGAAGACAACGCGATATTCATGTCGGAAATTCCTATATGCAACCTATTCTAGATTCTTAAACAGATGGATCGAAACGCCGTATACAGTTCGCGTTGGATGGACAATCAGGTTGCATTTGGCAGCAAGCGGAATGGATCTGCGGTCAGGTATGGATCAGACAGAGATACGTCGTAGCTTCCTAAGATAAGAGGTTTCCGAGAGGTCAGTTTAAGTAGAGTGAGATATATATGGAAAAATTGGTTACGGTGGTTAGCGATTCTTTCATGAATGATAATACCTCGACCTTTTCGTGAGATTTCTCTAATATGGTCGTTGTATGAATCAGGAAACGGTTGTATACATGCAGACTCAGTCATTTGACTTCGTCTCCAGTAAATATATGCATTCAGGAACAGCTAGCTATACACTAACCAACTTACGCATGTATCTATGCATACAGCCTATACAATGTCATACATACACATCTACACTGGCGGCGATCTTGTTTGATAGGTGGGAGGACATTTTAGAACTGATCTGGTCAAAAAAGAGTTTTGAACTGACCTGGTCAAAAAAGAGGTAAAAACTGGACCTTTTTGGTGTTTCTTCTAAATTTATGGTGTGTCCCCACACTCTTATAGGTGGAGGGGTCTTGTCCCCTCGACCCCCGGGATCGCCGCCCATGCACATCCACACACTTCTTTATTATACATGTATAGGCCTATAAAAGCCCTATATATATGTATTTCACACACTGAAGCTCACCTTATCTTTCACAGTGTACTACTCTAAATTCAGCTGAACAATCTAGATTACTTGCTCGCCCTTAATATGAAAAATTGATCTCGATCAAAGGGTATGGTGCTTTGTCTCACACTGTGCCTCGCAAGTAGAAGCGTTGGTCAACAGTTTTGAAATGCAAAGCCCAGTAGGCCTGTATACGGTGCGTTCTGGAAGATTTTTAATGGCATTAAATCTGAGTTAAGCTTGAGACTCGCCTGTTTCAACTTGCTCTCATAACTTGTCATGAACGGGACTGATAAGCTGTTTTTAATACTGTTACAGATAATGACTTGGGGCACCTTTCAGTGCTCTAAACTTTGAACCAGTGGCCTTTAGCAATCAAGGACTGGTGTATAGGGTAATATAATGATGATGATGTACTCTCTGCCCGAAGACAGGTTCATTGGCTTTATGCCACCCGGGACGAGAAGAGTGAGGTGGTTCCCGTGAATCCCGTTTCCTTCCTTACAGACAATTGTGGGTGAGCAACTTAATTGTAATCTTGTAATATGAGTAAGACTATATAGAAACAGCTTAACCTGTCAATTGTTTCTGAATGCAAATCCATTTATCCTTCACCATTCACATCCATGAATATCACGAGGTATTTAGCATTATGTAGCGTAAGATTGCTCTGTTGTTCGATCGTTCACTTGCTCACTGGATCCTTTATGGATCCAGGTGGAGTGATTCTGTTGTGTATTTCTTTCTCTTGGGCCCACTGCTTGAACCTCTTACAGACTTCTTTCCACTGTATATCGAATTTCTCATTGTCACCGATTACATGATTGAGTTGGGTAAAGTTAATGCAAACACTACTCAACTAGATTTAGAAGATTATAAATTGTGGGTTGCACGAAGACTAAGATTGAGTTCATTATCCCGTAATATCCTACAGGGCCCAAACTAACATTGCTCCGCTTTTCATAGGCACAAAATCCCGTATTTTGTCACTAATCCACTCCTTCTCGAAAGGCGTTGCTAACCCAGCTTCGCTCCAGCTGCCTCTTAATTGCAAGTCATGCGTGAAATCATCACAATCACAGTATATCCCCAGACTTGTCGAATTAAAGCGACTTCGTAGATCTGCCTCCTAACATCCCTGGAGCTTCGTCGCCCATAGCTTTTGCGCTAAGCGTAACACTTAAATGCCGTCTGTGCCAGTGAAGAGCTGTCGTCTGTAATTAAATAGTCTATATAGGTCGGTAGAGATTTCCCACCCGATATGGTTACGTCTACCGCAATGCAGTCTTGTTATCAAGACCTTAAACCTCAAGACCAAGACCAAGACCAAGACCTTGAACCTCAAGACCAAGACCAAGACCAAGACCATGAACCTCAAGACCAAGACCAAGACCAAGACCTTGAACCTCAAGACCAAGACCAAGACCAAGACCTTGAACCTCAAGACCAAGACCAAGACCAAGACCCAAAAATCACAATCATATCCACACTGTTCCTTACTAAAAACTGTCGCTACTTTAATGAAGCAAACCAACTCTAAATGCAGACTGCAGAGAATTTCTCAATTTCGAATTTACAAATTAAGTCCTTCATGCAAAATGTTATTTCAAATGCCGGTTGCATTTTATAAAAACCAATTCGCTCAGAATTTTCTGACCAAGACGTGTCTTGTGGGACCTCATAAAAATTTCGCCATGTAAAAAAGAGATCATTTACATGTCTAAATCGTGTGTGGTGGTCATGTTTCTTTCCATGATGAGCCGGAGATAGATAGATTTGAACCAATTTCGATGTATGGAAATCTATCTTCCTACCGATTTTGGCTTGACCTACTTTTCATAGGTGCTGAAGTCGCTGGCACACACAGTAGCTTTTCAAGCACTGGATTTAAATGTATAAATCGTGAGCCTTTTTGAAACCGTTATTGACCGCAATTGCTGCGGAAAAATTTAAAATTCAGTCGGTCTTGGTCTTGGTCTTGAAAAACCAAGACCAAGACTTTGAACCTCAAGACCAAGACCAAGACCAAGACCTTGAACCTCAAGACCAAGACCAAGACCAAGACCTTGAACCTCAAGACCAAGACCAAGACCAAGACTTTTAAAAACGAACTCGAGCGCACTCGAGACCAAGACCATGGTCTCGAGGACAACAAGACTGCCGCAATGGAACATGCGTCCATAATTTCGTTTATTGGCGTCTCAGCAGTGGCGTGCAGAGGGGGGTGCCGAGGGTGCGACGGCCCCGGGCATCCAGCCGGGGGGGGCATCCAACGGTTGGCGTTTGTAAAATACAAAGTCTACAATTCGGTTTCCGATCGTCAAAATAGGCTAAAAGTACCATACGGCAATGTGCAATTCTCAAAAATTTCCTGGGGAAAGGGAGAGGGGGCAGCACAGTGCAGTGGGAGGGGAGGGGGAATGAATTAGGGAAAGAACAATTTAGGGGCATCCAATGAAGGGGTTGGCCCCGGGCATCAAAGAACCTCTGCACGCCACTGCGTCTCAGAGGTCTGGACCCATCGCATCCCACGTTGACAGTGAAAAAGTCTGTCTGGTGTCTGTCCCATTCACCTCATAGGCCTACGCAGCTCAATTTGTCAGTGCACAAGGCCCAAAGCTGACACTCTCGCTTAAAAACCCAGGGCTAGACTCGGATGGCATTCTCGTGTCCTACATGGCTCAGTAGGCCTAGGCTACTTAGTCTACTTCTCTAGATCCTGTTCACGGCCGACCTGGTCTGGGGCACGGACCCTTCAGCACGCCGACAAAATCAACAGCACTGTACTTTACTCACGTCTTTACAAGTTTGTAATCTCTGCGGACAACTGTGGCCAGCGTACAGAAATGGATATATCTTCTAATCGGATTCGTTTCAACTCGAGGAAGACGACGCACAAGTGTGTAGGCTTGGGCTAAGAATATAGGTATATGTAGGGGTGGGCTTGGGCGCCCTGGATTTTGCAAATATTTTATAAAAATAAAATCTTTTGATTATTATGCTTATTAAAACGGTCCCAACACGATTTTCAATGCGAAGAAACACTTAATTATTTACGAAAAGTTCTTCATCTTCATTTAGGCTATTTTAAATTTTTTTCTATGCAAATTTTTTCTATGCAAAAGCGTCATTTCGCCCCCCCCCCAGATTTTTTGCCCCTCCTAAATTTTTTTCGCCCCCTAAAAAAATCCCTGCGGACGCCCATGTGTCTGGGCAAGCACCAGTTAAGCTCATTAAGGGTTTAATAAATTATTGACATTCACGATTCCCTGACTGAAATCAACAACTCGATCGTTGTATTTATATGATACTCAAGTAGGCCTATTATACGATTGTTAGACCTACATTCTCGCATTTGACGACTTGAGATCGACCAGTTTGGAAGTCAATGACCCATTTCATATTATCAGCCAGCATGTTTAGAGCCATAACCTAGGGATTAGAATTGAATGGTCAACAACATCAAATGCTTAAGAGAAGTCGACTAACTAGCAACTCGCATAAGAGTTGCTTTCCAAGAAGCCATGTGATTCGGCTGGCTGATGCGTTATAAACCGGGCACAGCTTCTAAGATTGTCACTTGAATGGAGGCAGCGCATGTGAGGAGGTAACCGTTTATAATCATTTATAATCTAACGTCATTATTACTGTTATATTTTTCTTTCGTCTTTGTGTGAAATTGTATGTAAAGCGTTGTGCGTTTGCTAGCGTTTAATAAAGAATATACTTACTTACTTACTTACTTTTTCTTTGAAATAGGCTAGCGCGATCAGGGCGACAAAGGGACATAGTTAGACCTGCAAGTTATTTAAGGAAACTAAACGAATATTAGCTATATATAAGCAGATACGTGTTGCAGTCTTACGTAGGCCTATACTTACTTATACTGATCTGGCACCGGAACGGACAAAACAACCTGGCTATTGCGGTCTTGATTTAATATAGCGCCCGTACGGTTGGTCTCTCTGGCGTGGATTTTGTGTGTCGCTGAGAAATTTCGAAGATAATACAATTTCCTCGTCAGTACCATAGATATAAGCCATCCTTGGATATAAGCCACAGGCCTACATTCGACCATGCATTCGACCTTCGGCGAAGATCAACCATGACGCACTTTTCCATGAACATAGCGTACATATTAAATGCACACCTCACAGTTCATTACTAAATTTTTTGCGCATTCAAATTAGCATAAACCTAACAATTTGTCCAGCTATCGTTTCAAAAAGTATAGTAAAGCTGTTATTACTTACATTGCTTAGAAGTAGTAAACTAGGATAGAGAAAAACAAAACAAAAATGAAAGCCAGAGCGGAAAGACGTCATCAGTTTAGTCGTTGAGCCTAGTTGTATACTACTTGGTCATTTGACAGAAATCTTGCACAAGAAGTTGTCGTCATTGGTCGCCATTTTGCCCAAGTTGTGTTCGAGATATTTTTGTCGAATTTATCATAAGCGATTGAATTTCTCAGTTAAGATATTTGTAGGTTATCAGATTGTTTGACGCATAACATTTTGTTCGTGTAGGAGAAAAATTTAGAGATTAAGAAATCTGGTTGTTAGGAAAGAATCGAGTGAATCAAATCAAAATGTCGGACACGGATAAAACGCACGCCATGCCACCAGCAGGAGACAAAGAAAAGTCGAAGTTCGTTCGAGATTTCAGCCGAGTTATCATCACCTTAGAAAATATCGTCATTCCCGATGAGAACCTCTCACCGACACCGTCCATGATTGATGGACTGTCCGAAGAAACGGAGATGGACTTGCGGATCTTGGGTTGTGAATTGATTCAGACTGCTGGCATTCTGCTCAAACTTCCACAGGTTGGTTTTTTAAATATAAGTGGTAATCTTTTGTTTGCTACTCAGTAAATTACTGGCAATAAGGCGACTCCAAAATCACAGATTGTGTTGAAATAGTCTAGTAGAAGACTTATCAGTAATAAGAAATTTTCAAAATTGATTGGTTCAAAAATTATTAACGACGTAAGTTTCTGTAATACACGCAAGTTGCTTGAGAAGATGTGCTGGCGATCATGTACAATCGGGGTGCCTAACCTTAGCCCTGAATTTTTAAATCCAGCTTCCAGTCGCAGGTATAGCTTTTTTAGTCGCGCAAATACATAGGCTACACTGGCCCTAACCCTAAGCCCTAACCGACCCTCACGACGCTTACCCTGACCCTAACCGACCCTCACGATGCAAAGACACCAAGATAATATATAGGCACCCCCATTGTACATGTTCGCCGTTGTTCTGATAATGAAATTTCCTGTACCATATAAACTTCTGCAGATACACCAGGGGCTCGTTATATAGCACGCTTTGTTAAAAAATAATTTTTTTTATGTTAGAGCATGAATATCAAATATTGTCCAGCTATAGAAAATGCGTGGTGCTTCTGTGGCGGAAAATTCTGCCATGCAATGGATGCAGAAATTGCTAATGCGGTAGAAGCTTCTGCCTTCTTAATTTTAGCGGAATTTTTACTTCTGCGGCTGAAGATTAGCTTTCCTACGCACGCATATAGGAATTCCCATCATCTATAATCCTTCAACGTAATTTATCGGTTTAGGGTCCTGTATTGTTTATCTTGGATGAGCGATGAAAATATTTCATACTACAACTCAGGCTATAAGTATGCTATGTAGCGTTAATAATAGGGAACGCTTTAATCAGGGTGAGAATTGTCGGGGTTCAACCCCCTAGTCTTTCTTAGGACCCCATAGTAAAGTCTTCATTGCACACCCCAACTCCACATGAATCAAGGTCTAACCCCCCCAGTCTTTTTTCTACAATTCTCATACTGGCTTTAATGATAAATTGCATCCTTGGGCAACTGGGTCTTAGTGTTTTTATGATAAATGTAAATGCACTGGGTTCTGTATAGCAACTGTACGAAATGTGAACTGGGGCAGTGTGAACTACTATAAACAGTATCTTCTAAGAATAACTGAGCCATTCTTACTTTGCGGTTTAGAATACGAATGTGAGCCAGTTGTTAATTTGTTTTGGGCAAGTTATTAATGTGTGATTGTTGTATTTCTCACCTAACAGTTGAACTGATACCGGTTCAGCTGGGGTTCATAGGGCTTTGTGCATCTGCAGGAAATGTGTTGTCACAATGGCTGATCTCAATGACTGGTTGAAGGCCACTATAGTGCTTTGTTCTAGTGTTAACCAACCATGTTTCTGTCACCATTGTTAAATTGGTGCATGTCATTCAAGATGTGGGCTGACCTTAAAGACAACATGTGTTTACAGGCATGAACTGGTAACGATTTACTTTGTGTTGTGGAATGTGAACAGGTGGCAATGGCTACGGGACAAGTTCTCTTTCAACGATTCTATTATTCAAAGTCGTTCGTGAAGCATGGAATGGAGGTAAATTCTGTTTATTCTGTTAAAATGTTTTCATCTGTAATACTGTGTTGTCATGTTTTATCCACATACATAGTAGATTTTAAGAAACGTTTATGTAGGACAGCTATCAGAATGTCTGTAAACAGGGTATCCTCTCGTGAGGACGTACACGTTTTTTATTAATGTAGGTTTTCATGAATTTTGTGTAGTTTATTTTTATGCATTTTTCATGATGTATTCACTGACCATCAGTAAACCTTTGATTGCACCTGTTTATATGAAATGGTCGTGTATGCTTTTCATTTGAGAGGTTCATAAAAGGTGTTACAAGCAATAATACTAATTTAAATATTCTGTTATATTGCCAAATAGTACTGATATTATAAGGAAAATGTGTTGCTAGGTTGTTGCGATGGCATGCATTAACCTGGCGTCCAAGATTGAAGAAGCTCCACGAAGAATTCGAGATGTTGTTAATGTTTTCCATCATATCAAGCAATTTAAGCAAAAAAAGTAAGTGCCAGCATTCCTCTGCTTTCCTGAACTTTTTATTATCGTTGTCATATGGTGCCAGTCTTATTTTTAGCCTGATGGGGTTTATTATTACAGATAAATATATTGAACGAATAAAAACTATTTTAGCAATTTACTTAGATGTTATAGTATTTCAAATACACATTTATAGAATTCATTCCTGTTCACATCTGACCTGAACTACAATCCCATTTGTGATGTATTTAATTTGTTTAACTTGCACTTTACAAATCTTTGTGCAATAATAATACAAATAATAATTATAATATATAACATAATATGTTACAGTACTTGAAACATGTCTGAATACTGATAATTTGTGTGAGATTCTTGTTCTGTGGTTGTTTTGCGTTAGAACGATCTCGCCTCTGATACTTGATCAGAACTACATCAACCTGAAGAATCAAGTTATAAAGTCTGAAAGACGAGTCCTGAAGGAACTCGGTTTCTGTGTCCATGTAAAGCATCCTCATAAGGTATGGAACTGTTTTCTTGTGTGCCAGTCTTGCCCGAGAAGTTAGCCAATCTGGCTTTTTTCATGATTCTCTTTTTCAGGTAAACTTTTCCACTTAAGACGTGAGAACTGCGCTTGACTGAAAACTAATTAACAGACGAGGCAAACCTAAATGGAGGAAATTGTAATGTTTATTGAATTCACGTTTGAAAATAAATATGTTTCCACAAATAGTAATTCCTTGGGCTGAAAAATTCTGTGGTTTTTGATATTAGTCTGGTATGGTATTGGCTTGGAGTTGGTGGTCTAGTCAAGCGGGAACTCCACAGGAAGGTTGTCGGTTCATGCGTGTTATGTGGACAACTCCCACATGTTACATCTGTGCATGTGTTGTTACTATGTGCCTCTGTCACCAAGCAGTATAATTTCATACTGGTGTAAGCTGGGAAGTAAACTTCAAGTCCTGCAGTGCACTGTCCCCATGTCCAGCACCTTGGAATTCGTTCACTAGTGACCCAAGGGACGAAGAGCAGTGCGAGCACCTCCCAACATTCTGCAGAGGACGTGGGAGGTTTTTGTTTACTTAGAGAGTTTAATAATTAAGCCTGAGCTTGGCAGTGAGGCAAGAAAGGCAGACATGGAAGGAGGCTGAAGTGAGACCTGCATCGTGACCAGACTGGTCGGTAATTGATTAGTGATCTGTTCATAAATTTTCATGGTTGAGTGAACATGTTTTACAGATCATTGTGATGTATCTTCAAGTTCTCGAAGCTGAACGCAACCAGAGATTACTGCAATGTGCCTGGTAAGTTGGCTTCTCTTGTCTTAACGGGTTGCTGTAGATTGTGAAGAGTGATCAGAGCAAATGAACAGGCCCTGATAATTTTTCTCATGTTGCAGTACCTTTTAAAATTTTGTCATTAAAAGAAAAACTTTGACATTGAAATATTTGGTAAGAACTAACATTTGTCTGTCTGTATACTAAAAAC
The DNA here is from genome assembly GCA_963556255.1 of Allolobophora icterica. Classification (NCBI taxonomy): domain Eukaryota; kingdom Metazoa; phylum Annelida; class Clitellata; order Crassiclitellata; family Lumbricidae; genus Allolobophora; species Allolobophora icterica. The sequence goes on from OY744605.1 coordinate 72,970,384, forward strand.
TTTCTAAACTGTGGATGATTTTTATCTTTAACAAGCGAAACTTAAAGAATTACTGTTGCAAAAAGTGGCTGTGATGGTATGATGATGATTTTCAACATGTTATCCTCCTTCCTTCACTGTCATACTCCAACTTTTATCTCGTAACACCACATGATGTCATGAGCTAAACTCTTGTGCGTTTGTTGTATCAAGAGTTGTGGTATTTCTGGGATGAACACTCAAACTATTATTTAAAAGTGACTGTTTTATGGACTTGTTAAATTGATTGCAATACTCATATGGCTACAAGTCTGTTATTTACAGACTGCGGATAAGAACAAGAGCATGACATTTAATTGTTAAAGATTTTATTTTCATTGTTTTGATTACTGACATTGGTCAAACTATAGGGCAACTATTGATGCTTCTTTTAGATGTATGATGTGAACTTTGATTTGACGGTGAGTTACCTGTGGTAATCGAGTGTTTTTTTTAATTTACCTGCCAGCGCAGGGTGGGTAAGCGTATGAGTCGGTGCTCAGAGGCTGCTCACCTGCAAGCATGGCCTAACCTCTACCACAAGTGCCCGCCCATCCAACCATCGTCTGTGGCACACAACACCGAGGCAGGCTTCTTGGAAGGCTTGGCCGAGGAGATGTGATGTGAATTCACATTGGACGCTATTCAATAACACGCAACCGATTGACGAAGTCGCAGATGACTACATCACCGTTATCATTTGCCTCGTGGATGGTAGTAATAGGAGTAATTTCTTGAAAACCTTTCTGTGCTCTGTTTAAACTGGGTCTGTAAATCAAGCCAGTTTTCTATTTGGGAGGCTGATTGGTAGCATATCTCAACTTGATTGATTGATTGAGTGAGTGTTAATGGTCATAACTTGATTGACTGATTGATAATGGTCATTTTAGCTTTTTGGCTTTGCATATAAGAAATACTAGGTTTACAGTGGGAAAGGTTTTGGTTTTGCACATTTTGTCACATTGTATTATGAGTTTTCACTAGGGTTTTGCTGTAAGTTCGTCTGAAATTGGCTAATAAATAGTACATTTTAATTCAAAATGTTAATACACATGGAACATTGTTACAAACTTTCTTGAGACTTGATATTAGAGTGACAGTTGCTAGCTATGTCTGCAAAGATCATGCCTGCTCGATCTGAGAGCTTTGAACTTTCTTGGTCAGAATGACCTAGATTTTTGTAAAGAGACTTTCTTCTAAGTAAATGTCATGTTTCTGTGGAACTATACAAGTCAGACACTGTTGCAGAACATCATGTACTGTCTTCACGCCTCACTGATGATTTGCGTTTGGTCAAGCGGTCGAGCCTCGCCACAATTGCGGACAGAAGACGACAGGAAATAGGAAATGATTCGTTGGATTATGCGTTAAACAAACTTTGTATTAAATGTTTCGTGCGCTTTCGTTTATTGACAATTATGTAAAAACTGCAGGCATGAGAAGAGTTTTCTGTTACCAGTTGGAGATGGTTGTCTGATGATGTAGAGCTGAATTTAAGGATGTGCTGATCATTTTCTGGGCATCAAAATAACTGAATTGGGGAAGGGCTCTGTTTGAGTCAAATTAAAATGGCCAGAGAATGGAGACGTGAAGCAGTAGGTGTGAGCGATGTGCATCTACTACACCAGCTGTTCTTTATAGGATGTAATTCCTATTTAAAGGAGTGGTGTTCGGTGAGGCATGTCGAATGACGGAGCCAACGCGTTTTCCTCCTCGTCGCTGTCGTGTGAGTAGTTATCGGAATCATCAACAGTCTGTAGGGGTTGGTATATCATGTGGAAGATCAACTGGAAAGTCTGGTTGTGTGGCCGAACTTTGTCGTCATGATCTCGTTGATTGGTGGGTTACTTTGGACGAGCCAGGTAATGACAAGCAAACTGAAAGGAACATTGATGCATTGTTGCTGCATGCATTGTTTTCATGTTGCACAAGTTAAAAGGTTTTATTTTACTGCTTTTATCATGAAAAATTTTGTGAATGAACTTTTGCAATTGCAAAAATTGCACGGATTGTGAAGTTTAAATTTGTTGAATTGTATGTGAGGTGGTGCTTTGTTGCAAAGATGCGAGTGTCAACCGTTTTCTTGTTAGTTTTGAGCTGTTTTGTGGACAGGAAATTTGTTGAGAACTCTTTCGTGCCCTATCAGTCCGTAACTGTTGAAAATCGATAATCATCAAACACATCACAGTACGCAGTAATTCTTTAAGAAAGCGAAGTAAACGATGCAGTGTTTGTCAGGTCTTGCTTAGGCATGACGTTATGTTGTGCTGTTAGCGCTGTATTGTTTTTAAAGAAGATTTCTACCGTTGCTAGTTGTGATGTGTGTTGTTTTATCTGTTGTCTTCAGGAACTACATGAATGACAGTTTCCGAACGAACGTCTTCGTCCGTTTCAATCCAGAAACAATCGCCAGTGCCTGTATTTATTTGGCCTCAAGACAGCTGCAGGTGACGAATGTTTTACTCTGTACCTCACCAGTGCCGGACATAGGGGCGTGCGGTCGCACGGGGCCCGCAACTTAGGGGGGCCCGAAAATGTCACAGAAAATTAACATGAACAAGACACCCTAATATTATGGTTTCGATTAAATATCTTTTCTTTTGTCAATAATATTAAAGGCAACTTCCTCTATATCCCAGAATTCTCATGTATAGTTAACTTTGACTCACTGTACTTCCTAACAACCTATTAAAATCAAATGATGAGCAATGAAAAACGTTACAATTTAACTTGTGTCATGGGGGCTCGTACGGTATACACTGCACGGGGCCCGAAATATTCTGAGGCCTGCACTGACCTCACTTTGACTTCCTTTTGTTCTACTGTGGGTTGCTGTTTCCAGTCTTGTCTGGTTCTATCTCCAAAGAATTGTGATTTTTTACTTAGAAGCCTTGTGCATTACAATAACTACACTGAAGCCATACAAATTTCAAGATTGGATTAGATTGGAAACGCTCAAAGGGACTAAAATAAAACGAGATGTTAATCTTTGTTGTAAGAAAACCAAGTTATGCACACTATATATCGTCTGGCAAGTGGGAATGTTCATGCAACGTTGTAATTGTTTGTAGATTCCTTTGCCAAACAATCCGCACTGGTTTCTGTTGTTTGGTATTAAGGAACAAGACATTCGTAGGATCTGCCTGTCTATCTTGCAACTCTACACGCGCAGTAAGGTGAGTGTCTTCAGTTATCCATCGCTTTGGCTTGTGGTTGCTGTTCTGGCAAGATGTTTATTAATTACATCATTTCTGTCGGTTGTTGTGCTAAGAGTCTGCATTGAAGAGATGTTTTATTCTTGAAAGACCACAAACTAGAATCTGGTGTCAAATAGGAAACGTCCCCATTTTGGGGGTTGCTGAATTAGTTTTATCTGGGGATTTCTTCCACTCTCTCCCTGTGCATACAAAACCTTGGAATCTTTAAATTGGGATTATTTGCCTTTTCAGTTGTTTTTCATGCATCCAAATGGTATACTAACTTTATTCTTTACACTGGAACCTCCTTATAGCATGGATTCTGATATAACGCAGTTGCGAACACAGATCATATAATTTAGTTCAGCTTTAGAAATTGACCTCGTCATATTGACCACATTTGTGGTGTATTAGCACATTTGCAGTATATACAGTCATATATTAAATTGTACTTACTAATGTAACACTGCCTTGTTATAAAACAGTGTGCTGTTATGATTTCTGAAGACACTGCTATGGCAATGTTCCAGTGTATGTATGAATGCTCAAGATGCTTAATGCCGCACTTTATGTGAAGTATCTCTGAAAATTTGTGTTATGTTTGTATAATTTAGCTTTTTGTTTGCTTTGCTATGACAGCCAAATGCCGATGAACTTGAAAGAATTGTCGGTGAGATCAAGAAACGACATATCGAAGCAAAGTTAAAGGCAAAGGAGCTGGCGGCTGCTCAAGCGGCAACTCCAAACAGCATATCAGCACCCAATACGCCCGAGAAGTTTGGCCTATCTCCAAGCGTTATAAAGAAGCGGAATGACCACGAGAAGCAGGACTCGGGAACAGAGTAAGCATTTTGCTGTTTTTCTTAGCTCTACATCAGTAGAGAAATAGAATAGGAAAAGAATTGTTGCTTCCATTCGGTTTTATGCATGGTCCTATCAGGAAATTAATTGGTGGATTCTGCATCTTTCCATGTCACAACAAAAATATGCTTTTCTAGTTGGTCTTCCCACTTTCAGCAGCCAGCTGTAACTACTGTGTTGTTTACCACAAGACTGCAGTCCTCTGTTCAACGTGAGATGAAAAATCCTCTGCTGCCTCGCCCTTTGCCATGCACGTTATTCTGCTGTTTTGGGGGTTCCTGCCGAGTATGTCCACTTTGTGTAGGACCTGCAGTACACCTTAAGCTTTCATCGATGATGGGACAGCATGAGCAGGCATCCCCTACTTGGTTGTTTCACCCAGTGCCATGTTGAGGGGTGGGTAAGACTTTGAGGGGTTTAGTTGTATAAAATTCATTCAACATAATTATGACATTGGTTAATCTCTACATATTCTGATACACCAAAACTCTTCTTTTTGCTATTTGTAATCTGAACATTTGCAATTGGTGTGGATGTTCTGGTGAGTGGGCATGGTAATATGTAATGGGTTTTATTTCTTCTAGCCGCAAAGACCAGAGTCTGGGGACAAGGCATAAGAGAAGTCGCTCTAGGAGTCGAAGTCGTAGTGCTGTCAAGAAACTGCGATCAGATGATTCAGGCGAACACAAGTCTCAGTTAGTAAAGTTGTTTCTGTTGCTTGTGTTTTGTTCTGTTTACATTGGTCACATCATGTGGATATCCAAAAGCTTTATTTTATGCATACTTAAACTGTGTTGTTTTGATGTAGACTCTGAGCTATTTGACACTGTGTCACATCATATTATGAATCTACATTTACCACTTTGCTTATAACTGATATTGGATTTGTGTGGTTTTCATAATTCACACAAAATGAGACAGTTGGCTTCTGTACAAATTCATCTGAATTGAGAATGTGTCAAGTGCACTTGTGAATGAGAGCAAGCATTAAACTACGTCCTTTGTGATGTTCTTCTTTAGTTAATATTTGTGTCTGTGTCGCAGGTCGTATAGCAGCAGTCGGAGCCGAAGTCGTAGCCCAAGGTCAAAAGGCAGGCAGCAGCAGCAGCACGGTCGTCATATGTCGAAGAAAGAGGACTACTTGTCCTACTCACGACAGAAGACCGTCAAATACGATGACAAGTACAGCAGCAACCGCGACTGGAAGAAGCGAAAGTCAGGCAGCAGCAACAACAACAGCCGTTCGGAAACAACGACAACAATCGAGGTGTCCAAATATTCTAAATACAGCACCTCACATGATGGCAAAAAGGACAGGTATCAGAAATTGGATACAAAAAGTGACGATAAGTACGAGAAGCGCACAAAGTACACGAGGGAAGATGTTTCACCACCAAATCCACGTGCTTACAGCAGCTCCCCTGACAGAACGTCTGCTGCAAAGAAGAAGAGCAAGCACAAGAGCAAAGCGTCGTTGCCCGATGAAAGGACGGATTCAAAGAAACGCAATGGACAGAGTCGTATCGGTCATTCCAACCACCATCACGTGCAGAGATGAAGCTGCTCTCTGATGTATAGTAGTGGATGCCGGGAAGGTAGACAAACTAATCGAATTGTGGTTGAATGAGGGCCCTTCTGTTTGGACTGATTTAACTGTAAACTTGTGGGTTGATCATCATGAGCAATTGAAGAAATAAATGATTTGCTATGCGCCAGTCCTTGTTGGTAGGGCTGATAATTATGTTGATGGATGTCAAGGATGTAACATTTACATGAGCATTGATTCTTTTCTTTTGTTACTGGAAACTAGATAGCGCTCATCCCCAAAATAATGCTATAGTTGTGTCGAGAATGCATGAGTCCATGTGTTTTGGGGTTTGGTTTCAGGCAGTGGATGAGGATCGTATAACGGTTAAACTGTTTTAGCATTTTGTACATTTTATAGGAAAATTAAGAACTGTGCTGACTAAAATTCTGAGTAATCGCTCTAAAAATTAACTGGTGTTTAGTATGAGTGAGTTGCATTTGAACGAGGGTGCCATCATTTTGTTAAATGGTGATTGCAAAATTTCCCCCACTATTTCGAACTATACGATGTTAATCGCTTTGCTTCTGGCTAACAGTGCTGTTTACTTCTGCCACACTGGGTAGCTTGTTTCTAGCTGCCAACACGATGTATAGCAAACAGCAGACAGCTGTGTGTCGTCTGGCTACCTAGAACCAAGTTACTTGATTGTCACATTACTTGATTTCAAACTTTCTTGTCCAGTGACCAAGTGTTTCACTAATGACAGGGTTTTCTGGCTAATCATTAGGTGAATGATTTTGGTCTTTTGTGTTTGGAGGTTGTGTTCTGATTCAGACGGCAACGAAACGTGTGAAGTCTCGTCAGATTCATTTGACTTGTCATTGTTGTACCTGCAGAAATGCCTTGGTCTGTTGTTAGGTGGTCTCGTTTATTTGTGTGGGGTTTTGCACGTTCAGTGCCATGCGGCTTCTGCTTTCAGTTTGTTCTTAATGGGCTTTTGCTTTTGTTGGATTTAGTGCAGATGCTACGTTAATGGCAAAACACCATGAGATGTACAGTCTAGGATGTTCAATCATCTGCAAGTCAAATAATACTGTATTTAAAGATATTTGTTTTGTTTTGTATCGATAGTCACTGCACAGCTGAAGTTCGTACAATGGTATAGCAATGCTCGTGTGCATTTTCGATCGGTTGAGGTCTTTGATGACTAATTCTGTTGAATTGGCACCACTGACATCCCAATGTACAACATTGTACATGTAGGCTACCTACCATGCTAGTTCGACTTGAGAGCACAGTCTCCAGCCAACCATGGGGAGGTAGCCATAGTTATGAAATGTAAAAAAAATCGTCACGGCAGCAAGTAGAAATACATGTACATGTATGTCCTAGGAATAGGAGAATGTGCAAAGGGGTCATCCATAAAGGACGTCTGCAAATCTGATCTACTTTGGATCCTCCCTCCCCTTGTCCGCATATGACACACCCAATTTTTAATGTCATTCTTTTTACAATTATTTCCCAGTTCCTGTGCACGTTTAAGTGATCGTTGGGGTTTCAAATCAGGATGTGCAGGAAATAAAAGCCCTTTTAAAGTCGCAGTAAAGTTTGTACCATGCATGTGGTTTTGCTCAGTGACCTTAAATTTCGTCTTTTGGGAAAGGTTGAAACAAGTTGGTGGTTAAAAAACTATCAAATTAAAAAAATTATATGCGGACATCTGCACTGGTCATAACCCTCCCCTTGTTCGCATTTGGATGACCCTCCCTCCCCTTGTTGCGGACGTCCTTTATGGATGTCCCAAACACTGGCACAAAGGAGTTGTAACATAAACCTATGATAAAACAGCTAACCATGACAGATTTCAAAAAAGTGTAACGTGGGCAAGGTTGTGAAGCACAAGGCCTACTCTACTGCGGACAAAGGGACAACCATTGAGAACACAGGTCTTGCGATGCAGAGACCAGATATCCACGGGCAAGAACAGGTGACACTGAAATACTCCGCTCCGTAAGATAGGATCTTAGGGAGCTGAGTATTCCAGTATCCTCTGTTGTTGGGGCATAACTGGTGAGGCAGAAAAAACAGTATTAGAAATACTACAAAAGCTATGTTCAACAACAGTTGCACACGTTTAGTGCCCTTGTGCGAATGACGAGGCGATATATACAATAATGGGTAGAAAATGTACGAACCATTCTACGAACTGATCAAAACCTCGATCACCACTTGCTAATTTTGCTGTCTTTCACTCAAAACTGAAAACACTGCTCTTTCTCATGTCCTATGCTGATTCCTCCTCTACGTCCCTCACTGCTTTAATTTTAAACACCATCCACCGTAGTGGTCTGACTACCTGCCTGACCTCTGGATCTTTACTTGGAACCGATTTTGGCCCTACCTGTCTATCGATTATGTTTTGACTAAGCGTCTGTAAATTAGCTGGTTCCCGCGACTCCGGTTTTTGTAGCGCTGTGGTATCTACGGTACGATATATATATACAAGCATAAACATACGATGGTTGGCCAATAAGTAATGAGAAACACAGTTTAGGAAGTGTTCTTTCATACAGCTAACTAATTGTTGAATAGTTTACTACATTGATATGTATTGATACTACTATTACTACACATCAATAGTTTACTACCTTAGAACAACATAATGAAAATACATTGATCTGTGACGTCATACCAGATGCTAGGCAACGCGTTGTTTATCTTCTGCTAGGCCTATATGAAAATTTAAACAATGGATAAACACGAAAAACGTGATGTTATGAATTATTTCCATATGAAAAGATTGACACCGCATGAAATTTCAAATGACATGCGGGAAGTTTTAGGTGACGATCCCTTTCACAGTCTACAATCTACAGATGCACAGCTGAATTCCAGTGGAGCAGACAGCCAACTGAAGATGAGAACTGCTCTGTTGGCACATGTAATACTGATAATGTCCACTCTGTACAGGATACGATACTGAAAGATCGGCGACTAAGTGTAAGATATGTAGCCGATTGCCTGAAGTACCGCTCACCACAGCTACCGAAGCTCTGGGCTACAGCATGGTCTGTAGGCCTACTCGTTGGTGCTAAGAATGTAAACGGCCGAAAACAAGCTTTAAGTCCGACTGCAAACTTCCAGCGATAAATCTCAAGGCTTACAGGGCAGATCCTGTGAAGTTTCTCCTAAGATACGCGAATATATGTATGGATGATACCTGGGCTCACCACTTTGACCCTGAGACCAAGCTATAGATCTCGAGTAGGCTATGGAGTGCAAGCATAGGCCTATTATGATCTTCACCGTCGCCGGTCAAGTTCCACAAGAATGCCTCAGCCGGCAAAATTATAACATATAAGAATAAACGCAGTGCTTTATTTCTAGAAAAAAGGTTCCGGAAGTGAACAATATAGGCCCTATGTTCCGGAACTGAACAAATATGGAAGGGCTAAAATTCCGAGTAAACGGGATTGGGGGTTATGGAGGGGTCTCAATAAACACTGAAAACATTTCACAACACTGAAGTTAAATTAAATAAAAAAATTATTGTTTTCATTATTTAAAAAAAAATTATTTTTTAGTTGTTGAAAAAGGTGCCGGAACGCCGTTCCGGCGCGTTCCGGCTGAAAAAAAGCACTGAATAAACGAATATAATTATAAGAATATTCGTTTATTGATTCAAACTGACAAATTAAGTATGTATACACAGTAAGATTACGTGATAGCCTATAGCAGTAATCGTAATCTCCAAACTTCTAAAGCGCCACTCGAAGGCCAAGCGCAGGACACCAGCATATATTCACGAGCGCTACGTCAGATCAGAGAGTGTTTCCAGAGAGTAGTCCAAAAGAGGTCCAAGTCCGATTTCCAGGGTACCAGATCAGTTTCCAGATAGTGGTCCAAAAGAGGTCCAAGTCCGATTTCCAGGAGGCCAAACCAAATCAAGGGGGGTTTCCAGAGAGTAGTCAGAAAGATGTCCAAGTCCGATTTCCAGGGTGCCAAACCAAATCAAATGGGGTTTCCAGAAAGTATACAGTAATTACAGACGATAACAAGTGTACGGCAGCCTGAAAGACGCCCATCTGTCCTACTGCTGATTTTACTGTCGTCACATATGGAATGGAAGGCTGAGCCTACCTTGTGGGACTATCGGGTCTCGAACCTTCTGATCTTCTGATCTTCATGACAGCATGCTAGCCTACCAATCAACCATCTCCCCGGCAATGTTCTGGTGATTGGCTACTTGGAGCCAGGAAAGACAGTCACAGGTGTCTACTATGCTGAAATAATCCGGAAAGTGCGAGCAGCTATCATGGAAAAATGTTGGGTAAAATTGTGTCAATTAGAGTGCTGTTTCATCGCAACAAAGCTTCAACCCTCAAATATCTGCTGTTGCCATGGCCACTATCTACGAACGCGGCTTTGATTTGCTTAGTCATCTGACCTATTTTCCAGACCCGACCCCGTCTGATTTTCATTTATGTTAAGAATTGTTGAAGATTCTCTCCGTGGACATGCTTTTCGAAGCGTGGCCATAAACGAGTGGATTGAAGAGCTTGATGGACAGTTATAAACAGGCCCGGTTCGTCCATATGGGCAACTGGGCAGCCGCCCAGGGCCGCCGATTTTTAGGGGCCGCCAATTTTCCATTTTTCAAAAAATTCTAATTATTATTATTCGTAACAGAGGTGAATGACTAAAAAAGGTCATCAACTTTTTTATGCTTAGGGCCGCCGATTTGGCGATTTGCCCAGGGCCGCCAAATGTCTTGAGCCGGGCCTGGTTATAAATTCGTGAACGGTGTAAAGGCGCTTGAACTTCGCTGGGAAAAATGTGTTGCACTTGATGGAGACTATTTTGAAAAATTGTTAAGTGATTTTGATTTGATTGAAGTCGTTTGATTGCATGTTTTTTATTCACTACATATTGATCAACCCTCGTAGAAACGGCGGCGCTTAAAAAAACAAGGAGGCATAAAAATACAAATCTGCCGCTGACGAAGACTCTAGATGGGCTCTATGGGCATAAACAATACTGCTCCCGGAGACCTAGTTCTATCTATAGATTTTATTTTGATTGGTCCAAGGACGGACACATTTATATTATTTGAACCAATCGTCAAGCAATGCCAAATTGGTATTGCTACGCGATTGGGTGAGATTATATTAATATTAATGAGATGACGTCATTTAGCCGCCAAAATCAAAAACTGTTTGATAACAACGGCTGAATAAAATTTGCTGATCGTCAGTTGGGAAATTGCTTTTGATGTGAAACGAGCTTCAGAGAAAAGATATTGCAAAATGCAGAAACGGTGCAGCATAGGAAGTGCTAAATTGAATGGTAAGGTATTAAGACATTTTATTTGTGCAGAGTTCCAGTGTGAAATGTTGTACAAGTAACAAAATCTTAAATAATGTTCGCCGAGTACTTTACCGCAATGTAACGCATTCGTAGAAAGTGTGAGAAAATTTATTATTATTTCTTTAATGCCCCACGGTACATATGATCTATCGGAAACTTAGATATTAATCTATTAATATTATTATTATCTTCATTATTAGTTTTATTATCAAATAAATCGTAATCTCGAGATTTCTACAGCGCCCAAACAACGGAGTCGCGGACCAGCTTTTTCACATCAAATCAAAATCGATAGGCAGGTAGGATCACAATTAGTTGCAGGTCATTGTGGAGACTACCTGCTTGGCTCAAAAGTGCTGTTCCTTCTGGCCCAAAAGTGCTGTTCCTTCTGAAAATTATCAGATATCTGAGCATCTTATTTGAAAAAAGAAAAGCATTTTGAAATTTAATAGAAACCTTATTACGAAATCTAATTATAATTTATATTAACTGTCAAGAAGAAGGAATAACATTATGTGAGCAGTATGTGATGTGTAAATGAATATGGAATATGGACTACAATATGAAGGCAGTGTTTGTCTTTAGGCTTTTATGTAGTGGAAGTTTATTAAAGTTCAGTGGTAAGACACTAAGAGCTTTGGCACTGAACCTTCTGATATTGCCAAGAGCCATGTATGGGAGTTGACCAGATTTGAAGAGAGTATTTCATTTCATTTGGATCATTTCAATTGTAAACCATTAGAGGCTTTATAACTAAGAACAGAATAGAGCCCCCAACTCCAAATATTTAAATCGGTCTCACTTCTGATACTGCTAGTACCATGAAGCTGTTTTCTAATCTATTTGTTTTGTTGTTTCATAACAGAATGCTACAATGATTTCTCAATTCCATGGCAACGAAAGTCCAAAAGTAAATTTACAGTAGGTGTTGTTAATTGTTTGACTTTTTGTATAAGATGTAATGTGTTGTTAATATAGATGAAAACTAGCATAAATATTGCAGTCTTAAAGCACACTTAGCTAATATATAGAATTTATGCATTTGTGCATTCTATCACTTTTTAAATCCAGGATGGTAGCTTACTGCATGAGATAAAAGTCTTTGGAGTTTTGAATTGCACAGGGGTATCGACTCTGTTGGGAAGAAAAACAACGTACAGGTTTTTTCATTTTACTTTGAATCAGTGTGTTGCAAATGAGGTAGCTAGACTGATAGTAATTTTCATTGTTCAAGAAAACTTCTGCAAGGCTTGTGTTGTTATTCTGGTGTTCTCAGGTAGCCGTTGAAGGCAATGTGGGCAGCGGAAAGTCCACATTCCTACAGTATTTTGAAAAGTCAGACAAAGTCGAAGTAAGTTAACACTTGATCATTTCAGTTTAAACCGTTATGTGCATTGTAGAAGTTATTATGCTTTGAAATTCCTCAGTCATCCAAGTCACTTTAATTTAGGAAGTTTATAACATCTTGGTGTTTTACTAGTTTATACTTTGCAGCCTAAGGCTCATTTATCAACTAGGATTTGAACTGGCACTGTTGTTAAGGCATTTGGGGTGGTGGCATTGGTGTTTTGTGGATGACTTTTATTCTTAACTGGGCATTCTATTGAGTTTGTCTGTGTTTTTAGGTTCTTCTTGAACCGGTCGACATGTGGAAAGATGTCCGAGGCTACAACACTCTGGATCTGATGTACAAAGATGCGAATCGATGGAGCCTCACGTTTCAGTCCTACGTCCAGTTGACAATGCTCATGAATCACGTCAAGAAACAGGTAGAAAAGCAGGAGGAGCGTCTTTCTAAGTTCTACTTTGTTCAATTCTACTCCATTTGAGTTGAGTATGTACTGGATATGTTGTCCTCTGTGATATAAGAAATAACAGCGTTTTAAAACCTGAGAAACTGCAAAAGGCAAAGAGTGTAAGATCTGTTTAGTGTTCATAGAAAGGTTTTGTTCTGTTTGTTGATTTTTATTCTTAATTGTTTATGTGGTTTTCTGACCTGGAAATTTGTCAGTTGTTGTGGATTATACGAATCTATATTGGTGTTCATCTGAAGATATATTTGTGACTTTCAACAGTTGCTGTGAAACATGTATCTAAAAGCTGCTGCATTTTTTAATATCTAGTTTATTCATACAGGTACCAATGAATCGATTCTTTGCTGATGAGTTGAGGGTTTTCAAATTGTCTTAAGTTTAGCAAGTACTCCTTGTTTCTTCTGCAGAAGACACCAGTGAAGCTTCTAGAAAGATCTCTCTTTAGTGCTCAGTACTGCTTTGTTGAAAACTTATACAGAAGGTGAGTCATAGTTTGTTTTAGCATAATTTAAGATTTTGCTGAATTGAACTTAGATAAGATCTAAATTCTTTTTTTGACTAGACAGGGGTTAGGGATATAGCCTCCGTCTGCGCCCACATGACTTTGCCCTGCCTCCCAAGGACGATACTAATTTTGTTTCTAAAGTTATCTACGGTGCCCTAAATTAGAATCCGGTTTCTCCATTTATATTTACAGTCAAGCAACTCTTCATTCTATTATTTTACACTTGTGTTTTATACCATGTTGCGGTGTGACAGTGTAATTGTAATTAGTAAACTTCTATTGCGCCAGTGTCTAATGCACAAGGCATCAACCGATGGCACACCAGAACCAAGCCGTAATCAGGTCGATATCCAGAAGGTCCGTGCGTAAGACAGTGTGTGGTTTTAATAAACGAATAATAATAATAATTATAGATCTACAACCTTTCCAGACTTTTCGTAAAATGTTTTGTTTTGGTGAATCACTTGTTACCTTGATTTAATGACTGGTTGTTTGATACAGTGGTCGAATGCCAGAAGTCGAGTACATTGTCTTGTCCGAATGGTTCAACTGGCTCCTAATGAACACGGAAATTGGAAACGTCGACTTAATCGGTATGGAGGAGGATCTCAAATTACAAAATTGTTTAAAGTGTTTGAATTGTTAAAAATGTTGAATTTGCAAATATTGTCAACAGCTGATAAAAGGTGTTCTGCTGTCTGCAATGTTTGGCATTGTTATGAGAAAATATGACGTGGCATTAACAGACGATAGGCCTAGGAACATGCTAAAATGTGTGGACTCTTTTACATGTCCGTGGTTTGAATGCCATTCTGTTTGGTGCAAAGTGGTGTTATTAAATCCCTGTAGCTATTTACTTAACACACCATATAATGCGTCATACGTGAACTGCAGTGTGACAGTAAATATCGAGTTTTTCAATGTTGTCCTTTTTATATGGGACTTGGTTTCATAAGGCATGCCCCTATTACTTGGTGTTAATGAGTCCACACTGTATCTCTAAAACAGTGCTGTCCAACCTTTTTGACACTGCGGGTCGCTGAAACAATTATTCTTTAAGCCGCGGGCCGCACCAGTAAGCTCAAAAGCGAATTTATTGAAAATTAGTAAATGTATTAAAATTTATTATGGCAATAATTATATAATAATTCGTGAATAATAGCATGTATGTATGGCATGCTTTATAATAGTTCAGCGCCAGAAAGTATATCAATAAATGTTGAAGCATGTTTTAGTGAGATATTTGGCTTTGAATTGTGCTTGCAATTTTTTTATTTGCGGTTGGTATTCAGCTCGGGCGGGCCATTTAAAAACAGCACGCGGGCCACGTGTTGGACAGCATGGCTCTAAAAGAAGGGGTGGAAATTGGTTACATGTGTAGCTCTTTGTATGATGATAATTGATTCATGATTAATAGACCCAAGTTCATTCGTAACGATGATGTTACTTTGGTTTGACAAAAATATTGTCAGTGGAGTCTTTGGACCAGATAGATACTTGATGTTGCTGCATTTTTATTTTATTTAGGATATTTCTATAGCACCTCCTCAAGTCTCCTACTACTACTCAGAGGCGCTCCCGGCTACAGCATTTGATACTGTGTCGGAGTTTTCACGCCGAAGCGCCACGAGCAATTGCGAGTGAAGGACTTGCCCAAGGTCCGTACGCAGCGGCTAGAGCGGGATTCGAACCTGCAACCCTCCGGTCACAAGGCGCCGAACTTACCACTGAGCCACCACGCCCCGATTGTACTGGTGTCATTGATATGATGTCTGCCTACTTACTTACATAATGTTTACTTTCAGTTTATCTGCAGGCCAGTCCAGAGGCATGCCTTGAAAGAATTAAGAAGAGAAATCGTGATGAAGAATCATCTGTTCCTTTGGTTGGTGTCCTTGCTGCTAATCTTTTCAACTGAACTTGCTTCTTCCGTTTTTCCACTTCACGTGAATCTCCGTCTCTTTGGCTTTCGTGTCTGTCTTATTTCCTCGTTTTCAGCCTCTGCAATTGAATGCCCTTACAATTTTTCAGTCAAACAGTTTACCTAAATTATTTTAGTTCGCTTATAAGTTTTTGTATGTTAATTTTCTAGGAATATTTGAGAAGTTTGCACGAATTGCATGAGGAATGGCTGATCAAGCAGTCAAAATTCAAGCTCCCAGCTCCCGTTCTTGTAAGTCCATCTTATGTGTACAGTTTTATAACAGACCATTTGTACTGTGAATATGTCTGTAATACTCTCTTCATGCGTATTGTGAACATTCAGTTCATAATTTAAGAAGTTTGGATGAACTCCAAGAAAAGAGGAAAATCTTCTGATGCCAGTAAAATGCTTGCTGCTGTATTGAGCATCTGTGAGTAGTTTCTATGGAAGTGGTGCTAAAGAACTTTGCAATTAAATTGATTACAATTAATGACCATGCATCAATCTGTGGTGCTGAGCAATTGTGAGTGAAGGACTTTCATTCATTCTGGAAATTTATGTAATGCCTCTTCAAGAGGTGAAGACTTGTTTAAGGTCCCTACGCAGTAACCGTCTCAGGGAAGACTTGAACCCGTACTTTTCACATTACAAGGCGAGTGCTCTGACCAATAGGCTGCTGTCCCACAATTGGTCTTATTGGTTGGGAAGGGATAGATGAATGGTAACACTCTTGCTTGAAGGATATAAGTTCTTGAAAGACATGGTTCGATACAGCTGTAAAATGAGCACGTGCCTAACATGCTGCCAAGACGTGCCTTCTACGGTGATAATTGTACTGTCATATGTTTCAACATTACATACTGCAGTTTGTCAATGAGCTTGTCAATAAACACGAATATTATATTATTATGTTGATGACTGGTTTCTTTGTAGGTGTTGGATGCAAGTAAGAGTCTCGCTGAGCTTCAATTGGACCTTGAAAAACGCAAGGAAGAGATTCTGTGTGGCCAGATTTGACGTAGGATGGATTTCATCTCCGGAGCAAAGACTAAAAGTGAGGCGAGGACTGATGAGTTGTTTATGCTGCTGTGGACTGGTTTCTCCAAACGGAGGCTCTGTAACACAAGTGCTGCGTTGTGTGTATGCCAACATCTGGGTCAGGTAGCTTTCCTGTCACAGAACAGTATGTGTACTATGGTGATTGGTGATATACTTAATGCTTAAACCTACATTTGTGACAGAGGAAATGAGAGTTTTTTATTAACTAGTACCTGTGGTTTTATGCATTGGCATTTTTTTACCAGCACCTTTTGCCACTGTTCTGTTTGCTTTTCAGCCTGTAATTTTAAACTTCATTGGTACGTTTATATTATCTTTTCGTCGTTCATGCGCCTTGCAAAAGCAATAATTCTGCAGACTGAGTTTGTGGAATCTGTCTTGGTTTGAGCTGGTTGCGAGTGTCAGAAATGCGATTACATGTAAATGCTTTTGAGAGACTGTACAGATGATAATTTATATGATCAGTCACATTGTGTGGTGCAGAAATATGCTCAGGTTGACAATTTCTCCAGTTATTAATGATTTAAATTAGTTCTGTGTTCAGGTAAAGATGCATTTATTTATATTTCTGCCATTAATTCCATGTTTTACAAGCATGTGTAAACAAGTGTTGTAGTGTTTTTTCTTTGATAATGTCACGCATTACTCGACAGAACACATCGAGATATAAATGTTTGAGCAACGTTAATATACTAGTAACTAATTAATCTGAATGTACTGCTCTTAAATTTAGACCTGTGTTTCATAGTCAAACACTGCACGACATTTGCAAATCATCTTGACAACTTGTTGTGCTTTGAAACTGGTTTTCTAATGGTTTGGCTGTGTTTATTCGGTGTTGTTGAATTTCCCTGTGAACTTAATGAAAAGGATTTGTGAAGGTTTGGCCATTGTGAACAGGAATCAGAGTAAAAACAGTTGCTACTTACTAGACAGGGCGAGTTTAAACTATCAATCGTTGGTCCAACAATTCGCATTTCTATGTGACCTTGCACGCGTAAAAAACTGTATAATAATAATAACAGCGTGTCTGTTCTGATGTGTTCTGTTCATTAGTTTTTAAGTACATGTATGTGCATATTATAGTTCATTGTAATTAAATTTGGTAAAGTTGGACAGGAGAGACTGCAAGAGTGATGAGAGAGAAAGAAAGAGGGAGAGAGTCCTTTTGTCACAAATTTGTTATGTTTGATGATTGTGTGTTTTTAATGTGATGAATAAAATCTTTTTATAATCATTTCTGGTTGACTTGTCAGGTCTTCAGGTAATTCAACGAATTCAATATTCCATAAAGAATCATCCATAGAGGACGTCCGCAATGAGGGGGAGGAAAGGGTCATTCAAATGCGGACAAGGGGGAGGTGGTTATGACCAGTGCATACGTCTGCTTCTAAATTTCTATATTTGATAGTTTTTTAAAAACCTTGTTTCTACATTCCTGAGAAACAAAAAGCTAAGCATTATATTACTTTAGTTTATGCCGTTTTGAAAGGCAGGTAGTTAAACACTTGCTTACTATTTATTATTTGTGTTTGTTGTTTTAAAATGCAGTAGTTGATGTAGAACTCAACCTCCGATCGATTTGATCTTTTTGGCCCTCGATCGCGAACTTCCCTTGACCAGCATCGGGCTTTCGCAGTAATGGGTCCCTCACTGTGGAATGACCTTCCCCCCTGCAATCCGTAGTAGAATTCTAAAGGGAATCACACCTGCGTCTTTTCGCTGTCTAAAGACTTGCCTGTTAACGAACGTGTCACGTTGAGAGCGTTTCTGTATAGCCCTGCTGAGAGAAGCACTTTATAAATGTTCAGATAAGATATTAAAGATAGAAAAACTGCTTACTTTTCAGTTTTAAATAGCATGTACTGGTTGACATTTTAAGTAAGCCGAGTTTAAATAGATGGAACTGGTAGCTTATTAATGACGTTAGTCACAATGCTGGTTTTTTCGTTCATTGGGTTTGGCGACCGGACGTCCGCAAAGGGAGGGGTGAGTAAGGTCAAATTCGGACAAAGGGAGGGAGGGGTTCAAAGTAGGTCATATTTTGCGGACGTCCTTTATGGAACCAGATTGTTAACCGGCTCCCAGTCAAAACAAAATCAATATGCTGGTAGGGTCAAACTCGGTTGCTTGGTCAATGAACCGAAGCAGCAGCTGACACGGAGGATGTGCCTCTTCGTTCCAGTGCATGCATCTGCTGACCATCTGTTGGATTCTGATGCATCGAATTATAGACAGATGAGACAATTGGTAGATTCAGCTATCAATCAACTCAACATTTCTTTGTCGCATCATTTGTGTTAAAAATTTCCAGCTGCTACAAAATCGATTGTATATACGCAAATCAAACAAGCACAGAACTATTCTTGAAAATCACGACACATAACATGTTCGATTTCAAACAGAACCCAGTTGTTCCAAAACCATGTGCTTCAAATATGTTCCAAAACCATGTGCTTCAAATAGCAAGTAGCCTTGGTAGCCTGCATGTAATAGCTTCGGTATAGGAGTAACTGTTTAAAAATATGAATCTATACATATAGTTTCCTTATATGCAAATTTGTCCGTCGGAGGACGCTACGTCACAAACGGCTTCTGTTCTATTGTGAAACATAAACCGTTGTCTTGACGACGGCGGTCTTGACGATGGCGATAACCAACGATACATATAGGCCTATAATATGACGTCATAATATGACGGGCAAATATTCGGGCTAAGAACGATATACACTGCCGTCATAATTATGACGGGCAAATACACTAGTAGGCCTAATTAAAATATGTTCCCACTCGACATAAGAAACAAAATATCAGTTAATTTCAGTCTTGTTGTCCTCGAGACCAAGGTCTTGGTCTCGAGTGCACTCGAGTTCGTTTTTAAAAGTCTTGGTCTTGGTCTTGAGGTTCAAGGTCTTGGTCTTGGTCTTGGTCTTGAGGTTCAAGGTCTTGGTCTTGGTCTTGGTCTTGAGGTTCAAAGTCTTGGTCTTGGTCTCGCAAGACCAAGACCAAGACCGGCTGTTAATATGAACAGTCATTTAACAGAACTCAAGAATTCTGTATCAAGCCTGCTTGCATCATACGACCGATATCTATGGATGGATACAAGTCATGTTGGTCAGGAAAACCCATTGGCAACAGCAACAGTTATTCTCTATCAGACGCTATGATAAACCATGGGAAGATTTCAAAAGGACTCACTGTCTGTACATTTACATCCAGTGCTTGAAAAGCTACTCTGTGTGTGTCAGCGACTTCAGCACCTGCAGAACGTATTTTTTCACATGGCGGAATTTTTATGAGGCCCAACAGGCACGTCTTGGTCAGAAAATTCTGAGCGAATTGGTTTTTATAAAATACAAAAGGCATTTGGTATAAGAGTTTGCATGAAGGACTTTTGAATACAAATTCGGATTTCTCTGCAGTTTGCATTTGAAGTTAATTTGCTTGAATAAAAAAAACTCATGTTTTCATTAAAATAGCGAATATTCCGACTTTACAATTTTTAGAAGTTTTGACCTGATTTCGATTTTTTGGGTCTTGGTCTTGGTCTTGGTCTTGAGGTTCAAGGTCTTGGTCTAGGTCTTGGTCTCGAGGTTCAAAGTCTTGGTCTTGGTCTTGGTCTCGAGGTTCAAGGTCTTGGTCTTGGTCTTGAGGTTCAAGGTCTTGGTCTTGGTCTTGGTCTTGAGGTTTAAGGTCTTGACAACAAGACTGGTTAATTTATAGGCCTATGTAAATAATCGTCAAAAAACAACTTAACCAGTACTCCAGGTATTTTGGAGAAAATTTAAAACGACAGTGACGTAAGCTGCGTTTTTGTGATCGCACGATGACACTTATGAAGCTCCTTTTGCGGATTTGAACGCACAGAACTAACATTCTCTGAAAGACGAACGTTGGTACTTTGAGCATAAAGAAAACCGCCTGATCAAACGCAATACACGATGCAACAGAGGTGTAAAAAAACAAAGTGCTTCAAGATGAAAAGTTTTTTGTTGTTGTTTTTGCTTTTAAGATTTTCGAGTCATAAAAACCATGAAAATGGCATGAATAAGAGCTCAAAGTCAGTTTAATTCAGTTCCGATTCCCGAATTTAAAAATCTTTAAATCAATGATAGGCCTATTAAAATAAATTGTACATGTTAAGAAATTTATAAAAACCAAATTTTGTGGTTTTCTTGTTTCTTGTCTTTGTTTAAAAATCCAAAAAATCATAAACTAAAAAACTTTTTCACCTCTGCTGTGCAACCAAACATAACAAACACCCAGATAGAACTGCGCTGAGTAGCCTACATGCAAGTCTTTCGTTACTTTACAATCAACTACGTTAGCTACAAATTCGAACAACATTGCCACAAAACTCATGTGAACTGTTCGCGGACTGCAAATAAAGCCGCTATAAAAATGAGGTATTAAGACCAAACTACTTACGATTAACAATTCAGTTATTGCCTTCCTCTAGGCTATTCGTCTGCCTACTCGCCTACGAATGCAATTATTATTATTGCGATGGTTCTGTTATTCGTAATTTTAAAGAGCATTCGACGCCCATTTGGTGTTCGTCATTAGAAAAACAAAGCAGTTTAAATCATTCATAAAACGCCTAAACTGTCTAGCCTACTTGCGTGGTCCAGCCGTGGAAGTTAACCCCGCAGCAGAAAAGGTAAAGTCCGTAAAAACATTAGGCGTCACGTTGCAGTCGGACCTAGGAATGACAACCCATTTAGACCAGAACACTCTCCGCCAGTTCCTGTGGGCTCCGCTCGCATGGTCTTCAATCGGCAATTCTACGCATTTCACCATGGCAACAACGGTGACGCATATTCTATACGCCTCCCTGCTTGGTGGGGTATACTAACCAGAAGGAAAGAGACAGGATTGACCGTTTGTTTAGGCGACTAACCCGTGACGGATTTCTCCCTGGCCATGCTGATGGTGTCGACCAATTGGCCTAATAATAAGTCAGACGAACGACTTTTCACGCTATCTTAAGGGATCATAGGCCTAATTATGTGCTGCGCGACCTGTTTCCTCCCATCCCCAGCAGTGGACGCAACCCTCAAGCGAAACCACATAAATTTACCCTACCCAAACAAGACGATCATAGTTTTAAACCCCTTATTCTCTACAAGAATGCCTACTGACGCTAATTAGCTGATCGGGAGTCAATAACCCCTGTAGCTTGTTCTAGCTGCGTTATGTCAGCTTTGAAGTTCATTCAACTGTTACAGTTTTTACACTTTAAGCAGCATGCTGATGTAGAGATGAGTGACGTCACTGAACGCGATTGACAGAAAGAATAGCTGAATGACGTAATGAGCCAAAGACGTCACCAAAATGACGTAACGTTTGGCGATATTACCGGTGGACTCAAAGATGTTATTAGGGAGGGACTGACGTCTATTATAAAGTGACGTAGTTTCTCGCTAAGCAAACAATGAACTGTTGAACGACGTAACAATTGTCTGAATGACGTCACGAACTGTTGTCGTCATAGCTTTGGTCGAAGTGAAGCGAGATCGGAATAATGGAATCCTTTCGACAGTACAGCAGACTGTCCCTGTTCCAGTCCAGGCCGGCCTTCTCGTGTGCTGTGGCCTTCATCACCAGACGACAGATGGTAAAGCACATACCGATGAGGACAAGCGCGCTGAGGATGACGATGACCATATACCAATTGATCTGCTGCCGGAGGAGGAAGCCGCTATCCCCTGCAGCAGCAACAGCAACCGTGGTCGTAGCCGTCGTCGGTGGCTGTGTAGCTAAGGAGGAGATGCTCTGGTGCAGCAGCAAGAGCAGCGAAGCCATCTGTGCTGCTGCGACTGAGGTCAGCTCCGGGTCACCGGATACAATGGACGACGTTTCGTTGTAGAGGATCATTTCCGCTTCGGGAAGGAGAAAGGATGGCTACATCTGCTGCTTTCGAATCACCCGTTGCTGTCTGCTCTGTGGATGCCGTCTAGCCCGTCCTACAAATAACAACCAGAACAATTGTAGTCGTTTCATGATATCCATGGATGATGCCATGGATGATATCCAAGACAATCGTTTCATAATATCATGGATGATATCATAAGTTCTTTTCTGAGT
Organism: Allolobophora icterica; assembly: GCA_963556255.1. NCBI lineage: Eukaryota > Metazoa > Annelida > Clitellata > Crassiclitellata > Lumbricidae > Allolobophora > Allolobophora icterica. The sequence goes on from OY744605.1 coordinate 72,992,744, forward strand.
TAATTGTATTCATGAATGATATCCAAAGCCCTCGTTTCATATCATGCATGATTGATATCCATTGTCCCAGTGCTGGGGAGTATTTGAAATACAAAGTATTTGAAATAGTATTTGAAAAACATTTAAGTATTTATGTATTTGTATTTCAAATACATTTAAGATGATGTATTTTGTATTTGTATTTGAAATACTTTTCAGAGTATTTTGCATTTGAAATATCAAATACTTTGTTAAAATACAATTTATTACCTACTTACTTTCATAATATTATTAAGTCTCGCGCAACATAAATTGTTCTCAGTAATAATAACTCAGTGGACTGTCTGATAAAACTTTTGAGAAACTGTTGCTGCTAAAGCAGAACAAGAAGTTTTTCCTTTGACAACTTCGCCAGCCTGACATTAGGTTTTTGCAGCATAAAGACTCATTGACATTTTAACTACGCATCTAGGCTAGGGTGCATTTATTTTGTATTTCAAATACAAAATACAACAATGTATTTTTTTGTATTTCAAATACATTTTGACGATCCATGTTGCAACATACAGTTTGCTCTCATCTAAAGACTAGTAGACTACGAGAGAATAGATTCGATGGATGTTAATACACGTATATTCGTCCTTCCGTCATTCGTTCTTCATTTCCTTTTACATCTTTCATCTCTTTCCCCATTTCCGCCAGCCGTTATTCATTTATTTCTTCGTTTCTTTCGTTCAGTTATTGTACCATTGGGGCTAAATGGCTTCAGTCAACATCGCGTTCAATGGAGACGCCGAAAGAAGTGTTCCACAAACAGACAGACAGACAGACAGACAGACAGACAGACAGACGGACGGACGGACGGACGGACGGATGGACGGATAGACACACAAACACACACGGACGGACAAACAGCAAGACACGGACGGACGGATACACAGACACACACACGGACAGACAGACAGACAGACACGGACGGATAGACACACAAACACACACGGACGGACAAACGGACAGACACGGACGGACGGATACACAGACACACGGACAGACAGACAGACAGACAGACAGACAGACAGACAGACAGACAGACATAGAACCTCACTGATAATTGCATGGCCTCTAATCTGCTGTAATTTTAAGTCTTATGGGGCAGCGGCTGCCATCGGCGCTGCTGAGTGTCTAGACTTCTTGGCGACGCCTCCATCGGATCTGACGCTTGGCAATCTTCTCCTTTGTAGGCCCAAGTGCAGTTGTTCGAGAAAACTGAGTCATATACTTCATCTCATCGCTTAGCTCTAATACTTATGAGGAATGGACTCGGCCTACCCTAACCATACCGCCGAATGGACTTAGCTAACCCTAATCCTATAATTGCAATGGCAAAGTGAAAACTCGGGAGTAAACAGATTTGTCTGGGAAGAACCGATTGTGCCCTCAATTCTCATGCTCTCCCAGGATCAATTATCTCTGCAGATAAGGAGTAAATGTAAATATACACGTTTTTATATAGCGGCCGTATGGTCTTGACCCTGCACAGTTTTCAAAGAATTGGTCCGATTCATCACCGCTTCCCGTTTGAATGGGTGCCACGTCTTCTAAGGTCCGGGTGTACGGAACTTGGTAGCCCGAGATTAAAAGTATCGGCCTATCGGCGACACTCCGTTGAATTTTGTTTAAACAGTAAAAGCATCCTGTTAGCTGTAATTGGGTTTAGACTTTTGGTTCTATAGATGTGAATGAAAGATTCACAATTCTGACTGCGTATTTGATTTCGATAATTATGTCGTTCTACAGGATTTTTGACTATAATTGAGGAACACATATGCAACACACAAACCTACACTCACACACAACTACACACGCACACACCTACACATACACTACACACACACATACACACACGCACACACGCACACCTACACACACACCTACACACACACACACCTACACACACACACACACCTACACACACACACACACACACACACACACACACACACACACACGCGCACACACACGCACACACGCTCACACACACACTGGCTGCATAGCTATATCTGTAATTTTTTTATCAGTTCCACGCATTCGTTCGTTCTTTTCTTCGTTCATTCGGAGAAATTCCACACATCCCCTTCAAGATGACCATTCAGAGATGCTCCCAGACCAGTTACAAATCGAAAGAGAACAGTTTTTCAAATGGTGGCGAAAGGTGTTTGTAGCGCCTCTACCAGAAGGACACAAATCCCGCAGAGGGACAAACAGACACGGACGGACGGACAGATAGACAGACAGACAGACAGACAGACAGACAGACAGGTCATTCCATGTATATGGCCCAACCCCTGAGAAGGCGTTGCTTTGGAGAAGTGCGTAAAATAAGAACACCATGTTCACCTCCATTAATCCCACTGCGGCCAGAGCTACAAAGCTCCAGCAAGTAGGCAGGCACAGCCGCACAGTACTCAACTGGCGTCAACAGACCCACACGTTGAAATCTTTAAAATATTCGATCATGCGCTGTGAAACAGTTAACCGAGCGCATCCCGCAAATGATGCAAGACATGGTCAGATTTCGAAATGTCATCAAAGCGCCTATCAGCTGCAAGCAGCATGCGTTCCAGCTGCGCCCCAACTGGAGACCAGTATAGATGGCACTACAGTAGCTATCACTAAAAGCACGAATATAGCATTGATTCCGCAGATTCTCCGTTCCGTCATCATCATTGCAGCCCGTCCTCCATCCTCCTCCTCATGTTCCTCTATCTATCACCACCGGGCTTTCCACTCAAAATTGATGTCTCAACTTTTCAAGTACTCATATATACACTGACTCACTTGATCCTCTGCCTCCCAATTCTTCTCGTCCTACACGACACCCGCCTTAACAGCTGCTCCGCCTTCTCGCTTGTTCTGGCCCTCTGGAAACCGGCTTCGGACCTCTTGCACTACTCCTTGGAAGACTTCCTCTGATTTGATTTGCCCTTCTGGAACCGGACTCGGACCTCTTTTGCGCTACTCTATGGAAAACACCCTCTGTTTTCATTTGGCCCTCTGGAAACTGGACTCGGATCTCTTTTAGATTACTCTCAGGAAACACCCTTTGATTTGACGTAGCGCTCGTCAGACGTCAATAGGCTGGTGCCCTGCGTTTGGCCTTCGAGTGGCGTTTAGAAGTTTCTAGATTTCGATTACGATTATGATTACGATTAAGAAACAGATGCGAATGTTACCTCGTACCTAATTGAATGAACGACGAAACAAACCAAATCTTCTTCCTGAAGTAAGGAACGACTGCTCGCTCACCCGCCGTTAAATGAAATCTGCGGGAACAGAGAGACGGAGACTCTGCGAGAGACAGACTCAGTCAAAGCAGACGCTATGCGTTTCTAAAAGCCACTCGGACAACTGTTGTATAAGCCATCGGTCGTTGCTCCCTTTGTAGCTGTAAAATGACGAAGTGTTGCGCGGGCGTCGGTCTAAGAATTCCGATTGCAAGAGGCCTTCGACGAAACCTGTCTTTACGCGTATTTTACGTAGTAGGCCCCTATCTGTCTATGGTAAACTGTCATAGCTACAAACGCATGTATATCATCAAATGTTCAATGGCCTCGTTTGAGGCGGATGTACGGCCAACAGACGCAACCTGCATTCATCCCCGTCTGACTCAGCCGACGTCTTTGCTCTCTCTGTCTTGCTCTCTGACTCCGCGTCTCTCCGTCTCCGTCTCTGTCTCGCTGCCTCTCTCTGTTCATCGTGATAACCAACATCTGGCGTGCATGGCACTACCAGCTGCCACTGTTGCTGCTGCTGATGCTTCTCGTGAACTGTAAAGCCTGGCCTGCAGCTGTTTTCACCGTTCAAAACTCGATCTGTAATTACGCGCTGAGCCAAGAATAGCTCATCAAGGTCCCTGACCTCCGTCCGTCCGTCTGTCTCCTTCCCTCCCTCCTTCCCTTGTCTTTCGGCCAATCTTTGTATATAAAAACATACAAGCGTTCAGAGCATTTATATATCGCCTTTCCTGAATAACTACTCAGAGGCGCCCCCAGCCCAACCTTGGCGGAGAAGAACAGTTTTCAAGTGTTTGTAGAAAGTGGATGCGTAATCCCTAGCTAAGACAACTACGGAGAGATAAATCGTTTTTGGATTAGTGTTCCTGACTACAACTAACAAAGGGCTCTACTTTACGATGAAGGACACTATATATATATATATATATATATATATATATATATATATATATATATATGTATATATATGTATATATATACATATATATACATATATATATATGTGTGTGTGTGTGTGTGTTTGTGTGTGTGTGTGTGTGTGTGTGTGTGTGTAGGTGTGCGTGCGCGCGCGCACGTGTCTGTGTGTGCCAAGCGCTGCGCAGGGCGTAAGCTTCTTCACGAGCGCTGTCTCGTGTCAGAGGGTTGTCCAGAGGGTAGTCACATGGAGATCCAAGTCAGGTTGCCAGAGAGACAAGAGAGAGGAGGAAGAGGAGCTGCTAAGGCGGTTGTTTTAGGTCGAGAAGAGTTGAATGGCGGAGGATCAGATGAGTCAGGGTAGAAGCTCTTGAGACTTTTGTCTTGAGTGGAGAGCCCGTGGGGTGATAGATAGAGGAGCCTGAGGCAGATGATGGAGGGTGAATGGCAATAAAGACGGAGGAAGAAAAAATAGCGGATCTCAAGAGTCCTAGAGTGGAAGTGCAGTCAAGTATATACATCAGTTGAAGAACTTGATATGAGTAGTGACCTGGGATCGGGAAAGACTGAGATAGAAGGATGATCGGGTAGAGCGGGTTAACTGGATGGGGAAGAGCTCGAGAAGGTACTTGGGCTGGAAATACTGCGGGAGTTGTAGGTTAGTGATAAGAATTTGAAGTGGATTCGCTCTGGGATATTTAGCCAGTGGAGTGATTTAAGTAGGCCTATTTGTGTGAAATGGCGAGCTTGGGCGTTCTGGTGACAGATAGGGCTGGTGCATTTTGGATAAGTTGTAGACGCTTAATTTTGGTGGATTCGAGATTGAGGAAGAGGGATTTGCAATAATCAAGCTTAGAGTGAACAATGGAGGTAGCAATAGTGTCTAAACTTCTCTAAAGAATCAAATAGAGAGCCAGAAGTTTACAGGAGACAAAACCGTATATTTTTAGTGAAATTCGTTTAGCCTGCAATATATTTGGTGACCTACTCCAGTTCCCAGTTTCGTCAGGAGAATTTACTTTCCCGGGTTTAAAGACCCTTCTTATATTTTACAGGCAATCCCCAAATATACTTTATGCGTGCAAGCGATTGCCCCAGACAAACTCATAAAGGAGAAATGGCCATATTGACCTCGAGATTCTTCCTGTTAGTCCTATAAGTAACAGGCGAGAGCAAGAGAGACTAAGACAGACATAAGAAGAGAGATACTGTTTACATGACCTGTATTGGTGCATCAGTGCGAGTATGTTTGTTTGCGCATGTCTGGTTGATGCCTGGATTCGAACCCTGGTCCTCATATTATCCACCGTCGCTGTTGCTGAAGATGTTTACGCCGAGTGGAATAACACTGCGGCTGCTGCTGCCATCGGGATCGTTAGTTTGTTAATTGTTCATCAGTTGGAAAGGAGGAGGTCTCGAGAAGTTAACTCTGTACACTGCGAAGGCTAAGGAGTCGAGGAAGTGAAAGGAGGGTGACGAAGAGTGGCAGGTGGGAGGAGGAGTAGTAGGAGCAGGCGGAGTAGGAAGAGGGAATTGAAGGCGGGGAGCAGTTGGAGGTGGGGGAAGAGGAATAGGCAGAGTAGGAAACGGGAGCAGAAGGCTGCAGGAGGAGGGAATAGAAGGCGGGAGAAGAGTAGGAGGCGAAAGAAGAGTAGGAGCCGGGAGGAGAAGGAGGTTTAAGAAGCGGAAGGAGGAGGCGGAAGGAGGAGGAGCAGAGGAGAAAATAGCAAATGAGAAATTGCCTGTCTGCTGTAGACGGTGGGACATGAACTGATCCCTGGTCTCTTTCTGCTTTGAAATCAGGCCACTGGGTTCATTCTTATTATTGCCGGAGAAACGCACGTCAGGCGAATTCAAGGGAGAGGATAAATGGCAAAGGAAAGGCCAAGAAGAAGGAATGAGGAAGGAGGAATGAGCGGACACGGAGACACGGAGAAGGACAGAGCATAAATGGAGAGGGTACCAGACGGCTTTATTATTTACTTAGACATTTGCTTGTAAACTGAGCGTTGCTATAAACTGCAGTCTCGATCCATCGCAGTTTGGAGGGATTTTTTAGAGATCGGATGCCAGGAAATGTCTGAGTAAACTTGTTTACAAGTTTACGACTCGAACGAGGTGAACTCTGCGAGCAACGTGGTTGCTAAGCCAGTGTTTCTTAAACTTTTGGATGCTGCGGACCGGTAATTGTTTTACCAGCCATTTCGCGGACCGGTGCTTTCAACATCTGCTTACATGTTTGACATGCTATATTGAAAATTGGATTTCATATAACATTGTCACTGTTTAAAACAACTATATTGTTGTTACTGTTGCCAATTTAAGCCGTTTATTACACATTTTCGCGAATAAGTTGAAAAATTATGAATTTTAAGGACTGTTCACGGACCGTTGACCAAAGCTCCGCGGACCGGCGCCGGTCCGCGGACCACCACTTTAAGAACCGCTGTGCTAAGCAACACTGAACTCGAGTCGAATGGTTGAATCAGTTGAGCCAGATGTCTTCAAGGAACTGCTTTGGCTTTTCCGGTTAAAATAAAGTCTTGTTTACAGTTTGAATTCTGCTTATGTTCTGGAACGAATTAAATGCAGTGGATGAAGCTTTGGTAACAAATTCATTCATCGACTGCAAGTAAACAGCACTTCAAACAAAGCAGGCAGTTCCTTGTCAGGTTTAAGATTCTCTTCACTAGACGAGTGCTTGATAGTCCAGTTTTTGGTGTGCTGAGCTGGTGAGCTTGAGGTCGAGGATTCAAATTGACACAGACCAGAAAGATTTTTCGACATTTCTGCTCCATTTGTGCCCCGAGCGAATTGAGCTATAAAAGAGTGCACTGACCGTACACTATGTGTGGGTAGGTCAGCAAGCGAGGAAGAGGAATGGCCCCGCCCATGTTAAGAAAGTGAAGTCGCTTCATGCCCATTGTTGCCTCTCGAGGGTGGCTTAGAAGACTGCTTTTCTTTTTCCTCATCACCATCGTCATCATCCTTGTCATCATCACTGTCGTCGTCGGCATCATCATCTTTTTTCTGCTGAATCTCCATCTTCATCATCATCATCATTATCATAATTCATCATCGTCATCAATAGCTTCATCTTCTTGCCCTAATAGTTGGAGAACATTGAAGCCTTCTCTCAGAAGAGACACTTCAGAGATAAATGGCGTACGACAGACAAACGCTTCGATAATTATTATTGTTTCCATTGTCTTTCACCTGCACGATTCAAAGGCTGAGCGCAAATTAAACGACACACTCAATGGTCACGAGAAAACCCCTTCACACTTTGGTGTGACACCAGACAGGTCGCTTATGAACCATCACCACTAGAAGAAGACTGAAGCCAAGACCAGCGTTCGAAAAAATCTGCTAACCAAGCTTACTGGCTCGACTTTGGGCGCCAGTGCCGAGAAATTAAGAAGGCTAGTTCTTGCGCTTTGAGGAGCAGAATATTTTGTTTCGGTGCGTTCTTGCTGAGCCCACCTAGGATTGGTGATGTCCCTGTAGCTTAGCATTTTATCAGAAACAGTACATCCAACCATGGATGCAATATCGCACCACCTCATCTCCGCTGAGAGTGCTGCAAGGCTGCTGATAATGATCTATGCTGAGTTCCAACTCTTTGACAATACCATTTCGGAAATGCCTGCACATCTTTCCTCAAGACGTACAATTTTGTTGGACATGCCAGCTATTTCGGCATGGAGGGACGAGTGGATGAGGGACGCCGTGGTGTAACGGCATGTTCTGTGCTTTGTAACCGGAGGATCGCAGGTTCGAATCTACCTCAAGCCACTACGTAGCGACCAAGCGCCATCGATGTTATGTCGTATGGTCGTGCGTATTTCTGAACGATGGAAGGAGGGCAATTGTAGGCTATTCTATTGAATTGTACAGCAGCGAATATGACTAACCAATTCTTCGTCCGTCATGCCTCACCTCGCCTCGACGACTCTGGTCTCCCCTAAGTCCATTTAGGATTGGCCAGGATTGCTGTGCACACAACATCGTCAACAGAGGACAGCCACTGATCTTTCGTGCAGCTGTGGCGAGGTGCGGACTATGACGCACATTGTCGATATATCGGAATATAAGTTTGTTTTGGCGACAGACTATTGGCTCCTCGTCTCGCTGATGCTAACATTTGCAACTGGCTGGAGACGAAATATATAAGCTGCTTTCAGAAGAATCGACATCAATCACTTTATTTTCAATCTGCAGCCTCTTGTGTTTGTTGTTTGTGTGAAAGTGTAAGAAGAAAGGAAAGTTGAACAAGTGTTGTAAGTCACGAGGTAAGATGCATAAGTGTAAGATCGCTTCAACGATAGATTAAAACAATCGATGAGTAATCTGGGGTATTATGATGATGACGGTGATGACGATCAAGGTTACGGTACCACCAGAAAGCATGTTCACAACTTCGGTGCGACATTCGTGTTATGATCGAGTTTCTTTGTTTCAATCTTTGTCTGCAGTACTCTCTATGGTTTCGTTATTATTGGAAGAGCATGCAATGACAAGACAAACTGAAAAGATGTCATGAGTGTCACAATGGCTTAGATGACTGATAAGGAATTTTCCGGGTCTTTCAGGCAAGAAACGCAACATCACAATTCAAAGAAGATTCCTTTCTTACCCTGAGGGAAATTCAACTACGATGCTAAAACCTGCGATTCTTCTAGCGTTAGTTGCGACATCATGGTAAGCGTCAGTCTCTGTCTCTCTGTGTCTGTGTCTGTGTCTATGCCTATCTCTGTCTGTCTGTCTGTCTGTCTGTCTGTCTCTCTCCCTCTGTCTCTCTCTCTCTCTCTCCGATGCTAAGCACAGTTAATTCTCTGCACCGTCGAACACAAGACTGAATCTTCGATTAACTTCTGTAGCGCCATATATATATACATACATATATATGCATGCATACATACATATATACATACATACATACAGTCGTACATGCATCCATGCTAAAACTTTGTCTGTAGAGGAGCAATGTTCCCTCTAATTTTTTTCCGCCGTGCGCGCATTGGCCTGCCGCGTGAGCAGTAACATTTTGTGATCTTTAAGGCCTACTAAATATATTGTATGTGCAAGGTTGTACATCTGTTCAAGTTCTCTGCCCAGGGGCAGGTTCTAACTTCGAATGGCTAAATGCAACTCGAGAAGTTTAGAGGTGGTTTCTCATTGCCTTTCCATCGGTGTTTTTACTGAGACACCATCTCCTGCGTTGATGTCCTCCATCGTCCTTCTTTCAGACTACTTATCTCGCGGGACTCGATTATACCGGCGAGGACTCGGTCGTCCACTGCGCCCTTTGTTCCTAGTGGGGTTACCTCGTGAAGGTGGCGTGGGCGTGGTGGGCATTTGGGGTAGCAAAGGCGGTTTAGAAAGGATTGTTACTCCATTTTCACCATAAGACTTACATTAAAAGCCTAGAAAATCGCATCATATAAAACGAAAAAGGCTATATTCAAGTTGAAGTAAGTAAGTAGCATTTATGTGAATGTGACAACATTGTAATAGAATTGTATATAATTATTACGGAATTAGGCCTACATATAGCCTGTAGACACATTTCAAATTGATGATTACATGAACAAATGTAATTGACAAGCACAACTTCTTCATGTTGTGTGCCCTCATGCCCGGTCAAACATCCGATGACGTCAATCAACATAGCAACTAAATAAGATTAATCGATTCACAATACTGCTTTCTACGATTGCATTACCAGCGTATAGCCTACATGGTTCAAGTTGTTTCCTAAACAGTTACTTCACGTGTCACGTGTGTACGAGGCTATAAATCCTTAGAGGGTATAGGCTATTAAAAGACCCAAAAATTAAGCTTAGATTTTCTCGCGTCTGTCTTTGTGAGATTGCTAAAGAACATAGGCCTACACGTGATCCAGGTCAATTGCTTGACCAGAATAAAAATCTTAATTCTAATTACATAGTCCAGGCGGTCAAACTGAAGTCGATTACGCATTTTGTCTTCATTGCATTCATAAGGCTGAAGCCACGTTCACACTGCATGCTAGATGAATCGGCAAATATCTTGAAAATTCCTACCTTAAAGTTTTCAATTGCAATGTATTTAAAGTCACGATACTGCTTGCAAGCCTGCTTCTCGTATTGTTTTGTCAAGTAGTTTACCGTATTTCACTGCTAATCTAGCAATCTCGGTTTGCCCAAAATCATAACTTAGTGTGTCTGCCAACAGGCATAGCTCACTTTCCATTCGAGTATTTCATCTGCTGGAAATCTGCAGTCATATGTAGTGTGTACAAGTCATATGGCTTTGTAGAGAGAGACAGACTGCTACAGAGACAGAGCGAGAGAAACCAGAGAGAGCGAATGAGACAACGAAAGAGAGACGAACAAGGCAGGCATTATTTCGAACACCCTCGGTCATGGGTCAGAGATGATTGATCTGCCGTAGAAGGGTATGCAGCTGTTGGAAGCTTCCGAATCATGCCTGGCTGAGTATCGCTTCTTCTGTGGGTCCACTACTCTGGCCTGGCACATCGGGTGACTTAGACAGACCCCACACATACGAATACAGCTGTTGCCGTCTGTATCAATTAGGTACTATAGGCTATCATGAAGCGTGCGTTCTATACAGGCTATAGTGCAGAGAGGCCGAGATCTACACGGGAAAGACATTTCTTACCACAAGCCTTGTTTGGCCTTTTGAACATCGTAGGCTAAATATGTCATCAGCTGGAAAAATGGACAAAATTTAACATCGAAAATAAAAATTAGAGCTCATGAAATTTGTGCGCTAGGAAGAAAATGTTGTGCGCGCTAGTTTGAAATGCCGTGCGCGCGCGCGCACGCGCGCAGCTTAGAGGGAACATTGAAGAGGAGTCTGAACAAGCCTATGAAACTTTTACACGGGAAGAGTGTATACCCACGGTGTCAACGGCTGCCGACTGGTTAGAACGCTCGCCTTGTGAAGCGTAGAGTAAGGGAACGAACAGAGCATCCTCTGAGCCAGTAACTGTGGACACCAACTATTGCTGAGCTCCATCGACTGATTCTTGGTCATTATATAGTGGGCCTTAATAAATGCATAACAATAATTATAATAAATAATGAAACTGTTAGAGTTCAGTTGAGGAATTGTGACGCTGCATGTTAACTTGAGATTTGATCTTAGGGCGGTTCAGTACTGTTGTCCGGAGATCGGATGTTTCAGTGACGATCCGCCATTCAACAACTTGCCTCTTCCAGGGTGCATAAGTGTCATCAATCCATCCTACACTATGTACACAAGATCCAACCCGGACGCCGGACAATCCTTCGACGCTCACTCTGTTCCGCAAGTAATTCATCATTCAGTCATTCATTCATTCGTTCTTTCGTCGTTCGTTCATTCATTCATTCATTCATTCATTCATTCAGTCAGTCAGTCAGTCAGTCAATCAGTCAAGTTGTCTATTAGCCATTCTGCCTGTCTGTCTCAGAAGAGGGTAAAGAGGACCAGAGGAAATTTAAGAACTCTATTCACTCGCTTTTAAATGGGCAGACTGTCTTCTTAGTCTTGCACAGATGATCAGACGGCGCATGATAAGGTACTCCTCAGCCGAGGTCTGGAAAACAGGCAGTCAGTGGCAAAGAGTATTATAAGGATCCACTTCGTCTAAATCCGACCAGATGCAACCTAACTGACATTTGATTGCTTTGCGATGGATATAAACATCATAACACGCAAAGAGCGTATTCCATACTGGTTTAACACTACCTTATTTCTGGATGTTAATTTCGACGCTCCCCAGATTCCCTCATCGTTAAGTGCTTCGCACCTTTGACTGGTGCTTGCCATCCAGATCCATCAATTATACGCAGGCTCAAATCCATACACCAAAGCAATCGTTTGTGCCGCTGCTGATAGCGGTAAGATGCGGTTTAGATTTGGGTACTAATAACCCCTATAGCCGATTTGTATTGTAGTTCGAACGATGGATACACCGACTAAACAAACCCTGTAAAGTCTGTCATGGCCTTCGGATGTGCACTAAAACTTTTTATTTTGCTAGACTCCGTAGGCGTTTCCACGTCTTCTCGGATTCCCTATTTTTGGTTTTCAACCGGACTTACCCTGGAATTTGGCTTACACAACGATTTTGTTTAGTACCGAACATCGACTGAAGTTTTGAGGATTTCGAAAGTGGCGCTAGTGATATTTTTAGTCAAGATCAGATAAACAGCCTCATGAGATTCGCGTGCCTGTCGTGCGAGCACGCCGCATTCCACCTCCCACCCTTCCACCTCCCACCTCCCACCCTTCCACCCTTCTACCTCCTACCCTTCACCCTTCCACCTCCTACCCTTCCACCCTTCCACCACCTACCCTTCCACCCTTCCACCTCCTACCCTTCCACCCTTCCACCTCCTACCCTTCCACCCTTCCACCACCTACCCTTCCACCCTTCCACCTCCTACCCTTCCACCCTTCCACCTCCTACCCTTCCACCCTTCCACCTCCTACCCTTCCACCCTTCCACCACCTACCCTTCCACCCTTCCACCACCTACCCTTCCACCTCCTACCCTTCCACCCTTCTACCTCCTACCCTTCTACCCTTCCACCGCAAGTCGTTTTGAATCTGGATCTGGTCATCTGATGTTTTAGATCGGCCTTCAATAGTTCTCGCAGGACCGTTTTCATTAGCCATGGCTACATGAACAGTGACCCAATGTCTTGGATGACTGACTTGAAAGACGCTTTTCTGAGCAGGGTACGGATTTCAACTATTGAGTATATTTCTGGATATTTTTCTAGCGCTTTTTTTAATTATTTTATTAAAAGCGTTGAACTTGTGAAATATCTAATGAACAAAGAACTTCGTCAGCTGCCCAGTCATAACGGTCAAGAGCAATTTGTTTCAATCGTTGAACTATCCATCCATCCATCCATCCATCCATCCATCCATCCATCCATCCATCCATCCATCCATCCATCCATCCATCCATCCATCCATCCATCCATCCATCCATCCATCCATCCATCCATCCATCCATCCATCCATCCATCCATCCATCCATCCATCCATCCATCCATCCATCCATCCATCCATCCATCCATCCATCCATCCATCCATCCATCCATCCATCCATCCATCCATCCGTGTATCGTATGACTGTTATTGATATTCGAACACATATATATAGCGCCATTTCATTCCGCCTCGGCTGTGATACGGCGCTACACAAATCGTCGTAATTATTATTATCATTATTATTATTATTATTGTTGTTGTTGTCGTCGTCGTCGTCGTCATCATCATCATCATCGTCCGTCCGTCCGTCTCTTTATATCTCCATACTCTGGTTCGTCCATGCATGTATGAACGCATCAATCCATCCAACCAAAGTTCTGTGTGCATGTGTTATAGGAAGACATAAACGTTGTCATTGTCGGCTGGGGTTTAGGCGCTATCCAACTAGACTATCTTCAAGCGGCGTCTGACACTCGTTCAGTCGGAGCCTACACGGCTCTCGTCATTGACAGCCTCGTCAGCAGCGGCGGTGGGTCTTACTTGCGTATGTGGTGCGTTGGACACAGCCTCGGATCTCACGTTTGTGGCCACTGCGGAATGAGGACGACACTTCAAAGGATTACAGGTTAGTCAGTGTGTAGCTTTTTGAAAGAATAACGTCTTAGAGTCGCAATAAATCCGGATTAAAAGGATTGCACAGAGTATGTACATCATTGGAAATTTAGAAAATGCAGATTTTAGCCAAAGGATATCCACTCACGTAACTTTCGCTTAAGTGAAACTCAGATTCCGAGGAGGTAACTTCGAGTAATTTTCATTAATGAATGTTATTCACGATTTCTTGTTACTTGGCGCTGTGAAAACGAGTTGTGATTCGTGTTTCATGCAGGGATGGATCCAGCTGGTCCTGCGTTCGCAAGCAGCTCAGACTTAACGATTGGACTGAATCCAAGCTGTGCCAAGTTCGTAGACATCATTCACACGGACACAACTACATACGGAACACTGCGCCCTCTCGGTCACATAGACTTCTACGCTGCAGGCGGAAGCAATCAGCCAGGATGTCCCCGTACTTATTTATTTCAGCCAGTGTTTTAGTTGTCCAAAAACAACTGGGGGGGTCAAAAATTTGCAGATTACCATCACATAGACCAAACACCAGTTTTTTGTAGTAAACTAACCCCCCCAACGTATTTTAAGTTACTTAGCTGAGGGGGTTAGAAAGAGAACTAGGGGGTTCAACCCCCCAACCCCCCCGACAACTAAAACACTGATTTCAGCTACAAATAATGATAGAAGAATTAATTCATCAATAAAACTACTTCGCGATTTTGCAAGATGGTTGGACTGATAGATAGGTCGATTGATGATATAGATAGATAGATAGATAGATAGATAGATAGATGATAGATAGATAGATAGATAGATAGATAGATAGATAGATAGATAGATAGATAGATAATAGATAGATAGATAGATAGATAATAGATAGATAGATAGATAGATAGACAGACAGACAGACAGACAGACAGACAGACAGACAGACAGACAGACAGGCAGGCAGACAGACAGACAGACAGACAGACAGATAGAGAGGCAGACAGCCATTCAGACAGACAGATAGGCAGATAAAGAATTTAACAGATGTCAAAGTTAGACAAGTAAATGAGTTTTTCAGTGTTATATTTGCAGCTGACGTAATTTCGTGTAGTCACTGTCGAGCGTATGACTACATGACGAATTCAATTACTGTAGATTGCTTCCAGTCGAGATCACGCTGCACCAATAACTCAGCCATACCAGTAAGCAGATTAATAATACTACTATTTGTTCTAGAACAATTTAAGTTACTCAAAAACCACATAAGATAAATAAAGCAGACTAGTTGATGAATCGTTAAGTAAATAAATTAGATAAATTAATTTACATTTCCATAAGCAGCCGAGCCCAATATATCCGCTTTCTCTTACAGACCCAAACGTCTCCATTCTAGCAAATGTTTCTGTACCGATATATTTAAATACCGCAAAGTTTGCATCGAGGTGGACAGATGGTTGAATGGAACACGCTGGCACGAAGATCAGAAGAATGTGGGTTCGATACTGCTAGCCCAATGAAGGTTGACTCAGCCTTTTCACTCTCTACACTCCCTAGAGGGCGAGCAGTAAGATAAAAGGGCGCCTTTGCTTGGCTGCCATACAGTTAAATTCAACTCCTGTTAAACTTGTTATCATCTTTTATTACTGTATCATGTAATCTTACTGCGTACTTGTCAGTTTGAATTGCGAAACGATTATTATTATTATTATTATTATTATTATTATTATTATTATTATTATTATTATTATTATTATTATTATTATTATTATTATTATTATTATTATTATTATTCTATGGACTGCAGTTCATATCGCTTCGCTGTTCTGTGTATAGGATGGTTCGTGTTCGAGCTGTACCTGTGGATCGCTGCCTTGTGCCTATATGGGTTACGGAGCAGACTCTGGCTGTCAGCTGAGCGGCATCTTCTATCTAGACATCAGTGATCTGGAGCCCTTCTGTGTCGGCTAATTTAATTATCGATAGAAACCCAACTCGGGTTTAAAATATCTTAAATGCAATGAAGATAGTTTGATAGAACCCTTACACTTAAGAATTTAAATGTATTCTCTCTCTTATGTCTTTCCTGAGTTGTAAAATGAAGTTAAACTTAAGAGAAGACCGAGTTACTTATATACGGCATTTTCTCAAACCAGTATGTGAGTAAGTAGGTTAGAAGCGTGATTTATGAAATCTTAAATTGTAATTCAGCTGTTGAACAAAACTTTCGTAGGCCTAAATGTTATGAACAGATTTTTCAAGGAAATGTATGACCGTTGTCTTTCTGAAAATATAAAACTTGAAATTATTTCTTAACTTAATTCCGTGATTCAATTTAATTTTATGTTAACAATTAGGGCCTATTACGATTGAAAAATTATAGGCCCTACAACCACTTGAAAGGAAATACTGTCAAGCACTTTAGCACTTTTAAGACGAGCTGCATTGGTTTCTCAGTCGCTATTAGACTATTAGTAATTTAGTACACTCTCGTCGTAAAACTTTTAAGAGACTTTGGCCAAACAGGTATTATTTACAAGAAAGTGCAGGATATTGTAACGAATCGTTACAAGCCTTAAGTATATTACTTTCACTAAGATTGCGAAGTCAATGTCATTCGCTAGAGGCCACTGTGGTAGTGCTGTACAGTGCATGCCAGCAGTAGATCTGTGGTAGGCGAGTCAACCAATGAGAAGACGTCGCGCTTTCTGTGCTTGTTCGTGATTGGCTAGAGGTGAGCACGTGCGAACATTTGCGCCCGTTTTCGTGGCCTGTATGCAGTTTCAGCCTAGACGTGGACGAGGAAGGAAGGACTTGGTGTCCTTGGAGCTATTTTTAGCGTGAAATGTTCTTAACTGCGCAATAAGGAATTTTACGATTAAAACGATGGAAATTGTCGAAAGTTGTGGATAATATTTCATCGTAACTACATCTTTGAAGATCGGGCGTCGAATTTATCGACGGGCGTTCGATATTTCTTCGAATTTGGGGAATTATGGCAAAATTACCGGGAGGCCATGTTTTCGATTGAATTGGTGCAACGGAGCTCCAGTGACCTTCGATAACCTTGACATGGATTGATATTTTCTGGATTTGACCGAGATCGCAAATATTGGCAATTGAGAAGAATATATCTTGGAAGTTCAGGGAATACAACCCCTTATTCTTTTGAGTCGTATATTGAAATCTCCAGCGATACTTAGATATATAATTGTTAGATTAGATATGTATAAATTTGTTGTGAAGCGATAAGTCGATAGTTTAGAATCACTTGTGCTATATAAATGTACACGTTAACTTAGTCAGGAAACATATAGCGATAGATAAGTCGATAGTTTAGATTCACTTGTGCTATATAAATGTAAATGAACATACAGCGATAGTATAAGTCGATAATTTCATTTCTGTTCAATAAATAATTATAATGGAAGAAGAGATTTTATCTGAACACGAAACTAGCCGAATAGGCGACATTTTGGAAAGGGTGGTAGGAACCCAGGAAAAGATTGTAGAGCGCCAGATAAATCAAGACTCGATACTAGGGGCATTTATAGAGCGCCAGACAAATCAGGAAACTCTTATAAGGTCATTATTCGAATCTCAACAGACCTTCATGGAAACTCAACGAGTATTTATGGAGCGCCTGTTATCAGATAGGGTCCCTGAGAGAAGAGAGCAGAAGAAAGAAATTGAGTCTGTTGTGAGAGCGCCGAACCCTAGTGAGGGCTTGACACTAAGCCCTGCTGCGCCAGCAACGGAAGCCGCGGACATGCCACTCGTCATCCATGGTAGAAGAATGCCTCAGGGACCTAGTATAACGCAACCGGACGTGAAGCCTCGCTCTCGGCCTAGTAAGAAAAGGCGACAGCGGTTGCAGCAGATAGAGAGAAGAGAACAGGCCCACGGCGCCAGCAAGCTGGGTTCAAAACCAGGGCTTGTATACTCTTCAGATGTTCTCTCACAACAGCGCGGGCACTCGCTAGAGCGGGACCAGCACGCTACAATATAATAGTTTCTATGGTAGCCATATTCCTTGACCCCGAAAATTTTAATTTATGCATTTTCTTTTCTATGCTGGTCAAAGATATAATGTCCACTTCTGTGTTGATTTTATTTCGCTTTTGTCGTAATAAAACTGAAAACTATAATTTTAATGGACATTGGCGGTTACAGGGTAACATTATTTGTCTGGAAATAGGTTTTGGCTACAAAGAATTCCTAAAGTGCTATCCTGCAGTCACGAGGCCTATAAGAAATCATGAATGCTAACGATCGTAAAATAACCTAATTAAAGCTGCTAACGTGTATTCGCAGTGTGAGATTATTTTGTGTAGGCCTACGCTGCTTAGGCTCATCTGGCACATTTCCAAACGATCCTCTAGGATTCTGTTGCAAGGAATACATACGAGGCAGACCTAAGGGGTCGTTCTATTTCGACAAAATTAATCAGACTAATTGCTTTAATTGGTATGGTTCCGTATAGGCTATGCCATACAAGGAGCTCCTGATGCAAACCAGTTCTTGTTAACTATATAAGCCTGCCGAGGAGTCGTTTTATTTTGACAGGTTATAACAATTGCTTTAATTGGGACGGTTCCGTATATGCCATACAAGGAGCATCTGAGGCAAACCAGTTCTTGTTAACTAAACCTGCCGAGGGGTCGTTTTAATTTGACAGGTTAGAACAGTTGCTTTAATTGGGACGGTTCCGTATATGCCGCACACGGAGCAGCTGATGCAAACCAGTTCCTGTTATCTATACCTGCCAAGGAAGGAGTGGATCAGTGAAAACTCCAGATATTGTAGCTAGAAGTGCACGAACTCTATGAGGGCGCATAAACAACTCGGATAAACAGTGGGTCGAAAAGATAGTTTAGTCGTCTGTTGTGGTTTGATCCAAGGACGCCAAACCATTGCGTACAGACAGGTTGGCTCACATGAGCCAACCAGAGGATCAGCATCCCGATCTCGGCTATGGAACTCCAGGACGAATCCCAGGTACAGATCGAGGACCCACTGGTTAACATGGAGCTGAACTGATTGTTCCCGCGAGCGGACAGCCATACGGCAGCGCCGTGCCTTCTCTGTGGCTGCCCCAATGACCTGGAATGGGCTCCCTACCAAGCTACCGATTGGTCATTTCACCCTGTTTCTTACTGTCCTCAAAACTGCGTTATTTGACCGTGGTTGGGCTGGGAGTGCTCCTGAGTAGGCAATCTTGAAGGGGCGCTATGTAAAACTACTTTAATGATGATGATGATGATGATGATGATGATGATGATGATGATGATGATGATGATGATAATAATAATAATTATAATAATAATAATAATAATAATAATAATAATAATAATAATAATAATAATAATTCCTAGACCAACCCTGAAAAATTCAGCTTGTTATGAGCTATAATATAGCTTTTGGCACATTATGATCTAATGACGGCCATTTTGAACGCCATCTTGGATTTCGGAAAAGGCTCCAGGGGATTGTTGGGAATTTTTAGTATGTTATTCTACTCATATTCATAGACCTTTCCTGAAAAATTCAGCTTATTATGAGCTATTTCCACCTTTAAGCACATTTTGATCTAATGCTCTTGGACTATGATCGTTATCTGCAGTCTGTCTTTTATCGTCACAAATGGTTTACGAGACATAAAACTGAACAGGTGTCACAAGTCACACAACGCCCACAGATTATTTAAAAGAAGTTTTTCGTCGTCCGCAAGGTCAGAGTCTTAGTTCGCATTGTTCGGCTTTGTTGTTTGGCGGAAAAAGTGACGAAGATGTTGAAACTCTTTGTTTTTCTTGTGTTAGTTGCAGCATCATGGTAAGAGGATATCCTTATGGTGTTTATCTTCAACATATTTAAAAAAAACTGGTAACAGGTGCCATATTTAGTGCTGCTGTCATTCGACAGAACTTTCGTTGTCATACACGACAATAAGCTCTTGACAATGAAGCGAGCCAAGTATTACTTTTTATTTTGTCAAATCTCAACAACGTCACTTCGTTTAACAATCTTCCGTCTAAAATGACCACCTAAGTCATTGGAGCAACTTCCTCTCCCCCCGTCTTCTTCCACTTCCCCTTCCTTCCTCCTAAAATGGTGGCACACACTGACAGATCTCACCCTATTTCTTGGATGGAGCATTTGCTCCAAGGTTTCTATGGTGTAGACGCCCCACCACGGTCTCTCAGGCATTAGTTAGGAATCAATATCATAAATGCATGCATACATACTTAAATGGTGTCCCGTCCTTAGCGCGCACGACAACTGCGCGCCGTCAACTGCGCACTGAGAAATATGCCCGTCAAATGAGCGCCGTCGAAAGCGCGCAGAACAGGCTAAAATTATTGTCCCTTTCAATGATAAACTTCAACCCATTTCCCACCTGTTACCTCTTCAAATTAGCACACACATCAAAGTGATTAGAATCTTAATAATTAGTCAATCAAATCCAAGTGAGGAAGTGAGGAGACAGAAGAGTAGAAATAAACTATTATTTTCAATTATTGTTTAATTACTTCTAATTAGCACATACATCAAAGTGATTAGACTCTTAATTCTTAATAATTATTTTTCAATTACTGGAGCGAGCGAGATAACATAAAAAAGCGTATTTACGCAGGAGGCCTAAAGCGCTTTTATCTGGCACGCTAACGACGGGGTGCGCATTTACGCAGTGTAAACTAAGAAAAGTATAAATACCGAACGCAGTGTACAAATTTCAGTATTGTAATAATCTCGTTCGTTTAACCATGGAGAAGACTCCGTCGCAGAGGGATAAAGAGCACATCATGACCGAAGGATACAGATATAGAAAAGACCGAGTGAATTCCGACGGCAGAGCATCGTGGAGATGCTTTAAACGTGATTGTAACGGGCGAATTTAAAGCAACGACAGAGGACGCAAACACGATTATATCTGAGCATAGCCATGCTCCAGATCCGGAAAGCAACGAAGTAGAGATCCGGCGAAGAGCAATGACCACCGTCGAAAGACCAAGGCAAATAATTCAGCAAAGCTCTCTCGGAATTTCTTTGCAGACAGTGAGCATAATTATTACCATCGTATACGGCTTCACGGAGAGCAATCAAACGTTGAAGAAAGAACAACGATCTTCCGTACGCCAACGTCAATTCGCTTGCCGATATAGCCATCCCGGAACTTCTACAAAAATCTACAAGAGGCGCCAATTTTCTTCTGTGGGATTCAGGTACGGACGATGCTACTCGTATTCTGATGTTCGGAACGACTGAGAACCTGAGCCTTCTACAGCAGCAAGATGCAAGAACACTGGTTTATCGACGGTACTTTCAAAGTAGCGCACTATTTACTCAGTTATCCACTGTCCATGATTTGATTAACAACTCAGCCTATCCGCTAATCTACGTGTTGCTCCCAGAAAAAGCAGAGAATGGCTATGAACGTGGCAAGCGGAAAATTCTCGAGCTGCATAGGTCTAAATCCAGCTAGCATCATGGCGGATTTCGAGAGTGTCTAAACGCATGTGAGACCGTCTTCCCAAGACCACGGTTAGCAGGATGTTTTTCCATCTAGGTCAGTCTTTGTGGCGTAAAGTGCAAGAATGTCATTTAGCGCAGGCTTTCCGCGATGATGAAAATGTTCGAATGCATGTTAAAATGCTGTTAACCCTCAGCTTTGTTCCCGTTGGAGACGTACCACACGCTTTTGACGATTTGGTGGAAAGCAGACCTCCACAAATTACACCAATAAATGATTACCGGGAAGACAACTACGCTGGAAGGCAACGAAGAAATCGTAGAGGCAATCCGCGATTTCCTATTGGCCTGTAGAACATGCGCGACCGTTTCAACGACAGTTTACCACGCACCAATAATTCGGTTGAGGCATGGCACCGGTCGTTTCCGCAGACAGTAGACTATAATCATCCGTCCGTCTACAAGCTCGTTGAACACTTTCGCAAGGAGCAGGATCACATCGAGATTCTGATTGAACGTTTTCGAGCAGGATTTCGACATCCAGAGGCTTCGAAATCAAAATATATCATCAAACTTTACCGGCTCCTGCTAGCTTTGGTTCCAACATACGGCAATTGCGTACCATTGCTCGACTATCTACGCGGAATCGCAAATAACGTTTCGATTTGAACGAATGAAACATAACAAACATTGTTTAGTGAACTAACAACAAACATTAACTTCGTAAAGAGTTTTTGGTGTTTTTTTATATTTTTTAACTTCACATAATATTACATACGTTTTCCCGTTTTACTTGGTTTCGTCTTATTGACTACACGTCTCAAACAATAATTCTACGTCTCGATGTATGCGCGCTATTGTCGGTGCGCATTTATCTTGCGCGCAATTGGCGTTGCGCGCAATTGTGGGCGCTCATTTGTCGTGCGCGCTAAGGACGGTGTGCCTACTTAAATACATGCATACGTATACATACACGCAAAAAAGTTTGAAACCTACGACCACTTCTGAGGAGTTAATGTAGAGGCGTCTAAACAAGTCTATTAAATTTTAGTTTTGAAAGAGTGAATCAGTTGCTTAAGAGACCAGTCGAAAGTGTTCGGGTTCAGTTGGAAGAAGTGCTTATTGTTGTGATGTGCGACTGTATGATTACTTGAGATTTAATCTTAGGGAGGCTGAGATCTGTTGTCCAGAGGTCGGATGTTTCACCAACGATCCGCCATTCGACGGTTTGCCTCTTCCAGACTGCATGAATGTCGTCAATCCACACTACGACATGTACACAAGAAACGATCCTATTGTCGGACAAAGATTCGACGCTGACACTGTTCCGTAAGTCATTCATCCATTCATTCATCCATTCATCCATTCATTCGTCCATTCATCCATTCATTCATCCATTCATCCATTCATTCATCCATTCATTCATCCATTCATTCATCCATTCATCCATTCATTCATCCATCCATTCATCCATTCATTCATTCATTCATTCATCCATTCATTCATCCATTCATCCATTCATTCATTCAGTCAATTAACCTTCTTTCTGACTGCCTGTCTGTTTGTCTGCCTAACTCACTTACTGTTTAACTGTCTGTGTGTCTGTCTGCCTGTCCATCTATCTGTCTATCTGTCTGGCAGAGAGCCTGCAAGAAAGACAATGGAATGTGTCAGTCGGCCAATCGGCCAACGATAGATAGGCAGACTCTCTCATCTTGTAAGTCGGGTTTATTCAGTCCTCGGCCAGTAGCCAACTACAAAGTAGGGTTAAATGGCAGATCCGCGCAGAGTTATTAATTCGTTCGCAATGAGTAAGGTTAAAATCAGGAAAGTAAGGTCGAAGTCAGAGGCTCTTACAGCCAGTAGCGTTTCTTTCCGAGGGTCCGAAACCACGAGAATAAGACCATGACTCCTGGGATTCGTATGAATCCGGAGCCGAATGCAATACTTCATCACATTAGTGTCAACAAGTCGACTGAATTTTCGATTGTAATGTCGAGAAATTTCTGATGTTTTAGACGGACTTTCAATGCTTCTGCCCGGACCGTTTTCATAGTCCATGGCTTCCAGAACAGTGGATCTTCGTCCTGGTTGTCCAGTATGAAGGACGCTTTCCTCGAGCGGGTAATCATTTCACCTCAATGTGTAACGCCTTTATACTTATGTAGCACAAGATGCTCAGCCAGTGATTAGCTAATGAAAAAGGACACCGTTCGTCGCTCCATCAAACCGGTAGATCAATCTCTTTAACATGGCTGAATCGCCTATTTCATTCATATACCCACTAACCATTCTATCATCAATACATCCATCCACCCCATCCATCCATTCATCCATACATCCATCCCACCACCCACCCCATCAATCCATCCATCCATTCACCCATCCAATGCATCCGTTCATCCATCCATCCATCCATCCATCCATCCATTGTGGGGCGTGGTGGCTCAGTGGTAAGTTCGGCGCCTTGTGACCGGAGGGTTGCAGGTTCGAATCCCACTCTAGCCGATGCGTACGGACCTTAACATCGATGCATCTACTAAGTCGATCTGTCCATTCTTCCTTCTGTCCATCCATCCATCTTTCTATTTATCTATGCAGCCATCAATTGACCCAACATTCAAACGTGTGTGCATGTGTTATAGGAAGACATAAACGTCGTGATTGTCGACTGGCAAGGAGGCGCTGACATTGGAAACTACAGCCAGGCGGCGTCCAACACTCGCTCAACTGGAGCCTACACGGCTCGCGTCGTTAACAACCTCGTCAACACCGGCGGTGGAGCTAGACAGCGTATGTGGTGCACTGGCCACAGCCTTGGAGCTCACGTTTGTGGCCACACTGGCATGATCACGAATATTGGAAGGGTCACAGGTTAGCTACGTTGTTCTAAAGACTGACGTGTAAAAGATCGCAATAAAAGCAGGTTTAACAGACAAATACAAGCTACACAGATTACATCATTACACAAAGCACTGTATTCAGAAAATGCATATTTTGTAATTTTGTCAAAGGACATTCACTCATGAAACTTGCACTTAAGATAAAGACCGATTAGATTCGTAAGACTGATTTTGAGGTGTCAAGCTCAAGGAACTTAATGGATTTTTTCACGATTTCTTGTTATGTGTCTCTGCAGAGGCGATGTGAAACCGATGTATGTGATTCATATTCTACATAGGAATGGATCCAGCTGGTCCCGAGTTTGAAAGCAGCTCAGACTTAACGATTGGACTGAATCCAACATCCGCCAACTTCGTAGACGTTATTCACTCGGACACAACTACATACGGAACACTGCGCCCTCTCGGTCACATAGACTTCTACCCTGCAGGCGGAAGCAATCAGCCAGGATGCATCAGTACTTACATATTTCAGCTACAAATAATGATAGAAGACTGAGTTCATCAAGAAAAGTACTGAGCGATTTTGCAAGATGGACAGACAGACAGACAGACAGACAGACAGACAGACAGACAGACAGACAGACAGACAGACAGACAGACAGACAGACAGACAGACAGACAGATAGTTATAGATAGTTATAGACAGACAGACAGACAGACAGTCAGATAGTTATAGATGTAGATGTAGATATAGACAAATAGATAGATGGATCGGTTAGTTATTCAGAGAGAGAGAGAGAGAGACAGACAGACAGACAGACAGACAGACAGACAGACAGACAGATAGATAGATTGATAAATAGATAGATATATTAACGAATGGATGGACGGACGGATGGACGGACGGATGGATGGATGGATGGATGGATGGATGGATGGATGGATGGATGGATGGATAGATGGATGAAGAAATGACAGTTTTGGGCAAATACAAAGTCTTTCAATGTTTTCTTTTCCAGCGGACATAGCTGCTTGTAGTCACAATAGAGCGTATGAATACATGGAAGGCTCAATACGTCAGGATTGTTTCCAGTCTAGATCAAGCTGCCTTAGTCACACAAACATACCAGTAAGCAAGTTATTGCTACCGACTTGTAGTCAAGATGAAGATGAAATTAACTTATTCGTATTATTCAATTAAATAACATAAACTGATTTACGTGCAGCATATGCCGAGGTTGTTTTAGACTTGTTTTTTTTATTGACCTAGAGATCTCTGTCCTTGTTAATATTTCTGAGCATTTAAAGACAGCTAAGTTAATTTTCTCTGTACCTCGATGGGCTGCAGTTCATTTCGTTCCGTTTCTTCCTGTGTATAGGGTTCCTGTTCCAGCTGTACGTGTGGATCGATGCCTTGTGCCTTCATGGGTTACAGAGCAGACTCTAGCTGTCAGCTGACCGGCATCTACCATCTGAACATCGACCCTTCCTCGCCATACTGTGTCGGCTAAATCGGCTAGCGACAGAAACCGAACTTGGTTTTAAAATATCTTAACTGTAATAAAGCAGTCTGACAGAAGTCTTGCAGTTAGGAATTGACATCAGTAGTCTCAAATATCTTTCTTTAATTGTGAAACGAGGTTAAAGTTAGCAGAAGAGTGAGTTCGCTGTGTGCGTAAGTTTCTCAAACCAACAATGAGCAACTAAGTATACGTACTGGAGAAAATATTTATAGCCTACTTGAGTCAGTAGCCTTGGTGAAGAACGTAACCTAATTATTCTTGATGAAATTTGTTTGAGCACCATCACATCGATGTTTAAAACATTATATTACAGACGCAGTTAAGTGAAATAACAGTGAAAAGTAAAGATCTCGGACATCCGAGTGCAAATAACAACGACAAACATAACAATTCCATTACATAATTGGCAAAGACCCGTGTCCCACAGTAGAACCAACGAGAGCGTCTCAACTCCTTTTCCTTTACCCCTTAAGTGGAAACTCGTGCGTGACAGTGTTCTAGTGTTCTAGTCTGTAGCGAAACCATTGCTTATCAAATGTCTTGTTCATTCAGTCTAATAATTAATTTAGGCATAATTAAGATAGCTCAATTTTAGCGGCGCTTATTTAGCAAAAGCGGCGCTATATAAATGCAATTAGTATTAAGTCATCAGCCGTTGATTCAATGTTGATGTGATGACGTGAATGAGAAGCTACTCATGTGCTACCATAACGACCAGAGAAGCTAACCAATGGGATGTCGCGGGACAGTGTTCCATGGACTGGAGAAATGGCGACTGTTGAGATCATATCACGGTCGAGTGTTTGGGTTGAACTTTGAATTCGTAAGCCAAATAATGAACTAATTCTTCGAATCTATGTGCTGGCCATAGAGCTATAGAAGTTAAGTTTATTGCGCTCGTCTTCTTGTCGACTGTCGTCGAGTGAGAAGCGATCGAAATGTTGACTGCCAGCGTCAATTGGAGTAAACGGATTTTGAAATAAAAAATTGCGTTGCGAATCGTAGTCGCCTACGGTAACTGAAGGGACGTCAGCTTACATAATTATAAGAAAGAAACAACTTTATCTAATGTTGATTCTTGTTAACCCCAAATTACGCCATCTACAATATTCTACACTTCAAAAAGATCTACAAATCTACTGCCAAGGAATGAACACTGTAGGAATCACGCGAAAATTGATCGAACAGCGATCTGCGAATTAGTTCTGAGAATTCATTCAACACAACGGCTCAGATAAGGAATGAAATAAAATCGTTCTTTAGATTAAACACGTCGTGTTAGGTATATAGGCCCTAACATTGTCTTATTTTAATATATTTATATCAAGTCTACAAAGCAACTGGTGTTCATTTGGATGGATTTCTTCATTAGGTGTGATGTAAATTTGCTCATCTATCCTTGGAACGAAAGCTAAGAACTATTTTAAAACACTGGCAGGAACATAGTCTGTTCGCGCAGAGTCTATCATCCAACGATTGCCGGTTCGAACCTGCCGATCGCACTTTTATGCATACGACCTTCTTTCGTTAATCAGTAGAATTTGGACCCAGCGCATGCGTGGCAGTAAACGGCAAGTAAATTATTTTGTAAGGCATAGTTTATGAAGTGATAATTATGTCATATTTAAACTGTTCAACAAGAAGTCGAAAAGGTCGCATATTTTCAAAGAAATGCTCGAAATTTATACGAGCAATAATTCTACCTTTACACTAGTGCTATAACTGAGAAATTAGAGACCCATTCAAAACGAAAATGCTGATTAGGTCTCATAAGAGAAATAGGCTGATTATAGGCCTATATTATTTACAAGATCGATCCAAACCGGAAGTAACAACACCACGCCCCATAAAAAATACCAGGTTGGCGCATTAGTAAATAAATTATTTTGCTCTTGAAAACCACACCAGCCGATTATAGGCCAAGTTATCTTTTCTCCATTATACAAACCAAGAGAGAGGAAACTTGTATGTATTCAACTGGCATGCACATGACTTCATAAGTGTCATGAATAACAGACTTGGATTCCTTACTTTGACCAACATATTTTGACGATCATGTACAATCGGGGTGCCTATGTACTATCTGCATGGGTGGGTGTCTTTGCATCGTGGGGGTCGGTTAGGGTCAGGGTAAGCGTCGTGAGGGTCGGTTAGGGCTTAGGGTTAGGGTCAGTGTAGCCTATGTAGGCTAATTGTGCGACTAAACAGCAATACCTGCGAGTGGAATCTGGATTTTAAAATTCAGGGCTAGGGTTAGGCATCCCGATTGTACATGATTGCCCATATTCATTCATTCATTCATTCATTCATAAAATTTAATATAGCGCACCTTCAAGAAACCTACTCAGAAGCGCTCCCAGCCCAGCCACGGCAATAGAGATTAGATTTGAGCAGCTTGTAAAAAGCAGATGTGTTACCCCCGGGGAGAAGGCGAATCTCTAACGGAAGACCATTCCAAATGGATGGCCCAGCTATAGAGAAAGCCCGGCGTTGCCTAATTGTGGAGCGAGCCCGAGGAACTAAAAGTTCCTCTCTAACTGACCCTCACGATGCCTTCCCTGTCC
Organism: Allolobophora icterica; assembly: GCA_963556255.1. NCBI lineage: Eukaryota > Metazoa > Annelida > Clitellata > Crassiclitellata > Lumbricidae > Allolobophora > Allolobophora icterica. The sequence continues at coordinate 73,020,928 of OY744605.1, forward strand.
CTAACCGACTGACATGATGCAAAGATGAATTTATTCAGGCGAACTGCTTTAGGAAAAACCGTGACGGGCATAAATTTAGTCCCTGGGTTTACGCAAACGTGCGGGGCGTGAAAGCATCCACTACGAAATAACATAGGAAATATAAAGTTTCGTCAGTCGTTTATACCTGGGAGGTTTAAGTTTAAATTCACGAACATGCCGCCTCAACGTAAAATTAGGAAGAAACTGTGTTTTTTCTCGAATATTCACAAGTTCACAACTAAACTTCCACATGTGCCGCTGAAAACCTATAGGCCTACCATGTATTCACGCGCGACCTGATTTCGACGTCATAAATTTTAGGGGTACCCTCACCAACTTAGAACTAGACGAATAGGGCCCATTCCAGACAATTCTACACTGTAAATAATGTCGAAGTCCCTGAGTGATCATGTTTACCTCGGGGCAAAAATAATAATAATAAAACCATCTGTGAAGACTGGCCATTCCAGTACAATGGTACCCTAATTTTTGAACTCCCGAGGGATCATAATTATGTACATGGGGAAAAAATAATAAGCTTCGTTTATTAGCTGAAACTGACAAGTACGCAGTAAGATTACATGATATTGTAGTAACATATGATAACAAGTTTAACAGGAGTCGAATTTAACTGTACGGCAGCCATGCAAGGCGACCATCTGTGGGCCTACTACTGCTTATTTTACAATCGCCACCTAGGGAAATGAAGGTTGAGTTAACCTTGTCGCCGCTAGCGGATATCGAACCCGCGTCCTTTTGATCTTCGTGCCAGCGTGTTACCATTCAACCATCTCCCGCCAATAGGTCAAATATCAATCAACATAGTCTTGACTGACAAAATCTCGCCGAAAATTGATTTTAAAATTGCATTAACTGTATTATTAAGACAATGTCAATGAAATTCATGTCCCTTATTGTCCGCCCCTTTCAATAATCTCCACAAAACACAATTCAAGCGCGATACAAATCCCAGCCCATGTATAGGCTATGTTGCAAAAGTCTACTTCAATAAATGACGCAGTAAGAATACCGTAACATTAACACCCAATCGTCTGCACATAAAGTGCTATTAAAATTATATTTCAGCATAAATATTAATAGGATGCGCGAATTAACTAACACCGTTTGGACCTCAGTCCCACTAAAGAAATTCTTAATAACTAGGTTATCAGAATCCACCTCAGTCTGGATTCAGACGAATCTCACTTTACACACCACTGGATAGCAATCAGTTATGCTCAATATAGGTCTACCCTATACATCGTCTCCCTCAGGACCTACGGCTAGATCTCTTTAGTCTCTCCCTCAGTTCTGCAAGTGCCTTTTGTCAGTGACATGACACTGGCCCGGGTCGGGAGCGCCACTGACCATTCTGAGTGGCGCTTTATAAATTCTCGATTGCAATTAGGCCTACAGTTATAAAATCTAACCGTAGCAATAGTCAGATGAAACGCGCTAAATTCGTTGGCAACCGGTTTCCCTTCTTTTTCATCTTGAATCCGCTGACGAACTTACGAATTAAGCTTGTTTAGACCCTTTTTTTCTGCAGAGATCTGGGCGCTTTGTGTAGCATTGGCCACGCCTTTGTGACTGTTCGGACAATACATAAATTGATGCAGTCATACATAAATGCATGCATACGTAATAGGAAACAAATTAAAATTAAAATCATAATAAGAAAACTTAAAATTAAAAACACGAGAATTGCCATAGCGCCAGAGACAATCGACGTGGTTGTCAGATACCAGAGAGATTCCCGATACAAAACATAATTTAAAAAAATAATAACGAGACGCAGAAGAAGCCTCAAATTGCACACCAGAAATTCTCACTAAAAGCAAGTGAAGAGAATTCAGCTCGACGGCTCTAGTTATCATCGAATATTATTTGCCCATGAAAACCTCGTATCTGCTTTTTTATTCTGAGTGGTTCCCCGACCTCTGATCGTTATCTGCAGTCTGTTGATTAGCGTTACTAGTGGGACAGTTCACGACGACATAAACTGAACAGGTGTCATAAGTCACACAACGCCTGTAGATTATTTAAAAGGAGTTTTTCTCGTCCGCACGGTCACAGACGCAACTTCTGAGTTCGTATTGTACGGCGTTGTTGTTTGGCGGAAAACTGACGACGATGTTGAAACTTGTTGTTCTTTTGGCGTTAGTTGCAGCATCATGGTAAGAGGATATCCTTATGGTGTTTATCAATAGCAAGTGGAAAAACTAGCAACAGGCGTCACATTTTAATCCTGCTCATTCAACCGAAATTTCGTTGTCATATACAGCAATTATAGTCTCTTGAAATTCAAGCGATTTCAGGATTTTGTTTAGTGGAGTCTCAACAATTTTACTCCGTTTAACAACCTTCCGTCTATAATGACCACGCCACCACGGCCTCTCAGACATTAGATAAGAATCAATATCATACATACACATGCATTTATGCATGCATACATACATGCATACTTACATGCAGACATGCATACATACACACAGGCACTCGTGCATACATACATACATGCATGCATGCATGCATACATACATACATACATATATGCACATTGCAGACACGCCAAAAAGTCTGAAACCTGCGACCACTTCTGAGGAGTGCATGTAGAGGCGTCTACACAAGTTTATTAAATTTTAGTTTGGAGTGAATCAGTTGCTTAAGAGACCAATCGAAAGTTTTAGGGTTCAGTTGGAAAAAGGGCTTATTGTTGTGATGTGCGACAGTATTTTTACTTGAGATTTAATCTTAGGGAGGCTGAGATCTGTTGTCCAGAAATCGGATGTTTCAACGACCTTGCCCCATTCGACGGATTGCCTCTTCCAGACTGCATGAATGTCGTCAATCCACACTACGACATGTACACAAGATCCAACCCTAACATCGGACAAAGATTCGACTCTAGCTCTGTTCCGTAAGTTATTCATCCAGGCAGTCAGTTAACCCTTCTTTCCGTCTGTCTGTTTGTCTGCCTGA
>OY744605.1:73028930-73083930 GCA_963556255.1 Allolobophora icterica
TTTGCTGTGCTGTCTCAAAGGTTTCCGTTTTTCACTTTCTCGTCTAGCGTTCGTGATCTAGGAGTGACCCTTGACAATTCTCTCACCTTTTGTCGCCATCGGAGGTCGCCCGTCGTGTGTTTGCCGTGTGTTGATGTCGACCCTCGATTGCTTGTTCTTTTACTTGCACTTTTATTTAACGTGCCTAACTTTTCTATAGAAGATTCACGACGAACTTTGTTTAATTAATAAATGAATTTAATTAAAGAAACAAATATATATACACTAACTCTACGGGAACTTCCACGTAGTATTAAAGCGTTTAGATATTAAATCGGACTATCTCAAATGTTGCTTCGTACAGCCTAACTTCAGATCGTTCTTTCGCGTCAGTCTCTGAATCTGACGGACTAATACTCTGTCGCCGCCGCTGGTCGCTCCTCTCGATGTTGTTCGCTCGACCGATGTTCACACGTCGCGTTCGTCAGTAGTACAAGTCCCGTGTTCTCCTTTTCCTTCCGTTAAGTAGGAACTTCAGCGTGCACCGGTCAGCCCCCTCCCCACGTCAAGCTATCGTCAATTAGTGTCAGATTGCTCCTCGAGACGCGGGTCGTCGCTCGCCTGCAGCGCGGGCGGTGTCTGGTTACATCATAGCCGCGAGGTGTCCTATTACACCTTGGCTGTGTGGTGTCCGATTACACCTCGGCCTAGCTGCCTTCATTGTTGACCCAGTGGAGACTGGCTTTCGTCCGTCATCATCCTATCTCGACCGGCAACGACGCTTACATCATAATGATGATGCCATCTCGTCGTTGTCGTCGATCTCCTCACGCGACACCTCCCTTCCCGGGGGAGGACAAAGCCAGTCATTGGTTCGCCTCCCGGCTGAGAATGATGTCGTTCCCTCCATCGACTTCCTCCAGACCATGTCCTCGTCGTTCCCATGAAAATACAAAATATCAGCACAGTTAGAAATTATATTTACAGTTGTCGCGGTGCCTTACATGGTAGTCCGCCTTCTTCCTCAATCATAGTCTGGACAAAAGATCAGCGGGAATATTCAGCGCCCCAGGTCGATATTCAAAAGACATATCGAAGTCCTGGAGTGCCAGAGCCCATCTCGCGAGTTTAGCACTTGTGGGCGTAGAAGCAGTTAGGAAAGTCAAGGGGTGGTGGTCAGAGTAGAGGGTGGTCCTTGACATACAAATCAAATTCCTAAACTTCTTCAACGCAAAGATTACAGCGTACGCTTCGCGTTCCACAGTGGCCCAACGCGCTTGCGTAGCATCTAATTTAGAACTGGCGCAACATATTGGCCGTTCTGTACCATCGTCTTGAATTTGGAATACGCAGCAATCGACTGCTTTGTCTGAAGCGTCAGTCGATAGACCAAACTCTCTGCCGTAGCCAATTGTCTGCAAACATACGGCGTTATTCAAATCGTGCGTAAGTTTATCTAGCGCCTTTTGGTGACCAGCTCGCCAGGGTATCTTAACAGACACCGATTTCTGGGTCCAGTCAATGAGAATTCTGGCTGTCACTGTTCTGGCATGATTATCTAGACAGGTCAAGAGTAATCTGCTACGAAGGTCGTCCGGGACAGTGCAAGAGTCGAATACCCTTTCACAATGCACAAAGAAACCAGGGATTTGCCCATGGTCGCTTGGGGATCTCGGTAAGAGTCCTTGCAAGCTTTCACTATACGTTATCATTCGTCCTACGACCGAATGCCTTAAGTTATAGTCCCTTTCGTCTCTGAGTCTCCTCTCTGCGTCCCTTTCCTCTCGGATTTCCTTCTCTCTCTTCTCTGCCTCCTCCTTTTCTTCTCTCCTCCGCTTCTCCTCCTGAAGTCTTAATTTTTCTGCTTCCTCTTTCCCTTCTCTCCTCTGCTTCTCCTCCTGAAGCCTGAGCTTCTCAGCCTGCTTTTCCTCTAGCATTCTGAGTCTCTCTGTTTCCTCCTTTACTTCTCTCCTCCGTTTCTCCTCCTGAAGCCTTAATTTCTCTGCTTCCTCTTTCTCTTCTTTCCTCTGCTTCTCCTCCTGAAGCCTGAGCTTCTCAGCCTGCTTTTCCTCTAGCATTCTGAGTCTCTCTGTTTCCTCTTTTTCTTCTCTCCTCAACTTCTCCTGAAACCTTAATCTCTCAGCCCGCTTCTCCTCAAGCAGCCTGCTCTCCTCTCTACTTATCCTGAGCTTCTCAGCCTGCGTCTCCCCAAGGAGCTTGAGTCTCTCTCCTTTCTCATTTAGTCTCCTCTCTCTCTCTTCTTCGATCCTTCTCTGCCTTTCCTCCTTCTCTTCCTTTCTCCTCTCCGCTCTCTCCTCAAGCAGCCTGAGTCTCTTCTCCGCTTCCTCTCTCTCTTCTCTCCTCTGCTTCTCCGTTTCCCCTTTTTCTTCTTTCCTCAGTTTCTCCGCTTCCTCTCTCGCTTCTCTTCTCTGCCCTTCTTCTTCCTCTTCTAGTCTCCTCTCTCTCTCTTCTTCGATCCTTCTCTGCCTTTCCTCCTCCTCTTCTTTTCTCTTCTCCGCTCTCTCCACTTCCTTTCTCTCGTATTTTAGTCGTTTGAGTTCGACTAGCTGCCTCTGCACTGTCGTGTTAATAATGCTATCTAGGCTACCTGCGATTACTTCCTCACTTACTTCTGGCGGGGCCTCCCGTCCAGAAACAATTATTTCAGCGCTAGCCTCTCGGAGCTGGTTCATATTCATGGGATCCAATTCCTCCTCTCCTAGTCCCATCTTTATCAGATATGCGACTAGTCTGTGATGGGGTATGTTCCGCACCATCATTCTTTTCCATGCCGACAACTTATCCATCTTCCAACAGTCCGCTCACTAATAGAAAAAGATAAGTAAGTTAGAGGAGAGTCACCGCTGGTCAGAAATTAAAGAAAACAACGTCCTAAAATTCTACCACAAATACAACAAGAACAGAACTGAGCAAAAGGAGCTACGCAAAAGCCTCGGCTATTCGCACACCAATCCTCATCCAGACCTCAACCGCAACCTCACAGATTACCACGACTACCAGTAAGGACTTACCCTCTGAATACGTCGAGCGTGCTCCGTCTTTTGGTATCTTGGCTGATCCGCTGTCCTCCGTTGCCACTCCCGTCCGTCGTTGCTAGCGATGGTCGGTCGTCCGTTGGCGCTCTTGTTCCTCGTCCTTGCCTGTTGCTGTCGGTTCCTTCGAGTCCTTCGTCTCCGGAGTCCGGCACTCGATTTCTCCAGTTGCGAAGGGTTGTATTCGCCGCTGGTCCCGATCTGTTGAGATTCCTCTGTTCCGTTTCCGGTTCCGCTCTTCGTCGTGACGTCTTCAGTTGAAAAATCCTGTCGACTGCGCCAATGTCGCCATCGGAGGTCGCCCGTCGTGTGTTTGCCGTGTGTTGATGTCGACCCTCGATTGCTTGTTCTTTTACTTGCACTTTTATTTAACGTGCCTAACTTTTCTATAGAAGATTCACGACGAACTTTGTTTAATTAATAAATGAATTTAATTAAAGAAACAAATATATATACACTAACTCTACGGGAACTTCCACGTAGTATTAAAGCGTTTAGATATTAAATCGGACTATCTCAAATGTTGCTTCGTACAGCCTAACTTCAGATCGTTCTTTCGCGTCAGTCTCTGAATCTGACGGACTAATACTCTGCCGCCGCCGCTGGTCGCTCCTCTCGATGTTGTTCGCTCGACCGATGTTCACACGTCGCGTTCGTCAGTAGTACAAGTCCCGTGTTCTCCTTTTCCTTCCGTTAAGTAGGAACTTCAGCGTGCACCGGTCAGCCCCCTCCCCACGTCAAGCTATCGTCAATTAGTGTCAGATTGCTCCTCGAGACGCGGGTCGTCGCTCGCCTGCAGCGCGGGCGGTGTCTGGTTACATCATAGCCGCGAGGTGTCCTATTACACCTTGGCTGTGTGGTGTCCGATTACACCTCGGCCTAGCTGCCTTCATTGTTGACCCAGTGGAGACTGGCTTTCGTCCGTCATCATCCTATCTCGACCGGCAACGAAGCTTACATCATAATGATGATGCCATCTCGTCGTTGTCGTCGATCTCCTCACGCGACACCTTTACTGAACACATTTCCAAACTCACTCGCACTTCCTATTTTCACCTAAGGCGCCTTAGAGCTATCCGTCGCTCTCTCTCATCTCCGATTTTCACTTCAGTTGTCCATGCATTTGTCTGCTCTAGACTTGACTACTGCAATTCCCTCCTCATTGGTCTTCCCAAAGTCCGTCTTGCTCCTCTGCAGTCCGTTCTCAATGCTGCTGCTAGATTAATTGCCCGTCTTCCTCGATTCTCTCATATCGCCACCTTTATGGCAGAAGAATTTCACTGGCTCCCGCTTTCTGCCCGCATCCAATTTAAAGTCCTCATCATTGTCTCTAAGGCTCAACTTGGTTTCGCTCCAAAATATTTATGTGATTTAATTCATCGCCCTCACTCTGCTGCTTCTCTTCGTCCTCTTCGTTCATCTGACCGTTTGGACCTCCTCGTTCCTCGGTCAGGACTTCTCTGGCTCAATCTAGGTCTTTTGCCTCCATTGGCCCTGCGCTTTGGAATGAGCTTCCTCCGTTCGTTCGTTCTTCTATTCTCTCAGATAACGTCTCTTCCTCTTTTACCTTTCTTAAAACTTGCTTTTTCTCTCGGGGTCTCTCGCACTGGGAGCGCTTCTGAATGGCCCTCCCGCTAGAAGCGCTTTATAAATATCTGAATACAATACAATACAATACAATACAATTTTTGCTACACATTATGATAGAAGAATTAGTGAAGCAGTAAAACTACTTAGCAATTCTGCAAGATAAATTATTGATAGATAGATAGATAGATAGATAGATAGATAGATAGATAGATAGATAGATAGATAGATAGATAGATAGATAGATAGATAGATAGATAGCTAGATAGATAGATAGATAGATAGATAGCTAGATAGCTAGATAGATAGATAGATAGATAGATAGATAGATAGATAGATAGATAGATAGATAGATAGATAGATAGATAGATAGATAGATAGACAGATTATCTGTTCAGAAACAGACAAAGAAAGGGCATAGATAGATAGATAGATAGATAGATAGATAGATAGATAGATAGATAGATAGATAGATAGATAGATAGATAGATAGATAGATAGATAGATAGATAGATAGATAGATAGATAGATAGATAGATAGATAGATAGATAGACGGATGGATATACATATAGATAGATAGATAGATAGATAGATAGATAGATAGATAGATAGATAGATAGATAGATAGATAGATAGATAGATAGATAGATAGATAGATAGATAGATAGATAGATAGATGGACGAATGGATGGATGGACGGACGGAGGATGAATGGATGGATGGATAGCCGGATAAAGAAATGACATTTTTTGGCAATTACAAAGTTTTTCAATGTTTTCTTTTCCAGCGGACATAGCTGGTTGCAGTCACAGTAGAGCGCATGAATACATGGAAAACTCAATTCGTCAGGATTGTTTCCAGTCTAGATCAAGCTGCACCAATTACAATGTCTTACCAGTAAGCAAGTTATTGATGCCGATTTTTAGTAAAAATGAAATTAACTTACTTATATTTAATTAAATCATATAACCTGATTTGCGTGTAAATAGGCCTACAGCGTATGCCGAGGTTGTTTTAGCCTTGTTCTCTTAGTGACCAAGCGATCTCCGCCCTTGCAAATATTTCTGAACATTTAAAGACAGCTAAGTTCATTTTCTCATGTACCTAGATGGGCTGTAGTTGATTTTGTTGCGTTTTTTCTGTGTATAGGGTTCGTGTTCAACCTGTACGTGTGGAACGGCGCCGTGTGCCTACATGGGTTACGGAGCAGACTTCAGCTGTCAGCTAAGCGGCATCTTCTATCTGGACATCTCTTCTAATCAGCCATACTGTGTCGGATAAATCAACTATCGACAGAAACCGAACTTGGTTTTAAAATGTACCAACTGTAATAAAGCAGTTTAACAGAAGTCTTGCAGTTATAAATTGACATCAATAGTCTCACATATTTTTTCTCTAACTGTAAAACGAGGTTAAAGTTAGCAGAGGAGTAAGTTCAGTACGTGCGCTATTTTCTCAAACCAACAACGAGCAACTAAATAAGTGGCCTTACTGGATGAAATATTTATACTTAAGTCAACAGCTTTGGTTAAGAACGTAACTTTATTAGTCTTGGTGAAATCTGTCTGAGCGCCACCACAGCGATGTACAGACGCAGTTAAGTGAAATAACAGTGAAAGTCAAGATCTCGGACGCCCGAGTGCAAGTAACAACGACAAACATAACCATGCCATTAAGTAATTGGCAAAGATCCATGTTCCACAGTAGAACTAACGAGAAGGTATCAATTCCTTTTCTTAAGCCCTTGAGCGGGTAATGCCGCGTCACGATAGCGTAGTCTCTTTGCGCTGGGTCTATCATCCAGCTCTTGCAGGTTCGTAGCTGCTGAGCGCTATACTTATTGTTTGTGCACACGAACCTCTTTCACTAATCAGTGGAATTTGAACCTGGCGCGTGTGTGGAAGCAAACGGCAGGTAAATTATTTCATAAGGCATAATTTATGAAGCGATCTGTCATACTTGAACTGTTCAGCAAGTAGTCTCACAAACTGTCGAAAGGGTCGCATATTTTCGGAGATATGTTTGAACGCTTTGTAATTTTTGAAATTTATACAAGCAATAATTATGCCTTTACATTAGTACGATAATGACCCTCATGTGTGAGGCGTGGCATTAAGCCTGCGCATTACAACTGAGAAATTAGAAACCCATTCAAAAAGAAAAAACATTGATTAGGTCTCATAAGAGAAATAGGCTTAATATAATATTGTTTACAAGAGTTAAACTTACACTAGTGCAGGTTTTTCCATATAAAAAATCGTGAGCCCTTTACATAGGCCTTAAGTTATTGAGATCTATTTAAGTAAGTAAGTAATAATGATAGTAACAGAGATTTAAGTGCCATAGTTCATAGACAGTCGAAGGGAAAACGATGCAACGATTCAGAACCAGGTAAGTATATTCTTTAAACCATCTGCCAAAGCGCATTCTGTACGTTCGTTAAAAAAAGGAAGTTTGCTTAAAGAAAACAATACTATCTACTATATACTACTATAAGGACATACTTACTTACTTTATTTAAAAACAACAACATGGCTGCATGGTTATTTTCTCACTAAACTATTTGCCGTCATATATGACGGGTTGTCTCTGTTTCGCGAACGCGACAATGCAACATAAAGCTGGTCATGTGGGTTAACAGGGCCCTTGTGCCTCCATTCGCCCGATACAGGCCTTAGACATCATGAGTTACATTCCACAGCGGAGCCCGTGTCCGTGCATCGGCCAGTGCGCCTGCATCGGGCTCGCCCGATAATAGCCCGCGCGCATACCCGATGCACATTCCACACAGCCCGTGCGCATGGGGCATGGGTCTCGCCCGATGTACATTCCACACATTCCATTAGCGTTTATCGTAGGACACACCGATCTGGGAAATTATATAAGAGATTATATTCATTCCCCATCCTCTAATCCTCGCCTTCTCTTGAAAACCACAAACCAATTCCTACATCGGAACTCATGAACCTCACTTTCAAACTGTCTTCCATCTTTTTCAATAGCTGAGTCGTTCCGTTCTTTCTCTTCGGGCAAAATTGCTGCTCTTAGTCTCTCTCTTCAATCACTGCTTTCCAAAACCACCATCGATTTACTCATATTGCAGAGGCTAGTTTGAGGGAAATAAAGGGGTTTGGAATTTTCTTGAGATTGTCACGCAGGTCTATTATTATGATTTCAATTTTAGACGGGTTCAGGCACAGATTAGATGTCATTCAGGAAGTATCCACAAGGAAGTAACCATAAGTAGCTTCTTCCACTCAATGGAGCGGGAGAAGCTGTTTGAGAGAAAGACTGATGAGTAGTTGGCTATAGTCAGCTTATAGATGATGATCAATTGAGAATGCCTCGATGACTGTGTCGCGTGAGGAAGTCGACGCCAACGACGAAAGGGCTTCATCATCATGATATAGCCGTCGTTGGCGGTCGAGATGGAATGATGACGGACATAAGCCAGTCAACGCCTGAACAACGACAGAGTCAGCCAGGCCGGGAGGTAACCAAACACCGCTCGACTGAGCTGTAACATGACTCCGCTCGGGCCGCTGGCGAAACCCGAGATGAGGCAGAACCGCATCTGGGCGGTTCGGTCGGGCGAAGCGACGAGAGACGGGGGAGATGCCGGGGGGGAGGCAGGTCCCCGACGGCTAACGGCGCAGCGACGATCGGCGACCCCGATCTCAAGGGAGTAACCCGAGACCAGGATGACACTGATGAGGCGTGGGGAGGGTCGAACGATGAACGTTGCGAAGGACCTACATAAGGGAGGGTAAATGTTACTACGGGACTTCTACTACTGGCTTGCGCGACGTGTGGACGGCGGTCGAGAGATCAACATCGAACGGAGACGAACAGCGACGGCAACAGAGTAAAGTCCGTCAGATTCAGAGACTGACGAGAAGAACGATCTGTAGTTAAGCCTTGCGAGGCAGTACTTGAGATAGTCCTAAGTTATATCTAAACGAGTTAATGCTACGTGGAAGTTTCCATAAAAGTTGTTGTATATATTTGTTTATTAATTAAATTCTTTTATTAATCAAACAAAGTTCGTCGCGAGTCTTCTTTAGAAAAGTTAGGCAGCTTTGATTAAAAGTGCAAGTAAAAGAACTAGCGAGTCGAGGGTCGACATCACCACACAACAATCACACGACGGACACCCTCGATCGCGACAGACTGAGCGAGTGGAGTAATGTTATGGATGAATAAAAGGCCCAAGAACAGAGCTTTGAGGAACAGCACAAGTGAGATGGCATGATGAGGCTTCCGTTGTATTAACAGAGAAACAACAGAAAGAGAAATAGGGCTGAATCCAGAGAACAATGTAAATAACACCGAATCAGGTTGACAGTCTTTGTAGTAAAATGTTATCGAAGACTGCTAAAATGTAAAGGAGGCAGAGACAAAAGACGTGTTGATGAGAGATGGCAGAAACCAGTTTATTGTAGATGGATGTGAGTAGAGTTTCAGTTGAGTAGCACTATCCCATATCCATTAACTGGGAAAAAGTTTTTTTAAATGTCATCAAGTTGCAACAATTTACATAGAAAATGGCACAAAAACACACAGTAAGCCTTATTTTTGTTGTCCCTAAATAAAAAGTCAGTAATAGTTTCAGCTTATTTAGCTTTTATTTAGACTCTAGATATTTATTTATCATTAATTTTGAGATCCGTAATCTGCGTGCAGTTGATGAATTGGTCAGCTCTACAACAGTGGGAATGTTGGCTAACTGCAAGACTCGATTGGCACCTGGACGAGGTAATGCAGTAGCGTCGGCAAGAAGCAGCCCCGATTGAAACAATTCGAGTTTAATGCTGAATTAAATGGAAACGAAAACAATCGACATCTTGGCTCCTTTGAAATATTCTCTTGTCATGTGACCATAAACGCATGCGCAGTTTGAACTTGTTGAGCTATTTATAGTTATCAGCCACCGCTACCGAAGACACAGTGCCAGCCAGTGCCAGTCCAAGCCTGGATGAAAGAGGAGGGCGACGCTAATGATCATTGTTGTCACAGAGTGTCGTTAAACTGAAACTACAAAAGACATAACTGCGCCACTGCCCTTTCTCAAGTAGTGCCAGTACCAAGCTGGATAAAGGAGGAGGAGGACGCTAATCATCTTTGTTATGCAAGAGTGTCGTTAAACAACAACTAACTACCGAAGACACAGTTAAGTGAAATGACAGTGAAAGTAAAGATCTCGGACACGCGAGTGCAAGTAACAACGACAAACATAACCATCCTATTACAAACAATGTCAGTAAATGCCAATAGAAATGCAGATAGCATTGTACCCATAAACGTCTTGACCTGGAACCGTTTTTCACCTAATTGCCTATCAATTTTGTTTTGACTAAGCGCTTGTGAATAAGCTGGTTTCCGCGACTTCGCTTTTTTTGGCGCTGTAGAAATACTGAGATTACGATTGCGATATGATTGCGAATATGGCAGAGGTCACGAATATACATGAAGCAGGTGCGCGAGAGGTTGAAGCTGTCATTAGAGAAGGAGAGAGGTGGAGCAACGGTGATGCCGAGACTGCGGGAGTCGGAGGTGAAAGTGAAAGGTGAAACTTGGTTGGTCGATGTATGGAAGGGTCGGGGATTTTCTTGATCTGATCTGGGGGGCCAAGGACTATAATTATGCTTTGGTAGGGTTGAGGCAGAGGAGGTTAGAGATTTGATTGACTACGTCCAACGGTTGAGCAATGGAGGAGGAGAAAGAACTGTGGGAGAGGGATGTGAAGTGTTGGGTGTCGTCTGCGTAAAGACGGTGGTCGTCAGGAGAGGAATTTATAATAATAGGCCTAATAATAATAATAATAATAATAATAATAATAATAATAATAATAATAATAATAATAATAATAATAATAATAATAATAATAAGCAACCTTTCTGTTCCAGCGTTTGTCCATAGGCATTCAACGCTACAACCTTGTCTCTTTTAAAGGTACCTTTCCTTCAAACCATCGAGGCCTGACCCTCCAGACAATTAACCTGCTCCTAAATAATTTTTTCCAAATCCTGAGGGATCACTGATACCTCGGGTAAAAAAACATAATAATAATAACAATAATAATAATAATTATAATTATAATTATAATTATAATTAGCGCTTATCTATGGCTCCAACGCTTCAATGCTGTCGCCTTTGTTAGCATCTTTTGCATTGATAAAACCATCTGCGAAGACTAGCCATTCCAGAACAATGCTTCCCTAATTTTTGAACTCCCGAGGGATCATAAAATTATGTACCTCGGGGAAAAAATAATAATAATAATCTGTTTCTTAATTAATTCAAACCGACAAACGCAGTTAGTTTACATTGAGACATGACAGTACAATTATCAATATCTTAACTAAACACACATTATAGTAGCCATGCAAGGCGCCCGTCCGAGGGGGTAACGGGGATCGAACCGCATACTGCTGCTTTCCTGCTGCTCTCCTGGCCATGAGTTTTACTGTTACCATTACTCTATCTCTCTCCCCATATGTGATGGATCAGAGGTGTAGCGTAAGGAATGAAAGTAGACGGCCCTAGTACAGAACATTGAGGAACAACACTGGGGCTGTGAACAGTGACTATCGGCTTTGATGGAGAAGGAGCGGGAAGACAAGGAAGACTGGAAACAAAGTGGAGCAGTATCAGAGTAGCCAAACCAAGAGGACAGCCGAAGAAGTAGGTCGTGAAAACGAGTTTCTTATCAACGAGTGTTAATGGAGGCGTGTGCACGTGCACACAGTTCTTCTGAATGTCTAAATCGTTATCTGCAGTCTGTCGTGTTTCGTTGCCAGTGAGAAAGGTTACAATAACCAGCAACCGAACAGGTGTCACAAGTCACATAATGCCCGGAGATTGTTTATAAGGGGTTTCGGCGTCTTTCAGGTCAGAGTCGCAGCATCTTAGTTCGTAGTAGACGACGTTTTTACATTAACGAGAAACTGACGAAAATGTTGAGACCTTTGGTTCTCCTGATGTTAGTCGCCGCATCACGGTAAGCTTTATAGATTTGGGCAACCTACCACAAACAAGATTAACGACGATGAAACGCATGACTTGAAAGAGTGTGGAACCTTAGCCAAGTAATATTCTGGCTCAGTTATTTGGCTACTTCGTTCCATTACTTGCTTTAAACTTTTATTTTTGCCCCACTCTGGCGATGAATGGTCTTTCCATTCACAGTTTCTCGTTAATTGACGAGGTCCAAGGTTATGCCGCTCAGGCTTTTGTGAAACATTTGTTCTATTTTTCGATGGTTGAATAAGTTACTCATAGGTAACGACTATCCTGGTGGCATTGCGAAGGGCATTAGCTGGGACCCATATGGACTCCACACAGGTCCCGTGTGGGAATATGGGTCCTATATGGCCTCCATGTGGGCATGCTGGAAGAGGGTAGACAAGGAGCGTTTAGAAATTAAAATCTGGAAATGACGTCTAGACAAAGGGCCGCAAAACTACGTTAGTCCAGTTACCTTTGGTAGTGGAGCACACTTATTACCAACTCCACATAAAGCTTAATTATGAACAGAGAAGCCAAATAAATGCTGCATGTAGGCCTAAATGCGCACCGTTTTTTTTATTACATGCTCGTAGGGCGGCAGAAATCTGTTGTCCGGAGATCGGATGTTTCAACGACCTTGCGCCTTTCGACGGACTGCCTCTTCCAGACTGCATGGATGTCGTCAGCCCATACTACACGATGTATACGAGATCCAATCCAACCGTCGGACAAAGCTTCGACGCTCATTCCGTGCCGTAAGCGAGTAATTCAGCCACGAATTCAAATTTCATCTGTGCGCTCATTAATAATTGATTCAGTCATTCAATCAGTAATTCATTCGGTCATTCATTTAGTCAATCATTTAACATTCATTCATTCGTTTACTCAATCAGTCGTCAGTCAGTTGGAAAGTCGGTCAGTCATCCGATGTGTCAGTTGGTCAGTCAGAGTTAGTGAGCAATTAGTCAGGCGGTCAGTCAGTCAATCAGTAAGTAAGTAAGTAAGTCAGATAAGCAGCTATGCAGTCTACATAATATATATATATATATATATATATATATATATATATATATATATATATATATATATATATATATATATATATATATATATATATAATATACACTGTACACTACAGTGTACACATAAAATATAAAAGCCCCCATATCTGAATGTTTTGAGGCCTCTGCATATTGTGAAGCCCTAAGCTGTAGCTTTTTTCAGGTTATGTCTAAATCTGGCACAAAAACCTTGTGAACTATTAGACATATTACACTTCATTGTGTTACTGCTTAAACAATGCAGACCGTCGTACAGTGGCGCGCGAAGGACTGCTTTCATCTTCCACGGCTATCAGAACAACGGCGGAATGCAGTGGCTGCAGGATATGAAAGATGCTTTTCTCGGCAGGGTATGGAATGTCCCTTGGAAGTCATGTAGTCTGTCTCACTCGTCGCTTTGTTCATCTAGCGATATTTCGACCGCTAGGTTTATCTGTCAACCAACCCATCGATCAATCGCCTTGGGACTGATGTATCCAGTCACCGGATGATATATCTATTTATCCGTTCATCATCATTCCATCCATTTATCCATCCATCCATCCATCCATCAATCATCCATCCATCCATCCATCCATTTATTTATTTATTCATGCATACATCCGTCCATCTATCCATACGTTATAGTATTGTATCAAAGGATTCGACAAACTGGCATATGAAGAAAGACTGAGGAGATGCAAGCTGACAATATTGGAGGAAAGAAGAAATAGAGGAGATTTAATAGAGACATTCAAGATAGTGACAGGAAGAGATAAAATACAAGCACAAAGGCTCTTCAAATTCTCAAGTGACAACAGAACTAGAGGGCACAGCTACAAGATTGTTAAAAAATCGGCTGGGACAATAATGCAAAGATTCTTCAGTGCCAGAGTGGTGAACAATTGGAATAAGTTGGACGAGGGGGCTGTTACTGCGTACTCGGTTATTGCATCTAAGAAGAAACTAAATAAACTTGGATACCAGAACGAGGTGCAATTGAGAGGAAGCTCGAGAGAGTGGCTCTGACACAGATGAAAGTCTTCTGAGCCACTTAAAACCTTGTTATGTTATGTTATGTTATGTTATCTAGAAATTTATAAAACGCCTCTCGCAGAATAACTATTCGGAGGTAGTAGTAGTAGTAGTAGTAGTAGTAGTAGTAGTAGTAGTAGTAGTAGTAGTAGTAGTAGTAGTAGTAGTAGTAGTAGTAGTAGTAGTAGTAGTAGTAGTAATAGTAGTAGTAGTAGTAGTAGTAGTAGTAGTAGTAGTAGTAGTAGTAGTAGTAGTAGCAGCAGCAGCAGCAGCAGCAGCAGCAGCAGCAGCAGCAGTAGTACCAAGAAGGGCTGTTTTTATGGCCAATTAGAGATATGAAAGAAATAAAACATAGCCTGAGTTACAAGCAGCGTCTGCCACCTCAACAATTTAGTCGCCCGATTACAAAGACTTAAGCCAATTATGCCCCACCCATCCATCCGACCAAAGGTCCAGCTGTTCGCATGTGTGTGATGCGATATATAGGAAGACATCAACGTCGTGACTGTCGGCTGGGAGGGGGGAGCTGACATTCCAAACTACCTTCAAGCGGCGTCCAACACTCGCTCAACCGGAGCCTACACGGCTCTCGTCGCTAACAACCTCGTCACCAGCGGTGGCGGAGCAAACTCGAATATGTGGTGCGTAGGACACAGCCTCGGATCTCACGTCTGTGGCCACACTGGCATGAAGACGAGCCTTGGAAGAATCACAGGTAGGCCTAAGCTATTCGGGGAAGAATGACTTTAAGCCAATACAAAATGCAAATGGCTACCTTTCAGATTATAGCGAGGAAGCAATTTTTCTTTTAATTGGCCCGTGTAATCTCTCTAGGATAGCAGGCGACGCAGTTTGCACAAGGGAAATAGGTCGCTGGTTAAGTTGTAATTCTAATCCTAAAAATGTATGTAGCGTCTCTTCTAGATAAAACAGTGTTTCGGGCGACGGACACAGATGAACACTGAATGATCCTCACGGACATGATTTGCGAAAGCTGTTGATCCATGTAATACAGAACACTTTAGAAGATAAATTCAAAGTAAAAATTTTATGGTCGCAGACGATTCCGTTCTGTTCATGATTTTTCGCTATGTTACTCTGCCTTATTGAAAGAAAGATGATGGATGCGTACTTCAGGAATGGATCCCGCCGGGCCCTCGTTCGAAAGCAGCCCAGACATAACGATTGGACTGCATCCAGGCTGTGCCAGTTTCGTAGACGTTCTGCACACGGACACATCGACCTACGGAACACTACGCCCTCTCGGTCACATAGACTTCTACCCAGAAGGCGGACACGACCAGCCAAACTGCGGCGGTACGTAGCCTATTTATAGAAGACCGTACTAGACGATAAAAAACCCTAACATGGACAGAGGTTTTCAAGATATGAATTTCATTCAGTTCATGTAATGTTTAATAAAAAAATCAGTTATTCAGTTATCTGCATGTTACAATTAGCAGCTGAATCCGAATGAGTTCACAGGTTAAGTCTGCGATTATTGATTGCTCGAATAATTAATGGGAATGACTGTAATTCCATCGTACGACCTGATTTCCTGTCTTGGCGACTCTACATGAACTGGTTCCGAGAGAATCAGATTACACATTGAGACTTATTATTATTATTAATATTAATTAATTACCGTAATTAATTAATTAATTAATTAATATATTGATGAAATTTGTAACACGCGCCCGGTCTCACTGAAATGTGAATCTGAGGCGCGGATAGTCAGTCAGTCGAGAGGAGACGATGCAGTTAGACAGCCGCTTTTGAAAGTAGAAAGTGAATTTGACACATACCATCACCTTGTCACCTTGTGCTGTCAACTCCTGGAGCTCTAGCGATCGTCATGATAAACATTCTCCATTGCTTCCTATTCGAAGTCAGGTCCCTTAGTTCTTCCAGATTCATGCCAGTTACATCGTGAATCTCATCCATCCATTTCTTCCTTGGTCGACCCCGTCTTTTTTTCCCTCACCACAAGCCAACATCATTTCCTTTTCTAGCCCATCAGATCGCATAACATGACCAAAGAATCCTAGTGCTTCGATCTTGTCGCCTTTTGTTTTAATGACTCTTCATTCTCGACACCAATCTCCACTCGTATTGATTCGTTCGTCCTTTTCTCTGTCCATGATATTCTCAACATCTTTCTCCATATCCACATTTCACATGCGTTGACCTTTTTCTCCATGTTCTTTGTCATTGTCCAAGACTCACACCCATAGAGAACCGTTGGAAAGACTAGGGCTCGCACGAGCCTTTTCTTGTATCTATGCTCACATGCTTGTCCTTCCATATCTTTTCCAGTCCAATCATTGCAGCTTTCCCAATCGCAATCCTTCGTTTTATTTCTGTATCACATTTTCCTTCTTTTTCAACCAATGATCCCAGGAAAGTTAAGCTTTCTACCACCTCTATTTCTTCTCCGTCAATCTCAAAAGTATCCCATTCTGCTGTTGTCATGACTTTTGTCTTCTTTATGTTGAAGTATAAGCCAGCTTTTTCACTTTCTCTCCTTACCCTTCTTATTAATTCTATCAGCTCATCTTTTCTTTTTGCCATTAGTGTTGTATCATCCGCATATCTAAGATTATTCAATGTCCTTCCTGCAATTTTTACTCCCTCTTTTGCCTCTTCCATTTCCGCCATTCTCATTGACACATACCATATTAAGCATACAGTATGATAAGACACATAACATACCAAGCATAATACAGTATGTAGGGGTTCTGGAGATGCAAGAGTGTAGAGGGGTTGAAGCTGAGATCTGCGTGAAATCGAAGTCACTATAATCACGGTCATTTGTAAGGCGCAGTCCCTTGAATACCTATGGAAATAACTTTTAAGGTTTTCTTAAATTTGGTTTACATTTTTCACACGTGATGCATAAGGGCTGATCAGCCAACAACCCAAAAGCCAAAAGGTTAAATTCTGAACAATGAAATGTTGGCCAGGTGCGAAATCACAATAGCTTCAAGAGCCTGAATCACCAGTGGGTTACGTCCAGTTTTTCCTGCACAGAGAGAGGCACCGAGGTGTGAGGGGTAGTTAGATTTAGATCTTAGAGCGTATGTTCTATAAATTCCTATTGAATGTAGCCTGCGTTGTGGTTGGTGAAAACCATGGCTTGGCTCTCGTAAATTGTAATAGAGAAGACGGTGGCTAAGGGGCCATCCATATATTACGTACGCAATTAGGGGGGAGAGGGGTCGGATTTTGGCGATTTTGCGTACGGGTGCGAACGGGGGGGAGGGGGGGGACAAAATGTGTACGTACACAAAATAAATTTCTAATAATGACGTCCACATTGGCCTATTTGTAACTCTGTATTGTCCTATAGTCTTCCGATGGCATTTTATTACATTATATAAAAGCCATGTGCAGTTATTCTGTGCTGTGAACGAGACACCTATAATTTGTCTATATTGGCCCTTCACTCATCATTCAATCTGGCCTAAAGTGCAGACAGTCGCTCCCGAGACACATTCTGCAGTTGGTCTTCGGGGGGGGGGTATGCGTCAAGCGTACGTACGCAGGGGGGGTGTGGTGAAGAAAGTACGCTTGCGAACAGGGGGGAGGGGGTCCAATTTTCCCGGATTTTTGTGTACGTAATATATGGATGGCCCTAAAGTGGATTCGTCCATTTGCCCAGCTATTGAAGTCTAGAGACTAAATTCTGCAGTGCTTGTAAACTATTTCGTACTTGAATTTAGCCGATATCGCTGGATGCAGCCATGGTCGTGCAATTACTTACATGGAAGAGTCAATTCGTCAGGATTGCTTTCAATCAAGATCCTCTTGCACCAACTACAACGTCATTCCTGTAAGCTCTCGCTAACATGTGTACTTGTACCTAGGTAAATCGCAATTCCTAGTTGCTGAAAACCAGCAATTTCTTAACGTTGAACATTTTAGTCACTGTCTTACTGGATCCTATCTATATATTTCATAACTTATCTTACTATATGGATCTCATTAACTATTACTTCATTTAACTGGATCACCTATATCTACACAACCAATACACCTTAGGCTTAACACAACATGTAACTATACACAACTCTACACGCATACTAATAAGATGTAAATGTGTATCGTGTAGCACAGAGACATCGTCACAAGTATCTATTCCTCTAAGTTTTCATTGCAAGATATCTAGTTATAAAGACTCGCACAGAAACTTGACTATAGGGAATAAATTCAGTTTATGTGATAATTAGAATTATAAAATCTAGCCTGTAATAACTGATCGTGCGAACTGTTCTTGATCTATTAGCGTCGCATCTATTGTTTGTTATAGGCCTATTCCATATTGAAACTATATCATGCGTCAATTTATTTCCATTTGCTATTACCTAGGCAACCTTGCTAAACGGAACATAGATCCCTGTCTGGGTCCGCCGTTTCCATCCCAGAAATAGTTTTTTGCGCTGCGTTTCATAATGCTATCGTTGGGAACAATGAATAAATAAACAAAGAAATAGGCAATCAAGAAATAAGTAAATTTATATCATGTGTTTTCGTGTATAGGGTTCGTGTTCCAGCTGTACGTGTGGAACGGAGCCGTGTGCCTTTATGGGTTACGGAGCAGACTTTGGCTGTCTGCGGAGCGGCGTCTACTACCTGAACATCGCTACTAGTGCTCCATGGTGCGTTGGTTAATCATCGGTCGCGAGAAAGCTGATTGGATTCATTTGAAGCTTCTGAGGACACAGCATCACCAAACTGACATTAAGAGACAATCACTAAAAAAATTACAACTGCTATGAACACTTACTATTGATTTCCTGTTTTATCACCTGTTAAACTGAGAAGCGAATTATGCATGCCTAAAAGAGATTTTCGTAGACATCAAAGATGGACTTTAAAATCTTTGTGGCCAGGGTTGGACTGGCTGTAACGTTACCGCAAAGGCTAGAGTTCATTTGCTCATCTATCCTCATCCAATGAACGGAGTAGGTTAATTTTTCAGCAAGAGGATTCAGAATCTTAATAAAAAATTGAGGAGTATGAGACAATTATCGCCGAGGGCGTAAATTCTCTTGCGACTTGCGGGTGCGGGGAGAATCGTAAACTGCTCAATAAGTGCCTATAGAACCCGAGGCTGACGCATTGAAGGATTTAGTATTAACTTGAACGCATTTGGGATAAATGTATGCGTTTGCATTCTTTAAACATATAAACTTAATGTTTAATATGTTTAATACGGTAATGTTAAACGTTAGGTTAGGATGTAAAAATTGAATGTTTTATGGCGGACACGAGCTGTCTAACAGGGAACTACGACCAGGGTGAAATAGGCATACATTGGTTTGCCAATGTGTGGAATCACCAATAAATATTGCATTTCTTCAATTCCAGTAGCTGTTATCTCAATTCAGCTTTAGACCTTCACCTTTAATTTTGCGTCGGTTATGGTACGAATACAACAAGTACATGAACCTCCAATTTAGAAATGATGGGTTTTGCGTCAAGGTTCAATCGAGATTAATCAATCCCTGTAGGCTGGCCAATTAGAAGACTTCATGTGTCAACCAATCACGAAAAAGACAGCTCGCGCGTGTGAAAGGTCGGAACTTGACAATGGAGCAGCGTGTTCGCGTGCCCGTGACGTATCAGGAAGGATTTTCGAACCGGCAGATCGCCCGAGGAATCGGCTGCAATCAGAGCGCGGTCGTCAAGATCCTACAGAAGAATGATGAGACGGGGTCAGTGATCGTCCACGCGCAACGACGTCACGCCAGGACCGCTCACGTCGACGCATATTTTTGGCCAACCGGAAGCTGTCGTCGTCAGAACTGCTGCGTTAGTGGTGGGAGAAGTGCAGGGTCGTTGTCAGCTCATAACCAGTGCGTCGTCGGTCCCTGCAGTTTGGTTTGAGGGGCTGCAAGGTACGCAGTAAGCCGCTGATGACCAACGTCCACAGGCACCCTTAGTGGCTCGAGTCGATGCAGAGGCAACAAAATTTCAGATCCATCCAACGAACTGACCAAAACCTCACCACTTGCTATATCTCCTCAGGTCTTTAACTCAAAACTCAAAACCCTGCGCCTTATCTTCTCCCTACCTACATCACCGTTTCAACCCTAAACACCATCAAGCTTAGCCGCCTTACTGTCTGCCTGACTGACTCCTTTGGATCTTGACCTGGAACAGATCTCACCCCCGCCTATCGAGTTTGATTTGACTAAGCGCCCGTGAATAAGCTGGTTCCCGCGATTTCGCTTTTCTGGGCGCTGTAGAAATCTCGAGATTACGATTACGATTACAAGCCGACTGCAGGCGATTTTCCGGTATGCAACATAAAGCTAGCAATGTGAAAATACGGGTTCGCTGAAAAAACTCCCAGGTGGCCGAAGGTTTGTCCTTGCGACTTATTAATAGTCATTGCAAATGCGGGCATTAATGGGAACTGACGGCTCTTTAACACTTTCCCTCCATCCCTCTCCCTCTCCGTCATTATGACGGGCAAATCCTCTAGTTACATGTTAGGGATCGAATAGTACATGTTCGTCATTTCTTTTCAACACGTTGTAGGCTATGTGTCCTATTCTCAGAAGAAGCATGGGCGGGTGACATGCTTGTTTTTTTTTACTTTTTTCATGTCGACATTATCCACCAAGTGGTAAAAAATTATTTCGTGTTAATTCAAAGAAACAAAGTCATAAAATAGGAAAACATGTATTTTAAGCGCATATATCAACCGATACACAATTTATTATTATTATTATTATTATTATTATTATTATTATTATTATTATTATTATTATTATTATTATTATTATTATTATTATTATTATTTATATTATTATTATTAAAGCAGTTCTGTATAACGCCCCTTCAAGATTTCCTACTCAGGAGCACTCCCAGCCCAACCACGGTCGAACAACGCAGTTTTGAGGACAGTAAGAAACAGGGTGAAATGACCAATCGGTAATTGACGGAGCTTGGTAGGGATCCCATTCCAGGTCATGGGGGCAGCCACAGAGAAGGCACAGTGCTGCCGTATGGCTGTCCGCGCTCGGAGAACAATAAGTTCAGCTTGCGCAGCTGAGCGGAGAGAGCAACGGCGCTGCGAGCATGAGGTGGGACAGCAGAGCTCCCGCAGGTATGAAGAGGCCAAGCCTTCAAAGCATCGCCGGACCAAGGCAGAGATTCGGTAAGTGATGCGCTGTGGGAAGGGGAGCCAGTGGAGGATATCTCTCATATACATAGACACTCTGCCAAACTTGGGGATGCGGCCTACAAGGCGGGCAGCAGCACGCAGGATTCCATTCAGGGACTCAATCCGTCATATAGGGTACTGCAGGTGTCCAATCGAGAAACAACAAATGCATGGACAAGCATGGAAGCTGCACCGGGGGACAACAACGGGCGATCACCTTGAGTTGCCGGAGCTGGTAATAGCAACTGCGGGAGAAAAGATTTATGTGCCGCGTGAATGTAACTTCCTGGTCCAATTTTCATACATGTAATTTCTAAGGAACGATTGGCCGCAACCTCTACATAGTCTTTGAGGGTGTCTGCGGGTACTCGTGACTGCTGTCCACGTCCCCTCCTTATTTCACGTCGTCGTTGACCTAGAGGGAGGATGTCCAGTCTTCTACGCCCCACTTCTTCTTATGAACCAATCTCCGGCTTATTCGAAAGCAGCCCAGTCATAACGATTGGACTGAATCCAGACTGTGCCAATTTCGTAGACATACTTCAAACAGAAACATCGACCTACAGGGCACTGCGCCCTCTCGGTCACATAGACTTCTACCCAGCAGGCAGACGTACACGATCAGCCCGATTACGACGGCACATAATAGAAGACCGCACTAGACGAAAAAGAAACTGAAGATGGGCATCACATTTTCAAAATATTCTTGGAATGTGAAATGAAACATCAATAAAAAATTATTCAGTTCTCTGCATTTTACATTTAGCAGCTGAATTCGAATGAGTGCACAGCTTACGTCTGCGATTACAGATTGTTCGAATAATGGCTGTAATTCCATCGGACGACCTGATTTCATGTCTTGGCGAAGCTACATGAATTAGTTTCAATAGAATTAGATTATAGGTTGATACTCTTATACCATAATAAGCGTAATACCAGTTGCTGAAAACCAGCAATGTCTGAACGTTGAACGATTTAGTCAGTGTCTTGCTGGAATTCCTCGTTATATGCAGCACTCTTACGCAAGGACATCCAGGCACAGAGTTCCTCCGATGTCTGATGCATTTTTCCACTCAGGAGATGGCCTCCTCTACGGCTGGTCCAGATCACCTGCGTATTCGAGCCGTTACTCCTAAAGAATTAAGAAAGGAACTGGCCGAAGTCGGCGGTGTAGAGAATATACAGGAGAGGGCCTAAGATGGAATCTTGTGGGATACCAAGTGGGACCACGAACTAGTACCCGAAGTCAATTGCTAAGGAGTTAGCGACTGACTTGATGAGTTACCGACTGACTTAGCGACTCAGTCGATTAAGTCGCATGCTTATCGGCTGATTAAGTTGCTTAGACTTATCGACTGACTTAGCGATTTGCTATCGACTTATCAGGTATTCAGGTTGGACCTATGTCTATTGGACATATCTGATTACCTAACAATATAATGCATTTTACCGCATACTCTACTCACAATGCCATATTTTCGTGGGCATTAGATGGGACCCATAGGGGCTCTATACGGGTCCAATATGGGAATATGGGCTCCGCTCCATGTAGGCATGCTGACAGAGGACAGACCGATGACTGCAACAATTAATGTTGATGCGAATTCGTGAAATTAAGCGATTAATAAATCGAATGAAGCGGAGGATTTATAGCAGAACTCGATCTTACTGCCAACCAGTTGGTCGAAACTGCTGATGCGTTCCTCTTTCAGGTAGTAGCAATATTTTACTCCTATTTTCTAAGCTGATGTCAGCGAAATTTGAAAGCAGCAGATTTCAACGCTAGCAGTTTTGCAAGTCAGACTCGAATCGAAATCAATTCCTTTGTTGAGAAAAAAAAATGCACACATGATACAGCGCGGAAATGTTTTTTTTTGTAAGAGACTCAAAGTCAAATAATGCTAAATCACACCGGCACAACTGAGGGTGTTGGAAACGACCCCCTGGGGTTTGCAATGAAGACTTAGGCCTAACTGTGGGAGTCCTAAGAAAGACTAGGGGGTTGAACCCCAGCCCTCGACAATTCTCACCCTGCCTATTCCCCCTCTTCGTAATCATCAGCATCATCTTCGTAACAGAATGCATAAATTCACTATACCAAAAAAAGACAACGACTATATCCCCGTATTCTGTATAAGAACTCTTACTGATAGAGCAAGCTCTCTTATAATAGGTAAGTAAGTTAGTATATCCTTTATTAATCCAACTGCTAACCGCACTTTGGTTTACACATGTTAATCATGTCCAGTGTTAAAGTTATATGGCCTAAATTCCGGTGTAAATCAGCCTGGTAATGAAAGATTTGCGAGCTAAACTGTCTGCAAACGGGAGAATACGGTCACGAACGCGGGGTCGTAGAGCAAGTACCAAGTTGCGGCTTGTCAGCATGTTTTCTTCAATATACGAATATTGTATTGTGTTATAACGTTGCCCGTCCTGCTGCTGGTGTCTTCGTCAAATCGAAACTTGGAAACCGCGATTAAAACAACAAGCAAAATATTAAGTGAACGAAGTCGCTAGCAGTCGATAGCTTAGCGACTGGTTTCGACTTGAGGGCTTAACGCCGGCGGCGGATGGCGGCGGCGCCGGGGACTACCACGAAGCAGTCAGATCGTTTTAAATCAAAAAACAAAAATTGCTTGCGCCCAGAGACGTATCAACGCTCAATAGAATGTCGCTGCCAACAGTGTCGAAGGCTGCACTCACATCAAAAAGGGCGAGGAGGATCACACCCCCCAATCAAAGCCCCCAAAAGTCATCCAGAATGCATGTTAAAAGGGATTCAGTGGATTGAAACTTTTTGAAGCCCGATTGCTGTATCGAGAGAAGGGAGTTTGCCTCAAGATAACGCGTGAACTGCATCGACACGTGTTTCTCAACTACCTTAGAGAGCAACGATAAGTTTAAAAAAACAGATCGATAGTTGGCCATGTCGACATCAAGGCTTACGTGTTTTAGAGAAGGTAAAGCAACAGGCCGTTTCTGATAAACGGGAAGCGACACCTCTGCAGTATTATATAAAAATGTAAATACGGCAAAAGTTCATCCACAAAGTCCTAGATAAAAAAAATGACGGCAGATGGTCAAGTTCACACGACTTCGATGGCGACGAAAGGAGCAACCGGCGCAGGTCTTCTACAATAGAGAAATTGAATATCTTAGATCTACAGAGACTGGGTATTAAGAGCTTTGATTCCAGAAATATGTCAGATCTCATTAGACTCAGTAATTATAACGAGGAATGTAAGAATACCCAACAACATTTGATGATGATGATGATGATGATGATGATGATGATGATGATGATGATGATGA
Source organism: Allolobophora icterica (assembly GCA_963556255.1). Taxonomy (NCBI): domain Eukaryota; kingdom Metazoa; phylum Annelida; class Clitellata; order Crassiclitellata; family Lumbricidae; genus Allolobophora; species Allolobophora icterica. Next base: position 73,053,123 of record OY744605.1, read on the forward strand.
TGATGATGATGATGAATGCGACAATTTATACAGCACCGTAACACAGCACATGCCGTTACAAGGGAGCAAAAATGTGTGTGTATATATATATATATATATATATATATAACATTTAGTTATACACACAAAAATTTGACTTCTAACTCGTTATTTGTTGGTTTCTTGTTCAAATTTTAGTAGGCTAGTTACGTTTGTACAAAGAATTCAGAATATAATTGCAAATGTTAGAGAACTGAAGTTTTTTAGGAATCTAAAAAAACAACACGGGCAAAAATAAGCTCGCAATTCTCACTGAAATCAGGTTAAGAGACTGAAGTTACGAAAGCAGTTGCTATGATCGAGGGTTTATGGCGGTGCGCGCGTTTTTTTTATCGTTATCTGCAGCCTGTTGCGTTTCATCGCTAGTGGGAAAGTTTACAATGAGAAGCAGACGAACAGGTGTCATAAGTCACAAATGCCCGAAGATTGTTTATAAGGAGTTTTGGGCGTCTTTCAGGGCACAGAGGCAGCATCGTGGTTCATAGTCGAAGACGCTTTACATTAACGAGAAACTGACGACAATGTTGAGACCTTTGGTTCTCCTGGCGTTAGTAGCCGCATCACGGTAAGCTTTTCTGATATGAGCAGCTCACCGCACACAAGATTAACCACGATGAAACGCATGACTTGAAAGAGTAGGCCCTATACAACTTTAGCCAAAAAAGTATTGTGGCTAAATTAATTCGTTGCTTCCGTTTATAGCTTGCAAAAACTTAATTTTGCCAGACTCTAACTGTAAATCATATCTTTCCCATTCGCAGTTTCTCCTTAATTGGCAATATTGACGGATTTCATTTAATTTATTATATTTTTTCTCTCTAGGTTGTTTGTGCCAGTTTATGTTTTGTTTCTTGCACTTGTATAACCCGTTTATTAGCCGCAGTGCGTTTGCAGGCGGAACATTAAAGTCCATGATTACTTACATGTACTTACTTATTCTTGTGCACTTTAAGCTCGTGTGGAACATTTGTTCTATTTCTCGATAGTCGACTAAGTTACACATAATTGACGATGGACAGAGAGAAATTTGTTATAAACCTCTGGACTTCTAGACGAAGGGCTTCAAAGTTGCATTTAGTAAGTTAGCGTAGTTACCAGTAGCAGAGTAGGGGCCTACACTTTACCAACTCCACCAAACGTTTATCTCAGAATGCCAATAAAATGCTGAATTTAAATGCGCAATGAATTGCTACGTATTCACAGGGCGTTAACGGAGTGTTGTCCAGACATCGGATGTTTCACTGATGATCCTCCATTCGACGGCTTGCCTCTTCCGTGGTGCGTCAGTGCCATGGTTCCATTAACCTACACGATGTATACGCAAACCAACCCTATCGTCGGAGAACAATTTGACCACAACTCTGCTATTCCGTAAGTCAGTCGTTCACCCACTTAGTCCATAATTTTATACCATGAGTCATTTATGCATCAATTAATTCATCCAGTCATTTAATTAGTCATTCATTCAGTAACTTGCTCAGTCAGTCAATCAATCAGTGGGTCAGTTGGTAAGTCGGTCAGTAAGCCGATGCATCAGAGTAAGTGAGCAATAGGTCAGTCAGTCATCAGTCAGTCAGTCAGTCAGTCAGTCAGTCAGTCAGTCAGTCAGTCAGTCAGTCAGTCAGTCAGTCAGTCAGTCAGTCAGTCAGTCAGTCAGTCAGTCAGTCAGTCAGTCAGTCAGTCAGTCAGTCAGTCAGTCAGTCAGTCAGTCAGTCAGTCAGTCAGTCAGTCAGTCAGTCAGTCAGTCAGACATTCAATCAGTCAGAAGGTAAATCCGTCAGTCGGTCCGAATATCAGTCGGTCGGTCAAAGTAAGGAGCAGTCAGTTTATCAGTCAGTTTAGATCTGACAGGCAACACAAAGTTGTCAAACAATGCAGAACTGGACAGTGTATGCCAAGGCTTCAAATCAGTCACCGTGCCCAGCATGGTGCAAGGGCAATGTGTGCAAGGGCAATGTGTGCAAGGGCAATGTGTGCAAGGGCAATGTGTGCAAGGGCAATGTGTGCAAGGGCAATGTGTGCAAGGGCAATGTGTGCAAGGGCAATGTGTGCGTATGTAGCAGGTCTGCACTTAGCACAGGTGAATGTGACGTTTTAAACATAATACCTTGTGAACTATTTATTGAACAGATTTCACTCGATTGACTTAATAATGCTTAACAATTGATACAGATTGGTATTCAATCCCTTGCGAAGGACTGTGTTCATCGTCCACGGTTATCAGAACAATGGCGGAATGCCTTGGCTGGACGACATGAAAGACGTTTTTCTCAACAGGGTATGGTGATGTTCCTTGGAACTCATGTAGTCTGTTTCATTCGTCGCTTTGTTCATCTATCGATATTTCGACCGCTAGGTTTATCTGTCAACCTGTAACCGATCTATTGCCTTGGAACTGATGTATCTATACACGGGACGATATATCTATTTATCCGTTCTTCATCATTCTATCCATCCATCCAGTCACCCACCCATTCGTCCACCTATCCATCCATTCGCCCATTCATCCATCCATCCATTCATCGATACATTTATTTATCCATTCACCCAGCCATCCAGCCCTCCATTCAGTCACCCAGCCATCCGTCCACCCATCCATCCATTCGCCCATCCATCCATCCATCCATCCATCCATCCATCCATCCATCCATCCATCCATCCATCCATCCATCCATCCATCCATCCATCCATCCATCCATCCATCCATCCATCCATCCATCCATCCATCCATCCATCCATCCATCCATCCATCCATCCATCCATCCATCCATCCATCCATCCATCCATCCATCCATCTATCTATCCATTCATCTAGACGCCTATTCATCCATTCACCCACCCATCCAGCCGTCCATTCAGTCACCCAGCCATCTCCCCAACCATACTCCACCCACTCAACCACAGTCATCCATCCAAAAGGCTTGAATTCATGCGTGCATGGGTGGATGTGGTGTGTTACAGGAGGACATAAACGTCGTCGTTGTGGACTGGTCAGGAGGCGCTGACATTTTAAACTACAACCAGGCGGCGTCCAACACTCGCTCAGCCGGAGCCTACACGGCTCTCGTAATGGAAGCCCTAGTTACCAGGGGCGGTGGGGATCACTCGCGTATGTGGTGCGCTGGCCACAGTCTCGGATCTCACCATTGTGGCCACGCTGGCATGCACTCGACCCAGACCATTGGAAGAATCACAGGTATGCTATTCGGGAAGAGTGAATTGAAGCCAATGTAATTGGTCACCTTTCAAATAATTGCGGGTGAGTTATTTGTTTTCTTTATTAACTTTTTACACCAGCGAAAGAGGTCGCTCCTTGCGTCGTAATTTTAATCACAAATGTGTGTAGTGTCAACTCTAGAGAAAATCATCGGAGGCAACTCAGAGCTGACAAGAAAAACTCCCAATCGAATAGTAAGGATAAAACAGTGTTTACGGGCAATGAGGGAGGAGTTGAAAACCGAAGGGTCTCCGTGGAGATATATAATGCCACACATTATATCCCACACGGATGGGGGTCCATAGAGTAGTGGTAACATCACTGGCATGAAGAGCAAGCGGTAGCGGGATCGCTTCCCGCAATTTCCCCAAATATAGGTCCACTCAGCCTTTAATTCGCGATTTAACGCGTTTGATAAAATGAGATGTAGAACGTGATGGGCGCCTTGCATGGCTGCCGTGTACAGTTAAATTCGACTCCTGTAATAACTTGTGATCATCAGTTCATACTGATTTGTAATCATACTGCGTAATTGTCAGTTTGAAGATATTAAACGAAGATTATTATTATTATTATTTATTAGCTGTTACACAGATATCGCTCTGAATAATTTGGAAGATGATTATAAAAGCAGATCTATCATTGTAGCAGAAAGTACCAGGTTTTAATGATTTTTCGCTATGTAACTCTGCCTAACTGAAAGAAAAATGATGGATGCGAACTTCAGGTATGGATCCCGCCGGTCCCTCTTTCGAAAGCAGCCCAGACCTATCGATTGGACTGAATCCAAGCTGTGCCGCTTTCGTAGACGTACTTCATACAAACAACGGGTTTTATGGAACACTGCGCGCTCTCGGTCACATAGACTTCTACCCAGCAGGTGGAGACGACCAGCCAGGATGCGGCAGTACGTATAATTATATAAGAACGAACCGGTGACTTTAATATCTATGTCGACAATACCTCTGACTCTATTGCATCAGACCTTATGAACCTCATCTTCTCGGTCAATCGCGTCCAACATGTCAACTGCCGGAACCACATCGGGAACCAGAGCCTTGATCTTTCATCACTTCCGCCTCTTCGCTCTTATCTCCAAAGTCATCACACTTTATTCTCAAAATTACCTCTCATCACGTTATCATGGTTAACCTGGAAATTAAGCCTTTTTCAAGGCCTCCAACTCCTCCTTCCACTCATTCTTTCAGTCTCATCTGGCCCATCGACCGTCAGGCCATACCGCTCATTATCAAGCAGTGTACACACACACACACACACACACACACACACACACACACACACACACACACACACACACACACACACACACACACACGCACACGCACACGCACACGCACACGCACACGCACACGCACACGCACACGCGCACGCGCACGCGCACGCGCACGCGCACGCGCACGCGCACGCGCACGCGCACGCGCACGCGCACGCGCACGCGCACGCGCACGCGCACGCGCACGCGCACGCGCACGCGCACGCGCACGCGCACGCGCACGCGCACGCGCACGCGCACGCGCACGCGCACGCGCACGCGCACGCACACGCACACGCACACACACATACCAGTAACCGCTTGTTGTCCTCGAGACCATGGTCTTGGTCTCGGGTGTATTTGAGTTCGTTTGTAAAAGTCTTTTCTTGGTCCTTGAGGTTCAAAGTCTTGGTCTTGAGGTTCGAAACCAAGACTCGACTGCCAATATGAACAGCCATTTAACAAAACGAAAGAATTAAAAAAATTATCGAATAATTGCTAATGCAATTGCTTTAGTATTTGCACGGTGTGAATGAGGCTTTACTGTTGCTTTGGACAATTATTTTCACGTCCGGTTATTTAATTCCGGTTTTGCAAGCCTGATAAACCAAGGCAGGATATCAAACAAGACTCACGATTTGTACAGTTACATCCAGTGCTTTAAAAGCTGCGTGTGCCAGCGACTTCAGCACCTGCAGAACGTATTTTTGCACATGGCGAAATTTTTATGAGGCCCCACAAGGCACGTCTTGGTCAGAAAATTCTGAGTGAATTAGTTTTTATAAAATGCAAAAGGCATTTGTATGAACATTTCGCCGGAAGGGTTTTTACACATACGAATTTGGAATTCTCTGCAGGCTGCGCTTCGAGTTGTTTTGCTTGAATAAAATAAAAGACTCGTGTTTTCATTAAAACAGTGAGTAATTCGACATGACAATTTTTTTACTAAGGAATAGAAGTCTGGATACGACTGTGATTTTTGGGTCTTGGTCTCGGTCTTGGTCTTGAGGTTCAAAGTCTTGGTCTTCAGGTTAAAAGTCTTGGTCTTGGTCTTGAGGTTCAAAGTCTTGGCCTTGGCTTTGGTGTTGAGGTTTAAGGTCTTGACAACAAGACTGACTAACCTTTGATTTACTTCCTACCTCCAAACGTTTAAAACCTTTTGTAGGCGCCTTGAACAAACCTATAAGAGCACCATCGACCCCATAGCTAAGTCAGAAGCTCTCATTACCCTCAATCAGTCAGCAATAAGTACCACCAACTAATTGCTGCAGCGAAAAAATTATTATATTCCTCACTCACCTATTTCAGCTCCCCCAACCCAAAACATCTCTGGAGAGATGCCAACTCTCTTCTTCATCGCGAGTCAATCTCCACACTGCCTATCTCCTTTTCCACCCCTCTAAACAGTGATACCCTTTGTTCATTCATCTAAGAAAAATCGCATCCCTTCCTTCTCATTACAATCTCTTCTAGATTTACACTTATCCCACCCCTCCTCTAGCACCGATTCACTCCTTCTATCAACCTTATTCTTCCTGCCTCTCAGTCGAATCTTCCAATTCTCTCCCTCACCTCTGAAACAGAATTGTCACTCCTACATTTTCTGCCCAACAACTAATGCGCACCTGTTCCTATCCTAGCCTCTCTCTAAAACACTGTGCTTCTGTCCTCATTCCTGTTATCACCTAAATTATCAATCTATCACTCTCTAATGGCAACTTCCCAACGGTCTTTAAGCACATTCTCGACACTTCGCTTCTCAAAAAAGCAAATCTTGACAAGGAAAGCCTTTTTAACAACCGTCCTATCATTTCATTGGCTAAAAATCCAAGAGCGAATCCTCTTCAAAGTCCTATCGCTAAACTATGACTCCCTACAACCCTCCCAGCCCAAGTATCCTTCCGAACTTTTCACCATCCAGCCAACCTGCTCTACTCCACCATCCTGCTACTTCAATCTTTCTCGATCCCCCTGCTCATCTCAAGTTCTCCAAATTATCCACATCCCACACTACATCGTGTCCCTGGAGCAATCTTCCTCCTGAATTCCGCCAATTTTCGGTGCCTCCATCATCATTGCAACTCACACAGCATGACTCCGCTCTTGTTTTGGACCCCTGGCAACTGGAATTGATCTCCTCTTGATTACCCATTGGACAACCTCTCCTACTCGTAGCAGCCCTCGTGAATAAGCTGATGCCCTGCTATAACCTATCGAGCAGCGCTTTAGAAATTGGAGTTTACGACCGTTGACGCAACTACTGAAATCTCTACGGGTCATATTAACTTAGGCTACTAATGCTTCTAAACAGTTTACTGTTTTGTACTTGAATTTAGTCGGGGAGTCCGTATGCAGTCATATGATGGCAACTACATACTTGGAGGAGTCAATTCGTTCGGATTGCTTTGCGACAAGGTCCCAATGCGACAACTATAACTTCATTCCTGTAAGTTATGCTACCATGAGCACTTGTACCTAGGTGAATGGTAATTACCAGTTGCTGAAAACCAGCAATGTCCGAACGTTGAACGATTTAGTCACTGTCTTACTGGCACTGGCGTAAACTTGTCCAAAATATTGGGCGGGAGGGCATTTAGTCATTTTTTATACACTTATTGCATTGTTTGTACAGTCCAGCTCAATTTTTGGGGGACGTGCCCCGGCTGCCCCCCCCCAGAGTCTACGCCTATGCTTACTGGAATTCATCCTAATGTAAGCAGTCCTACACTGAATTCGGAGACATGCTCACCTCGCTGCTCATCTACATTCCCAAATAGGCCTAACCTTCTCTCGAACGTGATCCTTCGACAGTTTCATCTGTCAGAAGCATTGTGGCATTGAAATTATGCATGCATATTGTTTTAGATCATAGTCATACAATGCCAATCGTTTTGTAATACAATGTGATTTTTTAAAAGGCTTCACTAACCTTCAGTAGTCAGACCCGTTCTTGCAAGTTTCCACTGCAGGGGATCGAGCTACAACTTAGTCGCCTGGTATTTTGACCCAAGAGATTAAATTCATTTACTCTGATCCTACGATGTTTGATAACTAACCTGCAGTAACTGCTTTTTCGAACTCTAGTATTTGCGTCGCACATACTAGTCAAGTTTTACAATTTATTCGAGTGTTGTTTGTTACCATTCGTCATTTTTTTTATCCCGATTTTATAATAGCCTACGTAGGCAACCCTGTTAAGCGGCCCTAGATCGCTTCTGGGGTTTGCATCCCAGAAATATTTTGTATAATGCGTCTAATAACGTTGTCTTTGGGAACAGTGAATAAATAAACAAATAAATAAGCAATTAAGAAATAACTAAAATTAATTCCTTTTGTTCCGGTGTATAGAGCTCGTGTACAGCTTGTACGTGTGCCGTGGGAACGGAGCCGTGTGCCTATATGGGTTACGCAGCGGACACCAGCTGTCAGCAGACCGGTATCTACCACCTGGACGTCGGTAGCGTTCGTCCATACTGCCTAGGCTAATCAACAGTCGAGAGAAACAGACTGGATTCAAATTAAGCTTCTGAGGATACTTCATCACTCAACTGATATTAAGAAAACATTGCTAAAAAATTACAACTGTTATGAATACTTGCTAATGATTTCCTCTTTTATCACTTGTTAAATTGTGAAATGAATTATGCATACCTAAAAGAGATTTTACCTGCTTTTTCTCTAACTCTCGTTTTTATTTTTTCTCATTTTATAGGCATCAAAGATAGACGTAGAAGTTTTTGCGGCTGGGATGGACTGTACTGTAAAGTTACTAAAAGAACCAGACTTAAGGTGCCCATACACTCACATCTCCAATCTTATCGTCCCATCTCCAATCTATCATTTCTATCTAAACTAACGAACGCATTGTCCTTGCCCTGCTGAACGACTACCTCTCTTGTAGCTCACTCCTCAACCCCCATCAATCTGGTTTCACTAAGCACCTCTCCACAACAACTCTGCTTGTCTCTCTGTGTACTAAAATGGTCTCTGCTGTAATTAGTCATCAACAAGTTTCCTGTCTCTGTCTTCTATTCATCTCTGCCGCTTTCGAAACCATAGATCACGAACTACCTTTCCGTCGGCTGTCCTCATGGTTTGGCGTCTCTTGCATTACTCTACTCTGGTTCCAGTCTTACTGTTCTTTTCGCTCCTTCTATGTCAAAACCGATAGCCACTGTTCACAGCCCTTCCCATTCTCTTGAGCTGTTCCTCAGGGATCGTCCTAGGCCCACTTCTCGTCATCCTTTACACTACACCTCTGAGCCATCTCATAAAATCCTCTTCTGTTGACCACTATCTTTACGCAGACAACACTCAACTCTTCATATCCTTTTCCCCTAATGCTTTCTCCTCCTCCATTGCTCAACTACTTGAAGTGGTCAATTTAATCTCTAAATGGATGTCCTCCAACTTCCTTTAACTCAGCGCTACCAAAACAGAATTAGGCAACCTTGGCCTCACAGATCAGCTCAAGAAAATCCCCTACCCTTCCATAAACCTTCCCACCAACATTTCACCTCTCACTTTCACCTCCCACTCACGCGCAATCTCGGTATCACCTTTGATCCATATGTCTCCTTTTCTCTAATTACATATCCAACCTGTCGCGCATCTGCTTCAAGCATATTCGTGACCTAAACCGCATTCGACCTTGCTTGAATTTAAAATTGCTTGTACCATTGCTACCTCCATTGTTCACTATAAGCTTGATTCCTGTAATGACCCTTTCCTCAACCTCGAATCCACCCAAATTAAGCGTCTGAAACTCATCCAAAATTTACTCATCCGAGCTGCGTGCACCCGGATATCCAAGCATCACCAATTGCAGTATATTTATGTATCGGACAAATACTGAAGCCTTGCGAATAGACCTTAGAAAGACTAAAGAAGATGATGATGAAGAAAAAGATAAAAAAAGAAGAAGATAATGAAGATGATCAATAAGAAGAAGAAGAAGAAGAAGAAGAAGAAGAAGAAGAAGATGATGATGATGATGATGATGATGATGATGATGATGATGATGATGATGATGATGATGATGATGATGATGATGATGATGATGATGATGATGATGATGATGATGAAGATAAAGAAGCCTAAGACAAATGCTAAAATATGTTGCTGGCTGAAACTACAGCAGTTCTTAGCTGCGGTAGATAAAAAAATTCACGTAACATGCTTAGCACATAATAATTGTCTCTCATCATTACCTTAGGCGTATGTCATCACTTGGTATGCTAAAAGATGCAGCGATGAGCCAAGTTGATTCGCCGCAGGGAAAACTCATATCCCCACAAATTAGGTCCTTCATTTATCAATTATTGTTGACTGACGACGTGATATTAATAGCCAAGATATTCTGGCAGCTCATCAAACGGTTGGTTAGTTTACAAAGAAAACGAATGCAAAAGAGCATTGACGTTCGTTAATGTTTGCAGAAAAACTCCAGCGTTTAAGACGTTTGTTCGATAACAGTATATTTCGAAAAGGTGTTGAAAACTTCTGGCTAAACGGCGAGAGAACTGAGAGTGAAAATGGTCCAGCATAACATCGTTCGTCTCTTTCTACTCGCCATGATCTCTCACTGCACTCACGGATATAGTAAGACGTTCAGGGCAATCAGTTTATCAGTAGGATAATTCACGTACATCCCTAATTTTTATTCGTCAATAACATCTATGGCTTAGGGTGACTTTCTGTGTAGGTCTATAGTCTATACGTTACACGTACTCTATGTATGCCTATAGCAGAATTGCCAAAATACAAATAACGGCATTCAAATTAATAAACACAATCACAAATGAAATGAGTTGATCGTTCGTAAACTGTCAGTATTGGAAGTCCAATGAGCGAAGCACAGGACTAAATATGCCGGTGTAGCCATTTCAACCCCCGGTAACTTGAAATCGCGTTTAGATTACCGGGGGTAATCTGTAATCGATTTCATGTTACCCCGGAGGTAACTCGAAATCGATTTAAGATTACCCACTACGATTTCAGACTACTACCTCGAATTAATAGGGCCCATTTTTCGAATATCTCATATTATAATAATAATTGCCAATATTTATCTGTAAACTCTCATTACAACCCTATAGTGCATGATGTAGGATAAGTTGTCTTTCTCTGCAGATCACGCAATTCAACTACATAGGCTATAAAACATGCAAACTAATCGTGATGGTAACTGCCTGTGTTATTTTTTTAGATACCTATTAGCCATAAATGCTTATATTCATGTGAATTAACACCTGTTGGGCAATCATGAAATGAGGCAGCTATAACATGCAGATTTTTTTTGGATTTTTTTCAGATATTTAGACTAACTTTCAATTTGTATATATCACGTTTTTTATTCAATAAACGTATCATGAGTAGTAAGCATAAGAATTTATAATTTTAACAAAATCAAATAGGAGGTAATGTGAACACCGCAGGGGTAACTTGAAATCGCGTTCAGGTTATCCCAGTGGGTAATATGAAATCGATTTCAGATTACCTGGTGGTAACATGAAAGAGGGGGTCGGTTGAAGTCTTTACACCGGGACTGCGAAAATGAAGTTGTCAATACTTCACTCATCATGTGACCATGACTGCCACCAGAGTTCAGTACAAGACGCAAAGGAAGGTAGGAGCAAGAGCAGATGTAAACAAAAACTCTGTGCGTACACTTTTCCTAACTATTCCATGCAGTTTAGAAGATACACAGAAAGGTGTTTACGTTACAGTACAATACAGTACACTACATTTCATATTGCAGGTTGCTATCCGATCTGGCAGGTAAGGTCCTTCACCCGTTCCCCTGGAGCGACTGTCTATTCCTTTTCTCCATCGTCCCTCAAGAACTGTCTGAATTTCTGCGAAGCTGACAGCGCCTGTCTGGGCGTCGATGTATCAGACGACTTTCCTTCGAAGTGCTGGGTTCACAGGAATCTAAAGTCCTTTGAAGAAAGGTCCGTCTCAAGGGAACTGAACGCCGGATCAACACAGTTTGAACTTCTCAGCCGATGCGGACCAACAGTCTTCGCCTCTCCCAACGACACAAGTAAATCTCATTGATCAATGTACATAATGCTTGCACCAAAGTCACAAACTGTAAAACTCCGCTACTCTGGTAGTGCCAGTCCCAAGCCTGGAGAAAGGAGCAGCGCGACGATAATCATCTTTGTTATAACACAACGTTGATAAACAGAGACTACCATAAACTTAACTTTTCCTGCGACCTGAGGTCTTTTTCAAGCATTCAAGTATATAAGAAGCATATTTGTGATTATTGTAGCAGTAATGTCCTATCGCTAACCTACTAATAACTGTCTGATAACTTAACAGGCAGTGTTTAATCTAGTCCCCCTCTTCTGGGAGGGGAACAAGGTTTCTGGACCAAGGAATTTACACAAGATTTTTGTCTGTAACTTCATCCATCTTGAAAAAGTTTCAGACTTTTCCTAATTTCCTAATTTCATCTTCAAAAAAAGTTGATGACCTTTTTTTAGTCCTTCGTCCGATTTTTTTACTTTTTCTACAGCAATTACTCTCTCAAAAAAAGTTGATGACCTTTTTTTTAGGAAATCATCTCTCTGGGGGGAAACATGTATCCACATGTATCCTGGGGGGATTTTCCTCCCCTAAAGGTCTCTACATTGTAATATTGTTGGCCTCTGGGGGGAACATCAATCCTGGGGGACATTTCCCCCCAAAGACGTCTAGATTAAACACTGCTTAACAGGAATAGGACACGTTAAAACTATGGTTATTTTTAAAGCTAGATTAGGTTTAGGGTTAGAGTTAGGGTAAGGTTAGGGTAAGGCTTATGGTTAGTGTTAGGGTTAAACCTAAAGTTAGAGTCAGCGTTAGGTTGAAGTGTTGAGTGAGCATTAGAGTTAGGATTAGTGCCTGGGTTACCGTTAATGTTAAGGTTGTGTAACGCTATGTTTTAGGGTTAGTGCTAGGATGAAAGTTCAATGTTACATAAAAAAGCCTATTTGTTTGCTAAAATGTTACATAAAAAAGCCTATTTGTTTGCTAATATTACTAAGCAGGAACTGACAATACGCCATGCCATCCAACCTGGAGAAAACGCAGCAACATCCATTCGCTAGGTGGCGTTAGTTTTCCTCAGTTCCTGTCACTAGATGGCTGTCGGTCGGCGTGCTTGTCCTTCCTGCGCTGTCTGGCGGTTGACTTCTACGGTCGCTCGAATTCCTCTGCATGCTGGCTTCACTTCGATCCGCTGAACCTCAGGAAGACATTCAATCGAACCGGTGTCGATCAGCATCGAATTGTGGCCAGGTGCCCATCAGTCTGACCGATCGAAGGTTGAACTCGCAGATGCATAGAAGCTTTCTATAGAAAACAACGATGATTCCGCTTTATCTTGTAACTTATATTAGCCTAGTAGGCCTAGTCCTTGCGAGCTGTCGCTAACTTCGCAAATGTATTATTTCAAAATGAATTCTAAAATAAATAGGCCTAATGCTGCATTTAGGCCTACAAGTGTGTTTATATTGATTGCTAACAGAACAATGTACTCCAGGGTGAGAATTGTCGGGGTGTTGGGGGTTCAACCCCCCTAGAGTTTCTTAGGACCCCAACAGTTAAGACTTCCTTGCACACTCCAGGGAGTCGTTTCCAACCCCTCAGTTGTTTTAGTGTGATTAAATTATGCATATAGGCATGGGCGGCGATCTAGGGGGGACGGGGGGACATGTCCCCCACCTTTAAGAGTGGAGGGGACACGCCATACATTTGTCCCCCCCCCCCCCACATTATGAGAAAACCCCAAAAAGGCCACTAAATGTAATTGTGTGTGATAGTTTTGACTAGTTTTGACAGCCTTTTTTGACGAGATGAGGTAAAAATGAAACGTAGAAGGAGAAGTGTCCCCCAAAAAACAAGGAGAAAGTAGAAAGTAAGAAGAAATTAGTAGTAAGTAGAAGAATTTCAAAAAAGTAAGAAGATTTTGAAAAGATTTTTAAAAAGTAAAAAAGTAAAAACAGATTTATAGAGAGCGAGGAGATGGTGTTCTGAAAAAAAGTGTTAGTGGTATAGGGTGTGCGCGATCGTGAGAAAATGGTTTAAAAAGGGGTGAAGGACTAAAAAAAGGTCATGAGCTTTTTTGGGAGATGAATTGAAGGGAAAAGTGATGGAGTTTTATAAGTTTCGGGGAAAAAAATCGTAATATGAAATAGGATAGTTGAAGAAAAGTAAAGTAATAACAGAATAACAGGCGAATGACTAAAAAAAAGGTCATCAACACTTTTTTCGGAGATGAAGGTGGAATTTTTCGGAGATGAAGTGTGGCAGAAAATTTTTTTTGGGGGGACAAGATTTTTCAAAACCGGTCGTCGAGGAGATCGGTGGCCGACTTTGTCCCCCCCCCCACCTCTCAGACAAGATCGCCGCCACTGCATATAGGTTATGTTAGCATTTTCTATCACAATTCACTTTGTGGGTTACTAATAATGCTCTGGTTTATTGCGTGATTTGTGACCACATGAATTGTATAGGCCTATTATTAAATTTGGTGATGTCGGGGTGATGTCATCCTAGGATTAAGTGAGACAAGGTGGAAGGGACAAGGACATTTCAGCTGGAATGGATACAGGATAATAATGTCAGGACAAAAGGAGAGAGGAAGAAATGGAGTTGCAATCATGTGTGACAAGTCAAGCGCAAATGCGATAATGGGATATGATACAGTGAGTGATAGAATTCTGAGTGTAAGATTCAGAGGAGGAAAGGTCAACATAACCATTATACAGGTATATGCTCCAACATCGATATCGTCAGAAGAGGAACATGAGGGTTTTTACACCAGCCTGCAAAGTACAGTGGACAGAACTCCGAAGGGCGACGTACTATAGTGATCATAGGTGACTTCAATGCGAAAGTGGGTCGATGCACCGGAGGTGATGGAGACACATTGGGTAGCCATGGCCTGGGTGAACAGAATGAAGCAGGGGAAAGACTTGTTGAGTTTTGCAAAGGGAATGGCTTAGGAATTATGAACACATGGTTCGAACAGCCTAAGAGAAGACTGTACACCTGGACGTCACCGAATGGGAAGCATAGGAACCAGATTGACTACATACTGATAAACAAAAGATGGAAAAGCACAATAAGAGATGTGAGAACAAGGCCAGGAGCGGACTGTGGAACTGACCATGAGCTATTGATAGCAACACTGAGAACGAAATTGAAAAAGATAAAGAAAGGAGATCGATTGATCAGATACGACTGCAAGGGTATCACACCGGAATACAGGATGGAAATAAAGAATCGGTTTGAAGTACTAGAGAGAGATGAGATAGAAGAGGAAGAGGATTTGAACAACCTATGGGAGAGGATGAAGAAAACAATAGTCGAAGTCGCAGATAAGCACATTCCAAAGAAGAAGAAAATCACAACAACGACATGGCTATCGAGAGAAGCCTTATGCATGGCGGTTGATAGGAAGGCTGCAAAGAAGGCAGGAGAAAAGGATAAGGTAAGGGCACTGAACAGTGCCTTCCAAAAACAAGCACGGAAAGATAAAGAAATACATCTAAACGAATTATGCAGAGAAATGGAAGACGAGGGAAGGAAGGGACGAACCAAGGAAATGTTCTCAAAAGTAAAGACAATCACGGGAAAATTTGCACCTAGAATGGGCTCAATGAAGGCAGGAGATGGAAATGTAATCTGTGATGAAGAAGGGATGAAACATAGATGGAGAGAATACACGGAGGAGTTGTATAGGGAAGACAAACGAGTCAAAAAAGAACAAATTGACATAACAGAGTATGAAAAGGAACCGGAGGTCATGGAAGCGGAGGTAGAATAGGCAATCAGACAACTCAAGGATAATAAGGTACCCGGTCAGGATGGGATACCTATAGAACTGATAAAAGCAGGGGATGATGCGATGATAAAAACAATAACAAAATTGTGCAATCAAATATGGGCAACTGGAGAATGGCCGGAGAACTGGAAGAAGTCGATCTTTTTACCTATATTCAAGAAAGGAGATGCGAGGGAGTGTGAAAATTATAGGACGATAGCAATGATATCACACACTAGTAAAATATTAATGAAAATAATTCACAAAAGAATGGAAGGCACAATTGAAAGAGAACTTCCGGTGAACCAGGCAGGGTTTAGGAAATCTCGTGGAACTCGAGACCATATAGCCAACATGAGGTGGATAATGGAGCGACAAAGGGAGTATGGACAGGAGGTTCACATCTGTTTCATTGACTATAGCAAGGCATTCGACTGCATTAACCATGATTTAATGTGGAAAACCCTGCTTGAAATGGGAATTCCGAAACACCTGATAATGTTACTAAAGGGTTTATATGAAGACCAGATAGCGGTGATAAGAACAGAATACGGAGACACTGACAATTTCAGAATCAAGAAAGGGGTGAGGCAGGGATGCATCTTGTCTCCATTCCTGTTTAACCTATATGCTGAAAGAATAATGAGAAAGGCAGAACTGGAGGGGGCAATTGAGAGAGTAAAAATCGCTGGAAAGACACTGAATAACCTTAGATATGCAGATGACACAACATTAGTGGCAAAAAGAAAAGAGGATCTGGCAGAACTGATAAGAAGGGTCAGGAGAGAAAGTGAAAAAGCTGGTTTATACTTCAACATAAAGAAGACAAAGGTCATGACAACAGCAGATTGGGATAGTTTTGAGATAGACGGAGAGGAAATAGAGGTGGTAGAAAGCTTCACATTCCTAGGATCACTGGTTGGAAAGGAGGGAAAGTGTGATCCAGAAATAAAACGAAGGATTGCTATAGGGAAAGCTGCAATGACCGGACTGGAAAAGATATGGAAAGACAAACATGTGAGCATAGAAACAAAAAAAGGCTCGTGAGAGCACTAATCTTTCCTACGGTACTGTACGGTTGCGAGACGTGGACAATGACAAAGAACATGGAAAATAAGGTTAACGCTTGTGAAATGTGGATATGGAGGAAGATGCTGAGAATATCTTGGACTGAGAAAAGAACGAACGAATCAATACGAGAGGAGATTGGAGTTGAGAATGAAGAGTCGTTAAAACAAACTGCGACAAGAATGAAGCTAAGGTTCTTTGGACATGTTATGCGATCTGATGGTCTGGAGAAGGAAATGATGCTGGCGTGCGATGAGGGGAGGAGAAGACGGGGTCGCCCAAGGAGGAGATGGATGGATGAGATACAAGATGTAACTGGCATGAATTTGGCAGAATTAAGGGACTTGTCATCGAATAGGAAACAATGGAGTGTGTTCACCAAGACGATCGCTAGAGCTCCACGAGCTGACAGCACAAGGTGACAAGGTGACATCACTTCAAGGAGTGTAGGCTTTCCATTGCATTTTTGAATTTTCTCAGTTTGCAAAATACGGATAAAATATCAACAGATTCAAACTCATCAAAGTCTAGCACCCTGGTCTTTTTTACTACTGATTTACTCAAAGTAGTCCACTATCCTGTTGCATAAGCAACACGTGCCAAATTTCGCCTATTATCAGCTTTTTATTATTTTCTTTCAAGGAAGCGATTTACTCGCTTCCCCACACAAATTTTGTAAGGTAAGGTAAGGTAATTTGAAAACGCCGCTGCGCATAGGATTAATATATTATTTTGTTCCCCATTCAAAAGGTGTGTTATGACATGGCCCGTTCGTCATATCTAAACTACATTATTTGTTATGGAAATAACTAAACATAATAAACACCGAAATAATTTAGTTTAATAACGTTTTATTAAACGTCTATTAAAGAATATGTATTAAGATAAAAGTTTTATCAAGTTTTACTTAGCCAGAACAACAAATTCACAAGTCACTCGCTAGGTGGACAACTCAAAAAGGGTCAAACGGTAGTAGGCATACTCGCCTAATAATGGCCACAGAAATGAACCGTTAACGGTCAAGTTATAGACTTATATGTAGGTTCCTATATTTGTTACTTTAAAATGAGAAGAGACGGAATTGTAACTAAGACGATCAAACAGACGTCGACACTTTAGAAACAGAATTTCCACTGATTTTGTCTCTACTAACACCATGAGCCAAGAACCTATGAAATAAACCCATGCAAATCAATGACGGGTTTTATCCAGTCTTGTTGTCCTCGAGACCAAGGTCTTGGTCTCGAGTGCACTCGAGTTCGTTTTTAAAAGTCTTGGTCTTGGTCTTGGTCTTGAGGTTCAAGGTCTTGGTCTTGGTCTTGGTCTCGAGGCTCAAGGTCTTGGTCTTGGTTTTGCAAGACCAAGACCAAGACTTTTGAGAATATGAACACTACAGTCATTTAACAGAACGTAAGGATTTAAAATTTATTCAATAATTACTAATACAATTATTGCTTTAGTATTTACACGGTGTGAGTGAGGCTTTACTGTTGTTTTGGACATTTATTTTGACTTCCGGTTATTTACCATGGAATGATTTCAAAACAGACGCACATGTAAATTTGTACATTTACATACGATACTTGAAAAGCTGCTCTGTGTGCCAGTGAATTCAGCATAACGTATTTTTCACATGGCAGAATTTTTATGAGGCCCCACAGGTCTTGGTCAGAAAATTCTGAGCGAATTGGTTTTTATAAAATGCAACAGGCATTTTGAATAACATTTCGCATGAAGGACTTTTGTAACTACGAATTCGGGATTCTCTGCAGTCTGCATTTGGAGTTGTTTTGTTTGAATAAAATAAAAGATTCATGTTTTAATTAAAATAGCGAGTAGTCCGACTTGACAATTTTTTTAGTAAGGAATAGAAGTCTGGAGTATGATCATATGGTTGTGATTTTTTGGGTATTTTTCTCGGTTTTGGTCTTGAGTTTCAAAGTCTTGGTCTTGGTCTCGAGGTTCAAGGTCTTGGTCTTGGTCTTGGTCTTGAGGTTCAAGGTCTTGGTCTTGGTCTTGGTCTTGAGGTTCAAAGTCTTGGTCTTGGTCTTAGTCTTGAGGTTCAAGGTCTTGGTCTTGGTCTTGGTCTTGAGGTTTAAGGTCTTGACAACAAGACTGGTTTTATCATCTTGGTCATAAATCCTCCCCAAATTCCAATAAACAAACAATGACGACCTGGAACGAATTATCTGCAATCAAGAAAATGAACTGATAAACAATTAGGCCCTACCTAATTAAAGTCGTCTAACAGCCATATAGCAGCCAGAAGATGTCGCTAAACTTTTGGAATAAATAGGCCCACTGGCGTAAACTTGTCCAAAATATTGGTGGGGCATGTGGTCTGGACCAGAAAAGCAAGTTTTTTTCTATATGAAATGTTGTTTTTTGGTTGTTTTTTTCGTTTTTTTCCTTTTTATTGTTTTGGTTGTTTTTAAGATTTTCGGATTTCGGATTATAAAAATCATGAAAAATGGCACCAACAAGAGCTCCAACTCAGTTTAATTCAGTTGCGATTTCCGAAAATTAAAAATCATTAAATCAATGTTATTAAAATAACTTCTACAAAAATAAGAAATTAATTTTTTTAAACAAATAAAACACAAATTTTGTGGTTTGCTTTCTCTTGTGGTTTTGTTCAAAACCAACTACCGAAAAAAAATTTTTCACCTCTGGTTTGGACAGCCAGCAGAGGCTTCCGGTTACGTTAATGCGTATGAAATGGGGCGTTTTGTTTACATGTAAATTTGTTTCATATTGAAGATATTGAAGATAAAAATAAATGTTTGTTTTCATTATGAATTTCTGATAGTATTTCAGTTCTGTGTCTCTGATTTTCTGTTTCTGAAGAAATTTGTCTATATCGAAACATTGTACTTTAATATTTGAAGAAATTCTCCTCTCGATTTTTGTTGGGTGGCATTTCCCCGGCTCCTCAATTATTGGGGGGGGGGACGTGCCCCGGCTGAGCCCCCAGAGTCTACGCCTATGAATAGGCCTAAATAAATAGGCCTACTGTTTTAGCTACTGCAATTTCATTTTAATTATTTTCAACCAAGGTATAAATCAAGGACTAACATTTGTCCCAGAGCTGGCTTGAGGGACTGCTCTTCTTCGAAGACAAGTAGGCTACGTTGCTGCAGTTCTCGTCTCCCGTCTCGGCTATGTTAGCCAGTCCAGCTTTAGCCTACACTGAGTATAGGCTGTATACGCCGTCAGTGGAAATATTGGGTAGAGAGGGCGCGCCATTCTCCTGCAGGGCCGTCTACTGTTAACAACAATAGGTACTGTGCCTATAGGGCCTACGAAACTTTAAGGGGCCTACGAAAGTGTGCAAATGAGATATTGAACGACTGAACAAGAAATAATGTGAATGTATTTAGCTTTAATACAGAGTTGGCAGTTGAGTTGGGGTCTATGAATGCAAGAGCGCCTATAGGGCCTATACGACGACCTTAAAACGGCCCTGCTCGCCTGCATATGCTGAGGTTAAGAAAATGATTTCTCTAGCGATTAATAACTTCCGGTGGCTTCCTTTAGGACTAGTTTAACGGACTACTTTTAGGTCTATTCTAGGCTAGCACGATCCGTACGGCGGGGGGGGCTTTAAAGGGCGCGGTATCCATTCAAACGGGCAGCAGTGGTGAAGAATCTCACCGATTAATACATTGATAACCAGGGCTGTAGTCGAGGGTATGCGCGGGTATACAGCGTATGCTCACCTGTAGAGACCGTATACTCACCTCACAAAATATTTATATTCATTAATATTAAAATACTGTAGCGTATACTCGCAAAATACTGTAGCGTATACTCACCTCCAATTTGTTTCGGAAAATTAACCGGTAGCGTATATTCACCTCAAATGTTACCACTACAGCCCTGTTGATAACTCCTCAAATTTTCTGTTATTGTGTACTTCCAATGAAGTTCCTGTTCTTAGTTACATTTAGCATCTTTTAGGCGCAGAGAGCGTATCTGATTATTTGAATGGCGCAATAAAAATCTCCTTAATAAATGAATAGAGTAAACTTCTGCGCAAGGCGTCCAACGGGTTGCCCTTCGGGTTATGCTTAGGCTAATTGGTTATAAAACTTACTTCAATTCATTTTCAGCGCTCGCGAAACTGGACCAGCGGTAAAAAGAACATCAAAGGGACACTCCTTACCTCTTTTTCGCCCTCGGGCTCACAATTTTTTCCCTCCAACTAAAAGTGATAAACACTTTATATCGATGGTTTTATATCATGACTTGTAGCCTATTATTAGTTTGGAAATGTGCGATATGCAGCTGGTAGATTTCTTTTCATTCTTTTACTTATCTATGATTGATACCAATTGCGTTGTGCCAAATGGTTAGATGAATAAACGAATATTTGATTTGATTGATTTGATTTGAAAGAATATAAGAATATTAGTGGGAAATGCATTGCAACAAGATAGTTCCGCTGCCTTCGAGTTCTTATGTTTTGACTTGGACGCTCTGTAAATTGCTAACATTTTTTGGGCGCTGTAGAAGTCTCGAGATTACGATTACGATTACGATTACGAACATGTCCAGGTTCAACGACTTTCAATAGATTTGCCCTAAAGGCGCATTTTTGTTAAAAGGGAGAAACTGAGGGTTAAATACAAAATACAAACCGTTCGAAAAGCATAATGTACTTACTCTATCTTCGTTAGACGGGTGTCTAAGCACATGCAACGCGTGCTATAACTGGAGTTAAATATAAGTTTCCGAAAAGAGACAAAACGTGAGCATGTTGAAACTGTGATTTTAACGAAATTGTCTGTAAAAAAGGAGGAATTTAAGATATTTTATTAATCGATATTCAGTAAACGTCATACCGATAATTCAATAGATTTGTCCTAAAAGCACTTTTTGTTATAAGAAGAATTGTTGAACATTAATACAAAATTCAAACCGTTTGAAGGCCTAATGTACTTCACCGTTAACGGGTGTCTAAAACATGCAGTTTAAGAAAAATACAGACAAAACAAATAAGCATGTTAAAACTGTGATGCTAAAGATTTTTCTGTAGAAAGGAGGAATTTAAGATATTTTATTAATCGATATTTAGTAAAACGTCATATCGACAAATCAATATAATATTTGTCCTTAACACGCGTTCTGTTTTAAGCAGAAACTATGGACTTTTTATTCTTTTAAATTTAAATGAAGAAGCGATTTACTCGCTTCTCTTCACAAATTTTGTAAGGTAAGGTAAGGTAATTTGAACATGAAACCGTTTGACAGCCTAATGTATTTAATTTATCACCGTTAAACGGGTGTTTAAACACATTCAGTGCGTGCTTTAATTGGAGTAGAATATAAGTTTTAGAAAAGAGACGAAACAAATAAGCATGTTAAAACTGTGATTCTACAGACTTTATCTGTAAGAAATGTTCTAAAGTAGGAATTTAAGATGATGTATTTATAAATCTATATTTGGTGAAACGTCATAATTATCTATTATTCGCAGAGTCTGTTCAAAGTATTCACTAGGTGGTGGTAGTATACTTCTTTGACTGGGCCTGGGTCGGGAGTGCCTCTGAAATTGATTCCCTGAAGGGGCGCTATATAAATGTTTTAGATAGATACATAGATAGATAGATAGTATACGTTAGCCAGCGTTACCGCTTCATTCGCAGTGCTGGGGAGTATTTGAAATAATTTATAGAGTATTTGAAATAGTAGGCCTAATTGAAATACATTTAAGCATTTATGCATTTAAAATGATGCATTTCGTATTTTTATTTGAAATACTTTTCATAGTATTTTGTATTTCAAATACATTTTGAAAAATGTATTTTGTATTTGCATTTCAAATACTTTGTAAAATTGTATTTGTAGGGGCCTATTTATTATAAGAAATACATTGACAGAGTATTTTATCCAGCACTGTTCATTCGACATTAATTTTGTTTCCTTACTATGCTTTGCTTAACGCTATCAAAATTCCTCAGAATGCTTATCGTCATGGCGCAGTACAAATTATAACATTACATTCTGTTAGATTGAATAGGGTAGGATTGACCTGGAATATAATAGAATAATCGTAATCGTAAACTCCAAATTCTAAAGCGCCAATCGAAAGCTAAGCGCAGGGCACCGGTTTATTCACGAGCGCTGCATCGAATCAAAGGGGTTATCCAAAGGGTAGTCAAAAGGAGGTAGCCTACGTGTCCGGTTGTCAGAAGACCCAGAATAAGAGAGGAAGTTGCCTAGCTGCCTATGATCAGATATTGTAGCCTAACACGGTGTGCTAATCGGTAACGCGCTGTGTCTAAAACCCAACGATCAGAGGCGCCTGCAGGCTTAAAAAATTGGACGCACAACAAAAAAATTTCAATTTAGATAAAATCTACATGCCTTAACATGCCGTATTGCCGTTTAACAAAATACTGTTTTCTGTGGGCATTTATTTCCGCTCTTGATTAAAAATAACTTAAGACTGTTCTGTTTTGCATGTGATTCAATTGCTTTCAAAAATGTCGACGCGAAGCCTATTCCTTGAGTGGATTTGATTTGGTGGATGGACGCACGTGCGTCCAGTGGGTCACGCTGTGTGTGACCCTGCCAACGATGGCAGATTCGAGGCGGCTCTAAGCTTAATAGGTGCAATAAAATAAGTTAAAAATTAAAATTATATAAAAAATAAAATCATATGAAATTTACAATTATATATTGAGGTAGTAATTAGATTTTAAAAAAATGATGTGAAAACTCCCGTAGTTTTCGACTTCAGTCAGTGACTGATCCTCGTGACGCACCTTGAGCCAACTTCGACAGGCATGGCAATAAAGTGCTGGTGACTTGCAGTCTTGTTGTCAAGATCTTAAACCTCAAGACCAAGACCAAGACCTTGAACCTCAAGACCAAGACCAAGACCAAGACCAAGACCTTGAACCTCAAGACCAAGACCGAGACCAAGACCCAAAAAATCACAGTCATATCCAGACTTCTAATCCTTACTAAAAATTGTCCAGTCGGACTACTCGTTATTTCAATGAAAACATGCGTTTTTTTCTTTTATTCAAGCAAAACAGCTCTAAATGGAGACTGCAGAGAATTCCGAATTCGTATTTACAAAAGTCTTTCATGCGAAATGTTATTCCAAATGTCTGTTGAATTTTATAAAAACCAATTTGCTCAGAATTTTCTGACCAAGATGACCTGTGGGGCCTCATAAAAATTCTGCCATGTGAAAAAACACGGCCTACAAGTGCTGAAATCGCTAGCACACAAAGCAGCTTTTCAAGAACCGGATGTAAATGTACAAATTAATCATGAGTCTGTTTTGAAATCATTTCATGGTAAATAACCGGAAGTCAAAATAATTGTCCAAAACAACAGTGAAGCCTCATTCACACCGTGTAAATACTAAAGCAATAACTGTATGAGTAATTATTGGATGAATTTTTAAAATTCTTGCCGTTTGTAAAAATTAATGACTGTTCATATTGACAAAAGTCTTGGTCTTGGTCTTGGAAAACCAAGACCAAGACTTTGACCCTCAAGACCAAGACCAAGACCAAGACCTTGAACCTCAAGACCAAGACCAAGACCTTTGGTCTCAAGACCAAGACAAAGACCAAGACTTTAAAAAACGAACTCGAGTGCACTCGAGACCGAGACCTCGGTCTCGAGGACAACAAGACTGGTGACTTGACGCTTCATATGAGGACGGCCAGTCGGTCGTCCCCTCCCTGCTTGACCTTCCAACCGAAAGGTCAGCGTTTTCGTGCATAGGGGAGACCGGGATACCATGATCACAGGGGTATTATGATCACCTGGCAATTTCTAAGAATTTACGGTAATTTTGACAAAATTTTGACTACAGTTTGTTTATGTATTCGTTTTGGTGTAGGCCTATACGCGTCAATGTCGGATCGCTATGTAATTTTGGTAACAATTTTATTTTTGGTGACTTAAAGTAAAATGTTAGTCTATATACTACATATTTGTGAACACTGGTATTTTTAACGACCACCAGTAGCGATATTTGATGAGTGATATAAGCTGCTCTGTATATTGTATTTGCATTTATGTTGCAAATGACATTTTTAGCCTTTTTGCGCCTTTATCGTATGCTAGTCTTACTAG
Organism: Allolobophora icterica; assembly: GCA_963556255.1. Lineage (NCBI taxonomy): Eukaryota > Metazoa > Annelida > Clitellata > Crassiclitellata > Lumbricidae > Allolobophora > Allolobophora icterica. The sequence goes on from OY744605.1 coordinate 73,077,642, forward strand.
ACCTCAGAAAGGGGCATTATGGTTACATTGGCGACGCCAGGGCTCAAAACCCGTCACTTTTCGCTGCCCAGATATTGCGCTAGGAGCTGAAATAGGCGAGAGGGGTCAATAATATTGAATATTGTTTCAATTCAGCAGTTGCCTATGAATTTGCCATAATTTGGAAAGTAGTAATTGATTTTGAAGCTGTTTGCATCATTTGATAGAGAATATATTCCTTTATTGCCCAGCAATATTGCAGAATAATGGTTGCTAAGAACTTTGATGACACGAATATTCTGAAACTTTTTGTTCGATTTTCTCACATTTTTTATTATACTTATGAAAGAATCAAACGAGTATATCTTCAGTTAGAAAAAACCGATGATATTTTCATTCTTGTAAAAAGTATTTTGAAGCAGATTTATTGTAGAATATGACTGAATAAAAAAACGAGTATATCTTCAGTTAGAAAAAACAGATGATATTTTCATTCTTGTAAAAAGTATTTTGAAGCATATTTATTGTAGAATATGACTGAATAAAAAGGCCAGAAACCGACATGTGACGGGTTTTGAGCCCCTGTGTCACAATGGGTCTGAGTTACAATGAGCATTGATCATGGTACCCCAAGAGCCTTCATTGATTATGGTACCCATACATACATACATACATACATACATACATACATACATACATACATACATGCATACATACATACATACATACATACATACATACATACATACATACATACATACATACATACATACATACATACATACATACAAACATACATACATACATACATACATACATACATACATACATACATACATACATACATACATACATACATACATACATACATATAAACATACACGAACGTTGTAAAGATGCATCATTCTCAGGAACCTTAATAACCATAAACAGGTTTTAAAAATGGTTGAGGAAAACAACCTTTCTACGTACCAAGTCTTGGCACCCAATCTGCACTACGACTTATCGACGAAGATGACCCGAAGGTTGGCAGTTAATTCTAGGTATGCCAGAAAGTTGGAGAACACACGAGTGTGCGAGAGTAGGTTGGCTGCAAGGTTTCATTTGGCGAAATACCATTAAAGCACCAGCAGAAGAGGCAACCAGACCAGCTGCCTGAAAGAAGCCAAAAACTACAGCATTAGTGGGAAATTCAAAAACGCCAAATTCACAAACAGGAGCGAAACCCAAAAGCCGACGACGTAAAAAGATCGTTAAAGCAGACAGTGAAACTGATACTGAAAGTGAAGTAGAGGTTGAAATATTTCTAGAAATTTTCTGAACTCTGACGTTGAAAATGTTCAAGATGACTAGCAGTCTGCCTAAGAGGACAATGATATAGTGTTGATGACTTGGATATGGATGACATATTGGCCTAACCATCAGTGACAACAAAGTGCAGATATTTCCCTGGAAAGTTTACATCGTGATGATTATGTTGTAATTCAGCTAAAGGGGTTAAAACCTGTCGTCATTACCTAGCATAAGTTAAAGGTTTAGATGGTGCAGAAATCGGCATTACATATTTAAAAAACAGTATTAAATATTGAAACAAAGCAGCCAACATTTATCCATCTAACAGATTTAAAACGGTGTTCCTTTAAGATTTAGTAGCCTCTTAATTGAAGATGTGCTATATAAATACTCGAAATAGTCGAAAACTCGAATATATAGTGATAAAGTTGGTTAGTCCAGTTTCTATTGGTGGCACAAAGCGGCCTAGCAGGAAGCTGATGTTTGAATCATGAGTTCAATATGGCAAATGATTAACTGAATTGCATGCTTCTGAGTCTTTTAAAGGAGGTGAACTATGCGTGGAATTGACATAACTCTTTAGCGTTGTATTTCATAAGTTCAGTTCTAGTTAGATAAACTATCTTTGTTACTTCGTCGCCTGAGAATTAGACTGTTCTATGCGCAATTTTGGCGTAATCGAGAAAATTGAAAAAGAAAGTTTAGTGGCTGAGAATTTAGTACTAAAAACTCTTTGGTGGTACAAAATAGAGAAAGAATGTTTAGAAAACATTTATATGGCCATCTGAAACTTAAAACAATCACAACGATTGACACTTCTGGCATAAGAAAACATAATTTAAAGGCGATTTTCGGAATCTGTTCAAATAGAACAAAATATTACGGAAACAGCTATGTACTATTAACTGTTATTATGATTCATCATCATGTGGAACATTATAACTGTTGGAGAGTCCACATTTTCAGTACACTCCGATCTTTAAAAAATGTCTTAATTTTATTAATAGCACGGAGAATATTATTGTGTGAAGTGGCACGGCACATCTAAAGAAATTCTTGAAAAATTAACTGCTATAAGCTTATAGACTAAACCATAGTCTAAATTAAATAAAGTTTATAGGTCTAATTACAAGACCACGTGGCCGGTTAGTCCGACCACGGGAATAATTATTATTTAAAGTCAATATGTATCACTTCTAGTTTCATTCACCGGCAGAAAAGTGCTCTAAGTTACCTCCTGTTATAAACTTCATTGAAAATCTGCTTCCTACCTTGAGTTAATTTTTCTTTTACGACTTAGTTTCTCCATTTTGTCTCTTTATGTAGCATAATAATAATCGTATTATCCTTCTGTAACGGAATACTCTTACTATTATAATGTTCTATATGCAATTATGAGCGAATCACAATGTGACGTTCAGACCACGTGACCATTATAGAACAAAATAATCCTGGGCTATAATCATGAACACAACTTGTTCTATAATATCCACGTGATTAAATCTTTGAAATATAATTGGGTGATTCACATAGAATATTATAATCCCTATCGATTAGTAAGAATATGCAAATAGAATAAAATACTTCTGTTCTTTTCCCAGCAAAGACACCATTTCAACAAACGCGATTTTGTACGGAGATAGAACAAATTACGCCGAGTCGAACTGTGCGCTTAACTCAAAAGTAAACAAAAATGCAGATAGAACACTATAATTCTCAGGCGACGACTTGTATCTACCTTTTCGATTTACCGTTGCCTGACATCTACTAATGCCTACATGTAGATTGAATACGATTACTGTGCTCCGCACCGTTGAGAATGGAGCCCCATGTTAGGGAAGATATCATGATCAGGTTTGAGTCTGGGCAATTTTCACAGGATCTTAATCATTTTTATCTTCTTTACTTTCATTGTTAGTGCAATTTTTTTTATAAGCCAAGAGGCACCTGTTTCAGTTGATCTATTGCAAGTTGCTTTACGAGGTTTCAACGTTAATACATTAGTAAACATTTTTGTAAAAATCTGCTCATGGTACCCCGGTCTCCCCGATATACTTTCTCGTATCCACAGAAGCTGACATGACAATAATCTTCGCCACTCTGTTGAATCCTGTACTCCATCATACAATAATAAACAAGAAAAATTACAAAAATACGAGCTACAACAATGCAAGGCCTGCAGCAGACCATCTTTATTATAGGCCTATTCAACAATATTCACATAATTATTTTATACGTAAACTGTAGGCTAATATATATCTATATTACAGTTCAATTATATATATATATATATATATATATATATAATTGGGACACCGAATATATATTCATATATACACCGTGTCTCAAAATAAACTGTGCAAAATTGTTTCTGTCAGAACTTCGTCAAATTTACACCAATTTTAATAATTTTTGGTAGGTAGATGACAAAATAGCTGCAATTTTATGCTATACATAAATTTTCCACCTCACCTGACTCATGTCACCGCACTATCTTGTTAAACACAGATGTACCAATTTCTTATATAACGCTTAAATTTTATTATATGCAACAAACTATCTGATGACTTAATTAGCACGCAGTAAAGTAAAATATGGTTTACTTAGCAGAGTTTTTAATTGTTATGACAGATCTGCTTAAAAGTGTTAGAATTGGTGCTCGAAATGTGCTCCGCTTACACGGACACAAACGCTTAGACGGCGACGCCACTGGCCGATAGCAGCATCAACGATCGACTGGTCAAAGCGCGCCCACTCGTCGATCAGACGCGTTTTGAGTTCGTCGACGTTGGCTATTCTGGAGCGGTAAACCTTTTCCTGCAGCACACTCCATATGCTATAGTCGACTGGGTTAAGATCCGGTGAATTCGGCGGCCACAGTGTTGGAGGTATGAAGTCGGGCGTTTCTCGCTCCAGGAAAGAGACAGTGTCGCGTACTCGATGCGCCGGGGCGCCATCCTGTTAAAAGACAAAAAACTCGCCCTGGGATATCCGGCGTATGTCTGGCAGTAGCTTCTGGGCAAGAAGGCTGTCGCGCTAGTAGGCCCCATTCACTTTGACACCCGGCTCGATGAAATAGATTTCAGTGCAGCCAAGTTTCGCGACACTAGTTGTTAAAATTTAAGCGTTATATAAGAAATTGGTACATCTGTGTTTAACAAGGTAGTGCGGTGACATGAGTCAGGTGAGGTGGAAAATTTATGTATAGCATAAACTTTCAGCTATTTTGCCATCTACCTACCAAAAATTATTGAAATTGGTGGAAATTTGACGAAGTTCTGACAGAAACAATTTTGCACAGTTTATTTTGAGACACGGTGTATATTATATATATTCATAAGCATATTCATATATAGGCTTATATATATGCATGTATCTAATCTATATACCGTAGGCTTATTGATAATGTATATATGCACAAGATTGTAGTGAGCAATGTTTCAACAGATACACCATTATAATTAGACAAGTCCAAATAGCAGTTAAATCAGAAGTACAATGAGATGAAGCGGATTCTGCACGTCGTGCAAACTGAAAGATTTCGAGTTTTATTGAAAACTAGTTTTCAGCTGATGAATGTTATATTTACACGCAATTTAACGCCTTTCATGAGGGCATCGCAGTTCGCAGTTCTTGTAGTGAATGTAGTCCATCCTCTTCTAAATTCTTAAGCTTTAGACGAATGTCTGGAGATGTCAGACACGATTGTAGTCCGGCGGCTCATTCACATCAACTGTCAACTAATAATAAGCGCAAACTCTGTGATCTATAATGGTCCGATGTACTTAGATAAAACTGTCTAGCTGCAGGCGACAATAAATGTGTTTAGACATCAGACAGTTTATGTTCGACAGCGTTCAACAGCCACACTATACTGTATACGCGGTCATTGGAAATGACGCAAATCTGTTTGAACATTGGGCGTCTATAATGATCCTTTCTCTTCTGCATTCAGTATTAACTGACTGTTTCTGAAGTTTACAAGGACCAGAGAACAAACAATACGTAGGCCTATACTAAACAGCAGATTTTGACACTTAGATTTTGGTTATCAGAACTCTTGATGGTGATGTAATTTTATATCACCAGAATTTCTTAAGACCTTTTAAGTCGTAATTGTAATCTCGAGATTTCTACAGCACCCAAAAGTGGAGTCGCGGGAACCAGCTTATTCACAGTCGTATGTATTATTTGTTTCCCGATGTTTTTATTTTCTGTCCTCTATCTCGTATAGCCTACACATTTTGCGTAAGCCAATAAATATGTCGTGCCTGTTTCATATCCATGATGCAATTCATTGTTTGTTAAAGAAATTTTGATACTGGCAGTAAATATTTTGCACGGAACGTAAATATATCAAAGGTAAACCGCTCCTTTGAGGTACTTTAAAAGGCGCTATAGTAAGTATCTAGGTAACTGACTAACTAAATAAGGACAGGTGTCGCCTTTCTTACCTCTTTCCTTTAGTTATTTTCCACACATTAGCATAACTCTGTCTCCCCGACCTCACCTCTATATTCTGACCTTGCACCAAAACTGACCCAGTCAACCTGGGTCTTGCTGACTTGATTTGATATAGCGCCAGCCTGACCTGGCTTATGAATATGACGCTTGAAACTTCGAAGATTTACAAGTACATAAACGTATAAATATTGGGGGACTTGTCCACCTTGCCCCATCTGGATCTACGCCTGTGTTTAGCGGATGTCCCTTGTAACAGTCAGTGTGCTATCGTGTTCTACTCTTATGCTCTGAGCTTTTCACCTGTGTTCATCAGTAAAGTCGGCTTTGTCAGATGGAACCTGAATTTCACACAAAAGACCGAAGCTTTCTAAGTGGTCCCCGATCGGTAGGTGTCGCGTCCCAATCAATTGTCTTTTATGCTCCCACCGAGACAATTAGACTTATAAATAGCGCTCACTTTGGATGAACATAGATGGTTAACGATTAGATGATATTCGATGATCGTCGTAGATGATAAATGTTTCAGTTCAAGTTCTGTCGTTTGTTGAGATTT
>OY744605.1:73088930-73122079 GCA_963556255.1 Allolobophora icterica
GTAAATATCTCTTGGACTATCTGCAAAAGCTGCTGTCTGCACCAATCTGCTCGTTGCGCTCTGAGAATCAGCTTAAATCTTTTGTTCCCAAGACTCAAACTGCCTTAGCCTAGCACCGGGCGTTTGCTGTTGTGGGTCCCACAATCTGTAACGACCTCCCCATGCTCAATGGAAACGGAGTGGTCTACTCGTAAATCCTTTACCTAGACTAGAGATAATCTACGCTAGTTCTGACGTTCCCAGGAGAAATTATGCGAGTCTCTATCTGAAATGACCTATGCACATAAACTCACACAGATGTATAGGCCTAATCTAAACTTTAGTGGGCTAGACTGAATGTCTCAACTGAACACTATACGCACACACAGGTATATCCAGGTATGCGGTCTATACATAGGTGAATACAGGTATATGCTGAGGTACAAAAAGCATAGATAAAGATATGGAGAAGCAGGCAGATAACGAAGGAATCAGAGGCAGGAATATCTGAGACGATAATTGAACCAATTTGCCTTTATATGGATTACGTTGATGGATGATTAAAAAGCAAAATGAGAAAAGATTCCACGCAAGAAAAATGAGCTGCCTAAGGAAAATTGTATGAATTTCAAGACTACGCAGAGGTTAAAAGTGATGAAAAATACGACAGTCCTTGGAAGTGCAGAAGGGATAAAGTCGTTCAGCGAAGACTCCGATGTGTGCAGAGAATGACAGGTGAGGGATAAAGAACAATGCCTTACATGCAAGGTGCGAAGGAAAGGGAAGACAAGGGGGAGCACGACTGCGACGGATACACGATGGAAACGAAGACAAAACACAATAGAAACGAAGACAAGACTTGCGTTATACACGCGATCAGCACTGAATCTTCAGTGCCGGAAAAGACTGGAGGTAATTAATTCTTACTCTTCCATGCCAAATGGCTGAAGTCAGGAAGTGATGCTGATGATGATAAAGATGATGATACTGAATAGGATGATGATAACGACGACGATTAGGAGGATCTTGAACATGACGATGATGGTGATGATGATAATGATGATGATGATGATGATGATGATGATGATGATGATGATGATGATGATGATTATGACGATGATGACGACGATGAAAATGAATAAAAGTGATGATAATGAATATGATGATTATGGCAAAACTAATATGATGATGATGACGATAATAATAAAGGTGATAATGATTATGATGATGATTTTAAATGATGATGATGATGATGATGATGATGATGATGATGATGCTGGTGATAAGGATAGGATGATAGCATGAAGACGATGAAAGTAATGAGAAAGGTGATGATGATGGTGATGATAACGCCGACGACGACGACGATGATGATAATTAAGTAGATGAAGGAGATGATGAGAATGATGGTGATAAAAGTATATACGTAGATATAGACAGGTAAATGGAGCGGTAGGCCACGTAGAAAGCTGTGTACTGACTGAGAACAATCAGGAATGTCATCTTGATGGTGCGTATCTTAGCCTTTGGAATGACGCCAGCAGAGCTGACTGACGTCACTTCCGTCAATGTCCGCTTCCGAACTCTGACGTCATCTTCAGCTGAACGAACAGAAAACAGACAACAACAGACAACGGTTCAAATCGATCGACAACAACTTAGCAACGGAACAACATTCGCCCGGGACCTATCGATTAGGACAACACAGGAACGTCACAATGATGTCCAACCTTGAACGACGTTTAGTAATTAAAGCAATTAATTTATTTCAACTGTAACCATTTGACAGGTTTATAGATATTTCAAGTTAGGAAAATCGTATTATATATATATATATATATATATATATATATATATATATGACGACAAATGGTTACAGTTGAAATGAATTATATATATATATATCAATAGGCATTATATATATCAATAAGCATTATATATATATATATATATATATATATCGCCTTTTACGAGGAACTGCTCAAAAGTGAACCCAATCACGGAAGTAGCCATGGTCGAATAAACCACATTCAACAATCGCACGATGATTCTGGGCAAAAAGGGAAAAACAAGAACCAAACGAACCAACGAAGAAGAATGACAGATGGAGAGAGAGAGAAAGAGAGAAAGAGAGAGAAACAGACAGACAGATGGTGATCCGTAAACCACCTAATGGAAATTCCTCCATATCATAATAAACATACGGCTTTTCCATTGTGTTGGAAATGAAATAAAAAAAATCGGAACAAAATCAGACAACCTTAGATGGCACCTACACTGCTGAAATCGTGTAATAAAAAAACTTCGAATTTAATCTAAGTATTCTCAAATTGCTACCGAAGTTAACAAATCAGCATTAAACATACTGCAATAAGTTGCAAAATAATAAGTTCAAATATTAAGAAACCAGGCTGCAAAAGTATTATGATGAGAAATAGAAATTATTAATATGTGAAAAGATAATTTTATTAAAATCTGGAATGTTATAAAGAATGCACGTATTTATGGAATGCATCTATGACAACGGTTATTCGTCTTATTATGAGATGTCTGCGAGATTAATTACCACAACCCAAATGAGTTCATTATATCACTTGCTCGGGGAAGCTATAGAAGAAGGAAACTACTCCATCAAAATATAAAAGTAGTCTGATGGACGAAATGAAATCCGGTAACAGGCAAATGAACATGTAATAATAGAATACAGAAGCAAAAGTCATAATTAAAGGACACATCGAAAAGTTTTCTCCAGGTCGAAAACCTCAATTCTTGGGTTTCATGGATCCAGAGTTAACGACATTTTATTGCAACAAAGGCCGTTGACGCCGACAGAAATTAGTTTGGCATATGATATCAGAGCTCTTTTTTTATCTTGGGTTTCAAATGTCTTATACAGTTAATATAGACTTCCCCGCGTGGGTGTTATCACGTCGTCCATCCAGGACTCCAAACACGGTTGCAAAAGATGGTACACCATTTTGGGAGAATCGACCAAAAAGGAATCCCGCCTCGGTACCGTGAGCCAGGGACCTCTCCGGAAGACAGATTGCTTCCACCGGAAACCACGACAACTTTATCTGATAAGACACAAACTCTACTGGGGATCTTATACAATACACATGCCCCGCTCACACCAATAGAGAAAGCCACCCACGTTAACTAGCTATCAAAGTATTTATACAGCACCACGTTTCTACTCTAGATTACCATCATACATCAACCAAATCGTTTTCAAGAGACGGAATTGAAACCAAGCATGATCGTCGACGGATTTAACGACTACTTTAATAACATAATGCCTAGCTTCTAACGCAATTAATCACTGATAGTTCCACCTCTTTTGACTTGCTCTTGAGTAATTCACCATATTTATTGATCAGCATTATAGATATTTCTATCCAAGAAGTGATGGAAGTTGCCAGCCAGTTGGTATCACACTCTTGTAGTGGGATAGGTGGCATTGATTCTAATTTGCTATGTATAGCTACTATTGGAGGGTTACTGTACTTCCATATTGCATTATCAACTGTTCCTTTGGTACTGTATTTGACAACTTGTTCCTTTGACACTGCACTTTTCCTAGGGTACTGCACTTGTTCCTACTGCACTTGTTCCTATAGTGCTGCACCTGTTCCTATGATACTGCAATTATTCCGCTGGCGTAAATATTGCAAGTTAAACGGATTTGTAATGCAGGTTAAACAATAAAATCTATAATTATAGACCAATTTCATGCCTACTCAGCTTCTCAAAGCACCAGACTATTGGAAAATGCCTAATAAAAACGAAAAACTCATTTAAAACAGTTGGAATTCATGAGATTGTTCTACTTTTATGGCATTGATCTAAACTTCCTAGAATTTACTGCCATAATGAAATAAAAATTGTCATAAAGGTGAGGCTGTCCATATATTTCCGACGCAAGATCTTCGCTAACGTATCATGACAAGTTTTTTCACCTATGAGCTCTCTGCTCCGCTATTACGGAATGCTCTTCGTGAAACAATATTGAATGTTGAGGTCTTGAGTCTTGAGGTCAATTTAAAGTCGAACCCATTACTTGTTTGTTTGCATGCTCTCTGACTAGGTCTGTGTTCATATATTTTGCACAGTGTAACAGTTTGTTTTTGTTTCACTTTCTTCCTGTTTGGAACATGAAAAGCAATTAATTATATTGCAAATTAAACCAACAATCTATAATGTAATTCATGCTTTCCGGAGCAACCCCAAATTACGCTGGTATAATTACCTTTTAGGCTTGTCTAATGGACATCTTAGCAGTACCATAAAAGTGTAATTTTAAAGATTCAAATTGCATGCAATAAATTGTGCTTGATGCTTCAACAAAAGGCTCACTAACAATGACCATAATAATAACAATAAAAACGATAACAATAAGAATGACAATAATAACAATAACAACGATAACAATAAGAATGACAATAACAACGACAATAACGACGATAACAATAAGAATGCCAATAGTAGTAATAATAATTTTCTATCGATTGATGGAGACTAGGTATTCGAAGACAAAGCTCTCTTAAATTTTTTATCCTGAGGGAGCACTTGTGCCTCGAGTAAAAAAACCAATTAATGATTAAGCGTGTGTATGTTCATTCATTCATTCATTCGTTTGAGCATTTATATAGCGCCCCTTCAAGAGAGCTACTCAGAGGCGCTCACGACTCAAGCACGAACGAATGTGTTATGAATATGGCACGGTCGTGTAATGCACAGCTGGGTCGTGCCTTTCTCGTTTATTTTCCCCATTGTCATTGAAGTCGAATCGTGACTGTGTTGATCGTCCAGTCATTCGATTTGAAAGGACCTTCATGCAGCGCCTCAAGAACTAACGACTTCAATCGCCAGGCAACTGTACAAACCGTTATATATAGCACCACTAGATTAATGACGTTGAGGGCATTATGGGAGGAGTGATCAAAGCACATAGGGGAGGAGTGATCAAAGCAAGTCCAAGATCGATATGGGACAGTAACGACGATCGCCAATTAATCAGACAGTCAGTCAGTCCCTCAGAGAGTCCGTGAGCCAGTGAGCGAGTCGTTGAGTCAATCAGTGAGTTAGTCATTAAGTCAGCCAGTCAATAGGTTACTCAGTCAGTCAGTTAGTGAGTTGACCATTTGGTAATTTAGTCAGTAAGTCAGTTTGTGAGTCAGTCAGTCAGTCAGTCAGTTATTCCGTTAGCCAGTTAGTAAGTAAATCAGTGGACGAGTCAGTAAGACAGTCAGTGGGTCAGTGAGCGAGCGAGTGAGTCAGCGAGAGAGTAAGTTAGTCAGTTAGTCAGTCGGTGATTCAGTCAGTGATTTAGTGAGTCAGTAAGTCAGTTACTTAGTAAGGCCATTTGGTCAGCCAGTGAGTGAATCAGTCAGTCAGTCAGTCAGTCAGTCAGTCAGTCAGTCAGTCAGTCAGTCAGTCAGTCAATGATTCTTTTAGTCAGTTAGTAAGTCAATTATTGAGCGAGTGAGTGAGTAAGTCGGTCGATCGGTCGATCAGTCAGTCAGTCACAGAATTAGCGAGTCAGCCAGTGAGTGAGTCAATCAGTCAGTCAGTCCGTCAGTCAGTGAGTTAGTCGGTGAGTCAGGCAATCGGTCAGTCAGTGAGTAAGTCGGTGAATTAGTGAATTAGTGAATTAGTGAATGAGGCAGTTAGTTAATAAGTTAGCAAGTTAGTCAGTGAGTCAGTTTACTGAATAAGCTAGCCAATCAGTCAGTCAGTGAGTCAGTGAATCAGTGAGTCAGTCAGTGAATCAGTCTGTGAGTTAGTGAGCCAGTAAGTCATTCAATCATTTTTCTGTACATTTAAGCAGCGCCTTCTCGTAGAAATGGTTGGTTATGAATCGTCAGACATTGACCTATTGAACTCAACGTCTGTCGCCTCCATTTACAGTGTATCTTGCGACTCGAGGAAGATAAACAGAGACAAGAAACAGCTGCCAACGACATCCGTCTTTCCATCCGTCATTTCCATGTCTTCCATCAATATTTCTTTGCGTTCCCGCTGACGTAAGCCCATACGTATGCCTATTTCCATCCAGGAGTATACTTCTTTTTCTTCTGACCTTCCGCCTTTCCTTCTATATATAGAGCCCTTTGATTTATTTTTCTCTTAAAGCGGTGCTGTAGAAATTTCAGATTACAATCACAATTACAATCAAATTGCGTCTTTTATTAAGCACTCAAATATTATTATCTGTCCGTATTTCTGCCTGTCTGTCCTTCTGTCCGTCTTTATGTCCCTCCGTTTGTCCTTTTTGTTCGTCTGTCCATCAGCCCATCAAACAGAAAGATAGACATACGTCTGTGTCCGTTTATCTCTTTGTCCGTCTATATTTCTGTATGTCTGTCTTTCTGTCTGTCTGTCTCTCTCTCTGTCTATATTTCTGAATGTCTATCTTTCTGTCTGTCTCTGTCTGTCTGTCTGTCTATATTTCCGCATGTCTAACTTACTGTCTGTCTGTCTCTGTCTGTTTATCTTTGCGTCTGTCTCTCTCTCTGTTTACCTATCTGTCTGTCTCTCTCTCTGTCTGTTTATCTATCTGTCTTTCGGTATATCTATCTTTCTGTCTGTCTGTCTGTCTCTCTATATTTATGCATGTCTAACTTACTGTCTGTCTTTCTCTGTCTGTTTATCTTTGTTTCTGTTCCTCTCTGTCTGTTTACCTATCTGTCTGTCTCTCTGTCTGTCAATTATTCTGTCTGTCTTTCTGTCTCTTTATCTTTCTGTCTGTCTATCTTTCTATCAGTCTATCTCTCTGTCTGTCTTTCTGTAAGTCTATCTTTCTGTCTATCTGTCTGTCTGTCTTTCTGTATGTCCTTCCATAAACGCTAGAAATGGCGCACCAACATGGCGCCTGTCGCTCGCATATAATGACGAGATCAATCATAGATAGTTTGTTTCCTAGTCGTGTAGCATGACTATTTAATATCTTCGCAACCAGCTCCTCATAATTATGTTGTCCAGGTCAACGTCTGACCAAATCCTAAATATCCTCCCAAGGGCCTATACATTTCCTCGTCTAATACTGCACTCTTAAATGATGCATAATGTCTGCTGGTGGTAGACACTACTGACTAGAGAGTATCATCACTTTGTTGTGATCATACGACGATAGCAAGTAGAGTGACTTAAGCAAGCTTAAGCCGAGTTGGTACTTGGATGGATGACCCTACACCGGTCACTCGTCCAGACTCAATTCTTTACTGGCCATTGGCCAGTTAAACTGTTAAAGACTACAAGTTGGAGGTTAAGAGGGAGTCCTGGTGTCCGATAGATGTGGTTATATTTGCGTCTCAGCTGGGACAACATCTCTGAGAATATATATATATATATATATATTATAGTTCTTCCATACTTAATCTTGGCCCACTTTGTCTTGAATTCTAGTTTAGTGAATAGTTCGTGGGCAACTGTACAGACAAATAGCACTGGAATGAACACAATTAAAGAAATCCGATACCATCGCCCACTTCAAGCATCCTCAGAACGGAATCGTTCTCTCTTGAAGATTCTCAAATATTGTCTGCTGCGGCGAATAACAAGAACTTTTCCACGAACGATTTCATCTTCAAGCACTTATAATTATACCCAGCACGAGCAATTGATCTGTTTATTGTTCGTGGGCAACTGTACAGACAAATAGCACTGGAAATAGCATTAACAGGTTAATCCTGATGATCTGATGCATACCTGTATTTCGACGCCAAAGGAGACGAGCATTTGTTGCTGGCGTACGTACGGACTGAACCGGGGCTCCGAGCAACTTAGACTTAGTCCAGATGACGTAGATGATGATCAGGTAACAGGTGGTTATGATGAGAGCAGGAATGACGAACAACACGGTCGCAATTATCGTCATGTACAACTACGATAATAGACAGCAAAACTATATCTCGACGGTCAGCAACACAATTGTCACTGACAATGCACGTATCCAATAACTTATTTATTGACTTATATTATATGATGTAATTAACTATCGATTTAATTATTCGTTAGATCATTTATCAAATAATTTAACAACATATTTATCAACTGTTCATTAATTTATTTCATTTAGTTTTTGTGCACAGATTTCAAAGAAACATCGTAAGAAACAGTCCGTAAAACATGCTTTTAAACAAATGGTATATGTCCACGGCCGATGAAATTTTGAATCTGTTTACATGAGTGAATGATCTGCATTAACTTATTTACCAACTTCTTTTGCAATTTATTTGCAAGTGGTTTGGGTTAAAATATCCACCGTGACAGAAAGATGCTTAAAGATATTGTCCATTAGCCTCCTCTAGCTAGCTCTGCTTGGACGCTGATGGTGGGACGAACAGGCGACTATAGGGAGAGGAATGACCATCATAAGCCGAAATTGGTTCATTCTGTCTATGTCTGTCTGTCTGTCTGTCTGTCTGTCTGTCTGTCTGTCTGTCTGTCTGTCTGTCTGTCTGTCTGTCTGTCTGTCTGTCTGTCTGTCTGTCTGTCTGTCTGTCTGTCTGTCTGTCTGTCTGTCTGTCTGTCTGTCTCCTTCCCTTCATAGAAATGGTTCAGCAGAAATCAATTATTTTGGCGACACGTAAAGCGTCAATAATCAGGAGCAGCGAATAGAATACAAAGTCATATCACTCACCTATACAGTATACAACACACTCCAATCATCCCAGCCTTCCTATCTCCGCTAGCTGTTCACGGTCCAACCACCCCGCTCAACCCGCTCCTCTCCTGCCCTAACAGGCTAACACTTCTTCGCCCTTCCGTCACCTCATCACTAAAATTTGCGAATCGTTCCATAGCCATAGCCGTCCCACCTCTTTGGAACAAACTCCCACCAGTACTATGAGCAACATCAGACCCACACTACGAACTCACCAAAACCTCACCTCTTGCTATCTCTCCACAGGTCTTCCATTCAAAACTGAAAACACTGCTCTTTCACAAATCCTATCCTGATTCCTCCTCTTCCCCTTACCTCCCTCGCCGTTTCAACCCCAAACACCACCCTCCTTAGCCGCCTGACTGTCTGCCTGATTGACCCTTTGGATCCTGACCTGGAACAGATTTCACCCACCCAACCCGCCTACCGATTGCGATTTGATTGAGCGCCTGTGAATAAGCTGGTTCCCGCGACTTTACTTTTTTGGGTGCTTTAGAAATTTCGAGATAACGATTAAGTTAAGCAACGCAGAGCCTGGTCAGTGATTAGTACTTGGATGGTTGACCGTCAGTCGAATACCATTCCATCTGATGACCACTCAGTGCTACTATTAAGTGCTTAAAGATGTCGTTAAACACTGAAACTACTTCCTGGACACTACTTATATTGCGAATTGGAAGTATTTTTGCAAACTTTCTAAAAAAATTACCATTGTCTTAAGCAAATTTCAGGAATTCTTAGTGATTCAACAATAAACTACCAACGTTTCTAGAAAATTCCGGAATAAAATATAAAAAAAATATAAAAAATTCGAGGGACGATACTAGATTAAAATTAAGAGCAGCTGCTTTGCTAACCTGCCAGTTCCAGCGTTCTCCGAATACTATGCGACACGTCTTGGATCCGTCTTGGCGTCTGACCTCCTTGTTAATGACCAGCATCGGAATGGAGAAGACTCCGGCAGACAGCCAGGCCAGAGCGATCAACACCTTCGCTCGAACATCTACACAAGAAAGAACTCCACAGTTTCACAAAGTCAGTCACGCCATCATTCATTCATTCATTCGTTCGTTCGTTCGTTCGTTCGTTCGTTCGTTCGTTCGTTCGTTCGTTCGTTCGTTCTTCTATTCGTTCATTCACTTGTTCGTTCTATCGTTCGTTCATTCATTCAAAACATTTATAAAGCCTATAGTTTAGGGACGTCTTATGACAGCAATGGTCTTTGACGTCTTCCCTTTGTTATCGATTTTGTGGTGGATGTCTTGGGTATACCTCTATGGGTATAACACGCTATGCGTCACAGGGCATATTTTAACTGTATAACTAGTGGGACAAATGTCCCAGTAGTCTTAGGATTTGTCCCAGTAGTTAGGCTGATTTGTCCCAGGCCAATGTATGTATAAAGTATAACTAGTGGGACAAATGTTGCAAGAGTTTTAAGATTTGCCCCAGTAGTAAAATCCGAATTAGGTTAATTTTCTAGATGAATTCCCAAAAAAGGTAATGACATTATTGGTGAAGCACCTTATTATTGGCTGGGAGACCCGAGAAAAAGAAAAGTGTAAGAAGAAGGTGATGACTAAAAAAAGGTCATCAACTTTTTTGGGGAGTAGAATTAATAGAAAAGTTTAAAAAGTGTAAACTTTTAGGAGATTAATTCCTAAAAAAGGTCTTCGACCAGACCATGGCCGACTTTCTCCCACCCACCTCTCAGACAAGAGCGCCGCCACTGAAAGTGTTTAGGAGACGAGTTCCAAAAAAACATCATGAACTACATGTAGACCCATGGCTGATTTTGTCCCAGTAGTCTAAATTCCTTAAAATATGCACTGATGCGTCATAATGACGTCAACGCGCATTACGTCATTTAACATCAGCGTACATTACACAATTTTGACGCCAGTGCATATTACGTCATTTTAACATATTTAACCAGACATCAACGTCATTCACACGTCTAGCGGCATTAATTCACGCTGACGTCATCAACCGGCTTTAAATTGCCTTTATGTCAGCGGGCATTTAGTCATGCCTACGCAACGACCTATTATTATATATAACGGTGCCTACGTCGTCAGCATTAGTCGTTGTAATGTCATTAAATTGCGTAGCAACTCGTTTTCATAACTGTCCGAAACATGAATTTAATCGCTTTTAAATCTAGAAGTACAAGTGTACTAACTTACTCAGTGCCGGCCTTAGGGGCCTGCGAACCGTGCGGTCGCACGGGGCCCGCAAGTTAGGGGGGCCCGAAAATGTCACAGAAAATTAACATGAACACGACACCCTAAAAATAATATGGTTTCAATTAAATCTTCTCTTTTCCAATAAAATAAAAGTCAACTTCCGTTATATCCCAGAATTCTCGTGTATAGTTAAATTTGACTTTGTTATACTTGTTTAGAATCTACTAAAATAAAATGATTAGCAATGAAAAACAATTTGACTTGTGTCATGGAGGGCCCGTACAGCATACTCTGCACGGGGCCCGAAATATCCTAAGGCCGGCACTGACTTACTACTTCGCAGTAGTAAGTTAGTAACGCGTTCAAGAAACTGTCTTTCAGTTCACTGTTCATTAAATATGCAACCCGCGAAACTAAAATGTTTAAAATCTATGCTCGTTTGTCGTCCACAAAGAGGATTTGTCGGCGAGGATCTTCCTGCAGTTTATCAGTAGCGAGTGGGGTTAAAGTTCAGCTGCTTGATCTTCAAGGGACTTAAGTCTACTCTGGTTCGTGGTTGTCGTTAAATCGTAGGAAGCTAGCGAGGCGCACTACTAATTAGTTTGTCTCTTAATAAATTATGTACAACAACGTATTTACAGCACTTTCTGATGTACTTAACATGCGCTATCTTAAGTGCTCAGATAAACACATGCACACATACATATGTCCACGTAGCACATTTACAATGACCCTTAACAAAACAACAAAACAACTTCGAGTCCGTAATTCGCTTTGGTCAGCGACTCGTTTATGAGAACGAATGAGATTATTAGTTTTCGGCTTTTCGGATGTTGACCGCTTGACCGTCGTTAGCGAATTCTTTCTGTCTCTGTCTGTCTGTCTGTCTGTCTGTCTGTCTGTCTCTCTCTCTCTCTCTCTCTCTCTCTCTCTCTCTCTCTCTCTCTCTCTCTCTCTCTCTCTCTCTCTCTCTCTCTACCAGTGGCGGCGCCACGATTTGAAAAGTGGTACGGCAAATTAGAGGGTCTGGGTAACAATGTACGGTGAAATTATGTTTTTTCCGTAAAACCTTTAAAAGTGGTACGGCAAAAGCCGTACAACAAACATAGGCGGCGCCGCCACTGCTCTCTAGCTCTGTTATGCCCCTGTCAGCCCTACACGTCTCCCTCTCCCTCTCTCACTCTCAATTTTTGACAGGCGTGAACAAATCATCTTATGCTATTTATTCTTTACAGTCCAGTCCTTGAAGTTGCAGTATTAAATATTAGTCAAAAGCTGAAACAAATGAAAGACAAGCTAGAAAACAATAAATCCATCTCACCATCATCATCATCATCATCATCATCATCATCATCATCATCATCATCATCATCATCACCACCACCACCACCACCACCACCACCACCACCACCACCACCACCACCACCACCACCACCACCACCACCACCACCACCACCACCACCACCACCACCACCATCATCATCATCATCATCATCATCATCATCATCATCATCATCATCATCATCACCATCATCATCATCATCATCATCATCATCATCATCATCACCACCATCATCATCATCATCATTATTATCATCATCACCACCACCATCCTCATCATTATCATCATCACCACCACCATCATCATAACCACCATCATCAAAACAATAATAATAATCATCATCATCATAACCATAACCATCAGCATCATCATCACCACCACCACCAACATCGGTTGAAAGCGCCAACTAAGTGGAAATGAATAATTTCCAATCTTTTGGTTGTCTGCAATCTCTCGCATTCTTCTCACGTTTAGACCGGGTCGTGTAATACACTGTGGTCTTCTATTAGTTCTATTTTCTTCCAGTCTTGCACATAATTTATTGCGTTGGATTCGGTCATCTGGCATTCTATCCGCATGGCCAAACAAATGGATGCTTTATTCAGCACCGTCGATTAAGTCGTATTCGTTGTTGAAGACTGCATACCGTTATTTAATGACGTCTTGGCTTGTTAAATTGTTTCGTAATAGACTGTGTGCACATGCTGGAGTTATTTCTTCATTTTCGCTTGGTTTCTTCGTTTTATTTCATCAATTAAGTTCTTCATGGTTAATTAAAAGAAACTTTTTGACAGCCAGGAGAATATCTGGCAGGATTCTGCACTTGGCAGAGTGCTATAGTGACCGACCTTTAGCATTTGCAGGGCGCTGTAATTCCATCATCGCAAATTCAATTAACGCGAATCCAACCTGACATTTAATGAAGCATTGGTCCGACCGTTCCTTCACCTAGAGGTGTCGCCTTCTTCATTCCAGACACGATTAATGGAAACAGCCAAAACAACTGGAACCACGCGAAGAGCGTGAAATCACATAGCGCAATTTTCAAAGCCATCTGAGACTAGACTTCATTAGTCTTGGAGAGCAGTGCACAATACAGATGTTGTTGTTGCTGTTTGATGGGTAATGACGCCAAAACGTGACCGAACAAAGACTGCTTATTGGTGTCTTCAACGCAATACCAGAATGTCTGAGACGTGAGCACAGAATGACCCCCACCCCCGTTCCATCACACAGCGAAGAAGGCAGCTTATCCGTTTACAAATTAGGCCACATGGTGAGCAATTGGTAAAGCATCGCTGTTGAAATGTCAGATCAAAAACAACAGGCGAGCGCGAAGTCCCCTTGCAATTAGCGAAGGACTGTAGGTAGGCAAATTTCAAAATAAATATATAATTTTAAGAATGTAATCTTTTTGGATTTTCACCATATGCTCCAGATGCGCACAACACGTCGCTCGCTTCACTTGCAACGCAAGCTGTCCCTATCTGATGCGTGCATTCATTTGCACCAGGGTTGACTGTAACGGTGCCATTCGTGCAGGTCTGTCCTCTGCATTCATCGGCTCAACTCAGTCTTAAAATGCTTAGACTCGGATGAACAGCGGTATAATTAGGTTTGGTCATAATTAGGTTTGGTCATAATTAGGTTTGGTCGTGAGGTCCCCAGGGCTGATACACTGTCTAGAAAACATTTAATCATTAGAATGCTCTACTTAGGAATTTGAACAATAATTGGATTTAAATTAATTTTTTCTTTTCCTTTTATTTAGGCTGCTTGTGCCTGTTCTTGATATGTTCAGTTTCTTGCACTTGCATTTTAACCCGTTTGTTAGCCGCAGTGCGTTTGCAGGCGGAGCATTAAAGTCCGTACTTGATTGCTGACTATCTGTACTTATACTTGATTCTTTTAATGGTAGGCCTAATCCGTATCAAGGAATCACATAGATGCCAATTCCCAGTAGCTCGGATTAGTATGCCAGTACTTTATTTCAGTTTGTTAGTTCTCTCTTCCTAAAATCAGCTAATACTATAATCCATATGATAGTGATGTCACTGGTTGGGTCGGGAGCACCACTGACGAGTTTATTCTTATAAATGGCATACTATACTTACATATATACTAGTTAAAGCTCATAATAATAATAATAATAATAATAATAATAATAATAATAATAATAATAATAATAATAATAATAATAATAATAATAATAGTAGTAATAATAATAATAATCGCTTTTCGCGGCAAGTTTAGGCCTAATAACACATTTGTCTCCATCATGTATCTAATTCCATGAGGGATCCTGTATAGCCTACCTCGGGGCAAAATAATAATAATAATAATAATAATAATAATAATAATAATAATAATAATAATAATAATAATGCTGTGGCGTTCAGCGGTTCCATTGCCAAAGCTCTACCCGACACGGATGAGGTGTAGCCGTTCCAGAAACATAACCCTTTTAATTTCTAAGACCTTGGGGGAATAAAGTACCTCAGGGCAAATAATAATAATAATAACAACAACAACAACAACAACAACAACAACAACAACAACAACAACAACAACAATAACAACAATAACAATAATAATAATAACTACAACGTCAATTTCTATGGCGCCATAACACAGCCTAGCCGTTACAATGGTGCCTCACAGCCAAGTACTCTTCCTCTTAGTATGTATATATATATATATATATATATATATATATATTGTTGCGGGTTGCCTTCTGCCTTCCCGCCATTATCGTCCTCACGTGCACTTACTAACCTTAGTTAAGACGCACCTCGTTTGAAGCTAGAAGTAGGATGGTCTCGTTGGCTATATATAGCAGTGTTCTTGTGTCGACGGGGAGACCGGTTTTAGTTAAGTAAGGCGTAAGACGTGCACTGGTTGTGTCACGCATTGTAAGTACCCTTTTGTGGTCATTTTCAGAGAGTGTACCCTGCGTGGTCGCTACTCATGTTTAATTGCCGGTTCTCCAGTTGTATCTTCCTTTGTGGAGTTTGTGCAGGCGTCTTCTCGGAGAGTCTGTCTTTTGACGTTTCGTTTGTCTTGTATGTGTGAGTATCGTTTCAATTATGTACATAGTGTAAATATACGTTTTATCAATATTGCGAAAGTCTTTGTTTTTCTTGTCATTTCTCATATCATTCTAACTCACATTTCACCTCTAGACTAACAAGCTAACATATGGGCGCTCGTCCTTAAGAATTTACCGTTTTCAGTTTTGTAAAATTGGAAATTGGAATTGCGTATTTGACGGTCTAACATTTGACGTCGTCCGAAGCTATTTGAAGTATTAAAAGCTGAATTTTGAACTTGAATTTTGAAAGTGAAGTTTAAAGTACGGAAATTGGGAATTTTGAATAGAAGAATTTTGAATTGTTATAGTCGTTTTGTTTGAATTGAGTTGCATAAGTTTCTAAAATGGAAAATTCGCTACCGTTTAAGCCTTTGGAATGTGCAGATATTTTCGATATGTCTGTCGAAGAGATGAGGGAAAGATTAAAAATTTTAGGACTAGAAATTATAACTTTCAATGAGGAAAAGCTGTGGAAAATGGTCTGGGTATTTCTTGACGAATTAAACAGAAAAGATTTTGAAATTTGGGAACAGAAGGTTGACGAGGAACGAGTTCGAATTCATGAGCAGAAAATGAAAGAGTATGAAATGGATATAGCACGTCTGAAAGCGACGATGAGTGTAGAATTTGTCACGGGCATAGATATGTCTGTACAAGTGAAGGATGGGCCGACTAAAATGGTCGACGCTGGCTACTTGTCATTCTGTTCGTCTGGCCATGTGTATACGCCCACTGGACTTTCTCGCAATATTGTTGTGTTAAGAGATACGGCAACGGAGACTGTGTGGCATGACGATCGCTAGGGCTCCTAGAGCCGACGGCACAAAGAGAGAGAAGAGATACTGGTTCTTTGCAAAGCTTGGCTAGCAAGGAATTATTGCATGCTAATGAGTTCTCTGACACCGGTGAGGTCGCCTTATTAGAGGTATTTCGGGTGTCACGTTTCGAGTTCCTTTGGTCGAAATTCGAGTTGAGACTAAATTTGCTAACGGCACTATCTTATGTGGGTTGGTAGACCATTTGCCACCTGGCATTCATGTTCTGATTGCTAACGACTTGGATAGTCCACAAGATCAGATAAATGTGGGAGTGACTACGCGCGCTCAAGTAAAATTGACCGATTCTGGCTCTTTACCTGTGTCGCATACTCAATCTGTAGAAGATAAGTCTGCTTATATAAATGTGCAGTTAGACGTAGACTTGAGTGCCTTATTCAAAGAGTCTACTGCAGTGCATGCTGATTTAACCAATGTAGTGTCGCGCGAGACTTTAATTAATATGCAGAAAGCCGATACGACTTTGCTTCCCTTGTATCAGCTGGTTGAACGAAGGGATGGGCAGTATGTGGAACGCCAATCGTATTCGATTGTTAACGGAATTTTGGTGAGGCAGTGGAAGAATTTAGATACGCCTGATGATTTAGGGTATACGCAAATTGTTGTTCCTACGCAGTTGCGTGCTAAGTTATTGTACGTTGCTCATGATATCCCTGCAAGTGGTCACTTGGGTGTGAAGAAAACTTTGGACCGCTTAATGCGTCATTTTCATTGGCCTGGCATTAATTCTTCTGTTCGTACCTATTGTCGAACATGTGATGTCTGTCAGAGACTAGGTAAGGGGGCACCTCCCTCTCGGGCGCCTCTGATAAATCTTCCTGTCATAGCGGAACCTTTTTCCCGCTTGGCAATCGATACGGTTGGACCCCTAAGTGTGTGTGATGGTACGAGGAATCGTTTCATACTTACCGTTATTGACTTGGCAACACACTATCCTTTTGCATTTCCGTTGAGAAACCACACGGCGCATGATGTAGCGAAATGCTTAATATCTGTGTTCACAATGTTTGGGTTTCCAACTGAGATTTTGTCGGATTGTGGCACTGACTTCATGTCTGATTTGATGCAAATTTTTCTGCAAGAATGTGGTGTGGTGCAGTTGAAAACTAGTCCGTATCATCCTCAGAGTAATGGTTGTTGCGAGAAATTTAACAGAACGTTGAAAGATATGCTTAAGGCAATTGTTGAGGATTTTCCTGGCAACTGTGATCAAATTTTGCCATGGGTTCTATTTGCCTACCGTGAAGTTCCTGTACAAGGACTAGGTTTCAGTAGTTTTGATCTTGTCTTTGGAAGGTGTGTGAATGGACCTTTACGTTTGATAAACCAGAGTTGGTTGAATGATGATGGTTTGTCTGGAGTGAGTAAGACAAATCTGGTTGACTTTGTAATGGATTTGCGTGAACGAATTCGTACGTCTGTACGTATGGCGAATGAGAATGCGTTAGTCGCACAGTCGAAATCAAAACAATGGTATGATAGGTGTGCAAAAGCTGTTGACTTTGAAATTGGACAGCAAGTTTTGTTGCTCTTACCGTTGATTGGGAAGCCACTTGAGGCTAAGTATGCTGGCCCATATGTCGTTTTGGAACGGTTGGGACCTGTTGATTATTTGGTTGCCACTCCGGATAGACGGAAATGTAAACGTGTTGTGCATGTCAACCTCATGAAGAAATATGAGTCGCGTGTTGATTGTACGCCTACACTTGATGTCGGTTTGGTTGTGCCTGCAAGTGTGAATGTGTCTGAGTCGCCTAAACTAGAAGAGGTGGTCGCAAATAGTCCTTTGGATTTTGTGCAACGGGATGAATTGCTGGGCATGCTTGGTACGTTTAAGGGTGTGTTTAGCGATGTACCTGGCAAGACTTCACTTATTGCACACCGTATTGAGTTGATACCTGGTGCACGACCAGTACGGCAGACAGCCTATCGGTTGCATCCTGAGCGTATGGCACAGGTAGACAACGAGATTAAAGGTCTAATTGAAGAAGGCATTGTAGAGGAGTCCGAAAGTGCGTGGGCTTCGCCTATTGTACTTGTACCTAAATCGGATGGGTCTCTGCGGCTGTGCACAGACTTTCGTAAGTTGAATGCGCTTACGGTAGCCGATCCTTTTCCGATGCCACGTGTAGAATCGTTAATTGACAAGGTTGGACAAGCCAAATTTCTGACTAAGCTTGACGCGACACGTGGTTTCTGGCAAGTTCCGATTGATAGTAAATCAATCCCTTTAACTGGATTTGTTACCCCACATGGTCATTACCAGTGGCGCTACATGGCGTTCGGTTTGAGAAACGCACCTGCCTCATTTTCACGTTTGGTTGCGAAACTGTTGCATGGTTTAGATGAGTTTTGTGATGGATATTTGGATGACTTGATAATTTTCAGTGGTTCTTGGAATGATCATTTATCTCACTTGGAAAGAGTGTTAACACGCATTGCTAACGCTAAACTTACATTGAATTTGAAGAAGTGTGTCTTTGCTAATGCAGAGATAGATTTTCTGGGTCACCATATTGGTTTGAACTCTATTCAGCCACGCATGCAGAAGGTCGAGTCTTTGCTAAGATTTCCGCGTCCTGAAAATAAGAAGCAGGTTCAATCTTTTCTGGGTTTGGCTGGTTATTACCGCAAATTTCTGGCGCATTACTCTCAGTTAACGTTACCTCTTACTTTGTTACTTAAGAAAGGTCACAGGTTTACTTGGTCTCCTGAGGCTGAGAATGCATTCATTGATTTGAAGTCTAGGATGGCTTCGCGGCCTATACTTAAACCGCCAGATTTTGACAAACCCTTTTATTTGGCTGTAGATGCTTCGTACTTTTGTTTGGGAGGTTGTCTATTTCAGATAACTGACGAGATTGAACACCCGGTCTGCTACCTGAGTCGGAAGTTGAGCTCGGCTGAAGTACGCTATTCGACAATTGAGAAGGAGGCACTTGCGCTGGTGGTCGGTATACGCGCGTTCAGCGTGTACTTTGGTTCCGCTCCAGTGGTTGTCTATACGGACCATAGTCCACTACAGTTCATAAATCGCATGGCTCCTTCGAATGCGAAACTTTTGCGATGGAGTCTTGAACTTCAACAATATTCCTTGAACATTAAGCATCGGCGTGGTCGAGACAATGTGTTACCAGACATATTAAGTCGCCCCTCAGTTTAAATGTGCGAACTTTCCATTGATTTCTACGGACTGTCAGTCTCTTGCATTAAGCCTACATAGATGATTCTTTTTTGTGTTGTAAACGTTTCTAGTGGACTGATATGTTATGAACTTTAGAGATAGTTTCAATTCATGTACATTTGTAGTTTTTGCATGGTCGGAAACACTTTAAATGTTTCCTCTTTTTCGTTGTCGGGGGGTCTGTTGCGGGTTGCCTTCTGCCTTCCCGCCATTATCGTCCTCACGTGCACTTACTAACCTTAGTTAAGACGCACCTCGTTTGAAGCTAGAAGTAGGATGGTCTCGTTGGCTATATATAGCAGTGTTCTTGTGTCGACGGGGAGACCGGTTTTAGTTAAGTAAGGCGTAAGACGTGCACTGGTTGTGTCACGCATTGTAAGTACCCTTTTGTGGTCATTTTCAGAGAGTGTACCCTGCGTGGTCGCTACTCATGTTTAATTGCCGGTTCTCCAGCTGTATCTTCCTTTGTGGAGTTTGTGCAGGCGTCTTCTCGGAGAGTCTGTCTTTTGACGTTTCGTTTGTCTTGTATATGTGAGTATCGTTTCAATTATGTACATAGTGTAAATATACGTTTTATCAATATTGCGAAAGTCTTTGTTTTTCTTGTCATTTCTCATATCATTCTAACTCACATTTCACCTCTAGACTAACAAGCTAACAATATATATATATATATATATATATATATATATATGTATATCAAAGCTCGAGGGTACGCGTATCCTAAAATAGAATACGTTAAAATACGTACGTACCCTTCCAAAAATACAATACGCGTATGGTACGTATCATACACGAAAATTTTATTTATGGTTTACTTGGCGACCCATAGCCTTCGTATAATCTGACGTATAATCTGACGTCAACAGTATGCGTCATTGAAACCGGTACTTCCGGTAGCGTAGCAGTAAATTTAATTCGATAAATTCTTCGGTTATAATTAATTGTTCAACTGTTCAACCTTTTGCTTGGAGTTGGACTTTGAAGTGCTGCAGCAGAACTGAGCCGACTGACTGACATTAGTGCATTAAGTGCAATGTATGCTGGATAAATATAGACCTACAATATAGCAATGCAGCAATTTACTACGCTGTAGGCCCTATACTGGGTTGTGATTGTTTGCTTAAATTAAATTGAACATTCTTATAATGAGGCTAAATGAGCAATGACGTGGCTAACGTATTTTTGTATTGTTTACGTATACCTAAAATAGGGTACGTTAAAAAACGTACGTACCTTTCGAAAAATTGAATACGTATGGTACGTACCCTCGAGCTTTGATATATATATATATATATATATATATATATATATATATATATATATATATACATATAGTTTCCATATAGTGTCCGTCCGGATAAACGCTACGTCACAAACGCTTTCTGTTCTATTGTGAAACATACACCGGTTGTGTTGACGACGGCTGTCTTGACGACGGGGATAAGTAACGATACATTATAGGCCTATATTATGACGTCATGATATGACGGGAAAATACACTAGTATACATATAGTTTCCTTATATGCAAATTTGTCCGTCGTATGACGCTACGTCACAAACGGCTTCTGTTTTATTGTGAAACCGTTTGTGACGTCAGTACTGTCGTTTTGACGACGGCCTTGACGACGGCGATCAACGACCAACGATATACACTGCCGTCATAATCATGACGGGGAAATACACTAGTATATATATATATATATATATATATATATATATATATATATATATATATATATCAATGTGTTTATTGCATCAAATGAC
This sequence comes from Allolobophora icterica, assembly GCA_963556255.1. Classification (NCBI taxonomy): domain Eukaryota; kingdom Metazoa; phylum Annelida; class Clitellata; order Crassiclitellata; family Lumbricidae; genus Allolobophora; species Allolobophora icterica. The sequence continues at coordinate 73,109,985 of OY744605.1, forward strand.
AACCCAGTAACAAAGCTAATTACAATTCAATTGCACATGTTACATTAATAGTAGTTTAGATTCAGATCTGGAAAAAAGAGATGTTATTTATATCTGTGGATTTTTTATTCTGCACGTTTGCAAGAGACCGAGAAGCTTACATGTCATTTCACTTAGTGACTGGCATCTGAGGCAATGGGCATCCCCAAAGGGATGTGAGTCCCGCTAGACGGGGATACCCTATTAGTTCGAATAACCTAAATCTGGATGGCTAATTAGTTGTGGATCCTCTCGTTTTCCATTGAAAATTTTGTAAGGATTAGGGCCTAAATCTTGTAAACCGGGGGTTAATAATAAAAAAATGGTCTTAACTATCCTTAACTAATGAAACTTAAATACTGCACTCTTGTGCGAGGCTCTAGCGCTGCTCCGCCCCCGGACCCGACCGACCATATTACATACTTTAGTCGTTATTTTACTACACTGTCACTCAGTCTTGTTGTCCTCGAGACCAAGGTCTTGGTCTCGAGTGCACTCGAGTTCGTTTTTAAAAGTCTTGGTCTTGAGGTTCAAGGTCTTGGTCTTGAGGTTCAAGGTCTTGGTCTTGGTCTTGGTCTTGGTCTTGAGGTTCAAAGTCTTGGTCTTGGTCTCGCAAGACCAAGACCAAGACCGGCTGTCAATATGAACAGTCATTTAACAGAACTCAAGAATTCTGTATCAAGCCTGCATGCTTGCATCATACGACCAATATCTATGGATGGATACAAGTCTTGTTGGTCAGGAAAACCCATTGGCAGCAGCAACAGTTATTCTGTATCAGACAGTATGATAAACCTTCAAAAGGGCTCACTATCTGTACATTTACACCCAGTGCTTGAAAAGCTTCCCTGTGTGTGTCAGCGACTTCAGCACCTGTAGAACGTATTTTTTCACATGGCGGAATTTTATGAGGCCCACCAGGCACGTCTTGGTCAGAAAATTCTGAGCGCATTGGTTTTTATAAAATACAAAAGGCATTTGGAATAATAGTTTGCATGAAGGACTTTTGAATACAAATTCGGATTTCTCTGCAGTTTGCATTTAAAGTTAATTTGCTTGAATAAAATAAAAGACTCATGTTTTCATTAAAATAGCGAATATTCCGACTTGACAATTTTAGAAGTCTTGACCTGATTGCGATTTTTTGGGTCTTGGTCTTGGTCTTGAGGTTCAAGGTCTTGGTCTTGGTCTCGAGGTTCAAGGTCCTGGTCTTGGTCTTGAGGTTCAAGGTCTTGGTCTTGGTCTTGGTCTTGAGGTTCAAAGTCTTGGTCTTGGTCTCGCAAGACCAAGACCAAGACCGGCTGTCAATATGAACAGTCATTTAACAGAACTCAAGAATTCTGTATCAAGCCTGCATGCTTGCATCATACGACCAATATCTATGGATGGATACGTCTTGTTGGTCAGGAAAACCCATTGGCAGCAGCAACAGTTATTCTGTATCAGACGGTATGATAAACCTTCAAAAGGGCTCACTATCTGTACATTTACATCCAGTGCTTGAAAAGCTTCCCTGTGTGTGTCAGCGACTTCAGCACCTGTAGAACGTATTTTTTCACATGGTGGAATTTTATGAAGCCCACCAGGCACGTCTTGGTCAGAAAATTCTGAGCGCATTGGTTTTTATAAAATACAAAAGGCATTTGGAATAATAGTTTGCATGAAGGACTTTTGAATACAAATTCGGATTTCTCTGCAGTTTGCATTTAAAGTTAATTTGCTTGAATAAAATAAAAGACTCATGTTTTCATTAAAATAGCGAATATTCCGACTTGACAATTTTAGAAGTCTTGACCTGATTGCGATTTTTTGGGTCTTGGTCTTGAGGTTCAAGGTCTTGGTCTTGGTCTTGGTCTTGGTCTCGAGGTTCAAGGTCTTGGTCTTGGTCTTGAGGTTCAAGGTCTTGGTCTTGGTCTTGGTCTTGGTCTTGAGGTTCAAGGTCTTGGTCTTGGTCTTGGTCTTGAGGTTTATGGTCTTGACAACAAGACTGCTGTCACTTATTCAAGATATAATCTCTCATTCGTTTCTTAAACTCATGTCTATTTCTAACAGACCGTATTTCTAACGGGACCGAATTCCAGACCTGCGGTCCAGTGGACTTAATATTGAATCATCTGAGGTTGGTGCGCGTCTTAATGGGTCTGTATAATGACGCTCCTCTAGTATTGTGGTCATGTGTCGATGAAGCTGTAGAGAAGTAGTCGAAGAATGATGCGGGTAATAACTTATGCTCAAAGCAGTAAAGGAGGTCCGCGATTTGATAAATTTTTATTTGATTAATGGTCAGTATTTTTAAATCTTTAAAGATTGGTTCCGAGTGAGCATCTCTTTTGCCTCCCTGGATCATTCTAATGGCTTTTTTCTGCAGTATTATCAATTTTTGCAATCGTGACTGATAATTAGTGGTCCATATAAAGTTACAGTAGTTTAGATAGGGGTAGATTAGCGTGTAATATAAATTCATTTTTATTTCTCTTGGTAGTAGATATGCTATTCTGGACATAATGCCAATATTTTTAGGTATTTTTAGTGCAATATAGTCGATATGCGTTTTCCAGGTGAGGTGTTGATCAATGAATATTCCCAAGAATTTAGTGTAGTCCACTTGTGTGATAGGCGTGTCATTTAGTGACAGTGACCACTTTATTGGCTTAATCTTTCTATAAGACTTAAATATGATAAAGTTGGTTTTATCGGTATTTAGAGTAAGTTTGTTGGCAGTAAACCAACTATTAACTTTAACCAGTTCTTGGTAAACCGTTTCCATAAGAGCCACACTGGAGGGATTAGTGTAAACAATATTAGTATCATCCGCGAATAATCTATACATATAGTTTCCTTATATGCAAATTTGTCCGTCGTAGGACGCTACGTCACAAACGGCTTCTGTTCTATTGTGAAACCGTTTGTGACGTCAGTACTGCCGTCTTGACGACGGCGATCTTGACGACGGCCTTGACGACGGCGATCAACGACCAACGATATACACTGCCGTCATAATCATGACGGGCAAATACACTAGTAAGAAATAAAAGACTGAAGATACCCTGGCTAAGTCATTTATATATAATAAAAATAAGAGCGGTCCTAAATTAGATCCTTGAGGAACACCGAAGGATATGGTTGCCGAGTCTGATAAAGCCCCGTTACATAAAACATTTTGAGAGCGAAGTTCGAGGTAACTATCAAACCATTTCAATTGCACTCCCCTGATCCCATAATTGTTCATTTTTTTAGTAGTATGGCATGGTCGACGGTGTCGAACGCCTTAGCTAGATCTAAGAAAATTCCTATCGAGTATTCGTTATTGTCTATTGCTTTGGAAATCTTATCTTCCATGTCAAGCAGTGCCATAAACGTTGGATGCCCTGTTTGAAATCCATGCTGGGCGGTATGTATTAAATTTCTTTTTTGGATAAAGGAACTGAGCCTGTCGTACATGATTTTTTCTAGGAATTTCCCAAAGAATGGAAGTACAGATATGGGCCTATTATTTATGATGCTTTTTTTAATTCCTTTTTTAAATATGGGTATAACTTTTGCAGCATTTAGTAAGTTCGGCACTATCCCATTCGACAAGGAGCTATTTATAATTTCTGCAAGAGGTCTTGCAATTAAACGTAGACTATGTAATGCTGTAATCGGGTCGATTTCATCGAGTCCTTTCGTATGTGATTTTTTAAAACTAAGTCCTACTTTCATAATTTCCTCAGGCGATGTCAGGAGTAGACCCATAGATGATAGGGAGGGTGGACTGTGGAGGCAAATAATCTTGACAGCAGGCGGTAGAAACAGGTAACCTTTTTGCTAGCTCATTGGGTAAATTTATAAGGTATTCGTTAAATTTATTAGCCATTATTCCCGGATCTTCTATTCTATTATTATCAACTATTAGTATATCAATGTTCGAGCTTTTACGTTCAATTAGTAGGGCGGATCGACTAAACTTCCAAGTTGCTTTTAGGTCGTTATGACATTTAAGAAATTGAGTCGCATAGTAGGCTTTCTCCGCATTTATTCTTACGTTTTTGAATTTATTTCTATATATGGTAAATTTCCTTTTACTTTCATCATTAGGATTTTTTAAGTATTTGACATATAAGGAATTTTTTCCTGCAAGATTTTAATAACCCTGGAGTCATCCAAGTTTTTTTCGGATTGGCCTTTTTAGGTCCGGTCTTACTTTGCAGTGGAAAGGCTTCGTTGTAAGTATCTTTGTAAGAATGAAAAAAACGATTCATAAGCCTCGTTTGTGGATGTGGGACGCGGTGGTGTAGTGGTATGCTCTGTGCCTTGAAACCGGAGGGTCGCAGGTTCGAATCTACCTCAAGGCACTGCGTAGCGAACTTGGACAAGTTGCTCACTCACAATTGTCTGTGAGGAAGACAACGGGAAACCACCTCACTCATCTCATCCCTGTGTGGCATAAAGCCAATGGACCTGCCTTCAGGCAGTTAACTCATCATCATCATCATCATCATCATCATCATCATCATCATCATCATCATCATCATCATCATCATCATCATCATCATCATCATCATCATCATCATCATCATCATCATCATCATCATCATCATCATCATCATCATCATCATCATCATCATCATCATCATCATCATCATCAGAAACGTATTTGAAACTGATGACGAAAATGTCTGACTACGAACAAAGATGAATTATGAATCATTCTTCAGTACCTCGGAAATGTTGCCGACTAAGAATGTAGGATTAATGTTCCCTTCGGCGTCCACTAATGGACTATTACATCACGATTTGGGGCCGTTATGACTACGGAAAGCCATTTCTATAACAATACCATTGCTGTATATCATACTTCACGCTGTCTATTGGCCACGGAGTATCCAACGGATACACGCTTCTTGTTACTTCATCGCTGCGTCGTAATCCTAATCGTAATCTGCAAATTTATGAAGTGTTACTCCATAGTTAAGCGCAAGGGCACAAGCTTATTCACGAGCGCTGTGTCGTATAAGAGGGGGTTGTCCAGAGATCGATGTCCAATGGAGGTCCGAGTCCGGTTGCCAGAAAGACTAGAGAGAGAGTAGAAAGAGCGGCTGCTAAGGCGGGTTTCGTGGAGAACGAGAAAGTTTTGAAGGCGGAGGATCAGATTGATTAGGCAGAGGAGCCTGAGGTAGGTGATGGTGGGTGAGTGGGGCGGTATTGGTGAAGGAACTAAGAATATGCGGAGTTCATGGGGAAGTTCGTTTCAGAGTCGAGGTGCGGTGAGGGACATGGATCGGTTGGAGAAATTGAAACTTGCAGTTACTGGGGACGGGAGAGAGTAAGATAGGTGGAGGATCTGGTAGAGCTGGGTGGCTGGATGATGAAGAGTTCTTGTAGCTACCGAAGCAGGTGCGCGAGAGGTTGGATGTGATTAAAGAAGGAGAAATGCGGATCAAAAGCAATGCCAAGTGTGAGCACAGGCGAGTCGGAGACGAGTCCGAGTTGGAAGTGAAAGAAGAAGAGTGGATGGGTAGGTGTATGAAAGGGTTTGGGTTTTTCTTGATCTGATATGGGAGGCCAAGGATAATAAATTCCATAGGTGTAATTTTTTGGGGTGCGAGGGGTACCCGTACCCCCACACCTTTTGAACAATGCCAATCAATATTTTATTACTGTGCCTTCCCAGAGATCGCAGTCTCAGCCTTGCTTCGTGTGTGTAAGAAATTGGCAGTGATAGGCAGTGATAGTTAACTGAAAAGTTGTTAACTTTTAGTTTAACTAAACTTTTTTAGTTAAGGATGAAGTTTAACTAAAAAAATTAGTTTAATTAAAATCATAGTTTAACTAAATAGTTTAGTTGCTAACTAAAAAGTTTAACTAAAAAAATCAGCAATATGTAACTATTTTCCGCAATGAACATTGAATGCTGTTAACAACTCAACGCGAAACTCATTGATTAACACTGCATGGTTTTAGCATTAACAGCCTGTGTTTTCAAATTCATACACTAGGCCTACTAAAAGGATGCCTGGACGTCTGGGTAAAGATAATAGTCAACAGAAGGGGATTTTATGAGATGACTCAGAGGTGTAGTGTAAGGTTGAAGAGAAGTGGCCCTAGGACGGAGCTTTGAGAATCACCGCAAGAGAGTGGGAAGGGCTGTAAACAGTGGCTAGCGGCTTTGACAGAGAAGGCGCGGGAAGGCAAGTAAGATTGGAACCAGAGTATGGCAGTTTCAGAGACGCCTAAGCAAGAGGACAGTCGAAGAAGAAGTAGGTCTTCATCTATGGTGTCGAAAGCGGCAGAGATGTCGAGGAGACAGAGACAGAAGACTTGTTGATGACTAACAGCAGAGACCAGTTTATTATACAGAGAGACAAGCAAAGTTTCTGTGGAGTAATGCTTAGCGAAACCAGATTGGTGGGGGTAGAGGAGTGAGCTGCAAAAAAGCTAGTCGTTCAGCCGGGCAAGGACAATGCGTGGGTTAGTTTAAATAAAAAGGGAAGATTGGAGATGGGGCTATAGTTAGAGAGGCTTTTCTTGCCGAAATTAGTTTTTTAGTATGGGAACGACAGCATTCGCTCTGCTTATTGTTTTCCAAGAAAAAGTCATATCAGTTGCAGTAACATTCAAATGAATCTTCTTTATAAGCCAATTCCTCGTTGGAAAACTAGCCTTGCTTCATTTATGACAAGAATTTCATCAACGCGGCCCCAACAACACAGTGTATTTATAGCGGCGGTCATGATATGTCTACTGTGGGCGAATTTCTAGTTACGTCGTTCGTCGAGTTTCTCGTACGTCTCAAGTCATTTTGAGAGACGCGCCTCCTATATGTCAAGGATATAACTAAGGCTTGATATTAAATATTTCACACATACAAGCATTTTGCGCCAAGGCCATTTCGGGTATCAATAGTTACTGCAATTCTGGTTCTTGCGGATCATCGGAGGACGCCATTTTGTTTCTTGACTAGTCGGACTAGTTCAATATTACATCTAACCAATTGTAATGTAACGTTCGTCTCTCAACACGCACACACTGCCTGGCAGTGTTATGCAGTTTATATGATGCTGGTAGGTGTTGTAAAGTGAAACTTATAGAGCCCAGTTAGTGCCTGGAAGGGCTACCGTTCGTGGTCCACTGAGGGTAGCCCATCATACATGAATACATACATACATACATACATACATACATACATACATACATACATACATACATACATACATACATACATACATACATACACATTACATAAGTGCATAAGTGCATATATACATGGATAGATACATAAACACATAATATGTATACATCTATGCACGTATGTATGTGTGTGTATGTATGTATGTATGCATGTATCTATGTATGTATGCATGCATGTATGTATATATGTATGTATGCATGTGTCCATGTATGTATGTATGTATGTATGTATGTATGTATGTATGTGCATGCATGTATGTATGTATGTATGTATGCATGTATGAAACTATGTATGTATGTATGTATGTATGTATGTATGTATGTATGTATGTATGTGTGTGTATGTATGTATGTGTGTACGCATGTATGCATGTGTGTGTGTTTATGTAGGTATGTATGTGTGTAAGTATGTGTGTATCTATGCATGTATGTATGTATGTATGTATGTATGTATGTATGTATGTATGTATGTATGTATGTATGTATGTATGTATGTATGTATGTATGTATGTATGTATGTATGTATGTATGTATGTATGTATGTATGCATGCATATATGTGCCTTTTACCTCTGTGTCTGGATTTCATTTCCTCGATGTAAATAGTTATACACAAATAGTAACACATACACGTGTACATACAAATACAAAATGCAGACATGCATAGCTCTATTTTTACAAGAATTCATTCATCCGTATATACATATCATAAAGGCCTGTGCGCATTTGTAGGAAACGAGGCAAGACCTATTGAGTCGTGACGGAGAAAGTATTCTATAGCGGTAACGATCTAAGGCCCTAAGCCATTAATTTTCGCTATTCTTCCGCAAATAAGCCTTCCCTCCTGCGTATTTACAGTATGCAGTCGTTCTGATATCGAGGTAAAGGCAACAAGCCAACCTGAACGGCTTTTGACATAATATTAGATGTTGAACAACGGAAACTGCAACTTTTATTTCGAATAATTACTGGACCACTGTATCACTTTTATCAAGACAAATTGAGCTGCTCAGCGGACTTTTAATCGCTGATGCAAAGCTGGAGATAATCTATACATTTATCCGAGGTACACATCCAGCTTTCTGGATTTAAAGAATAATATTGCTAATGGAAATAAGTACACTAAAGGCAGCTGATAAATTAGAGAAAAGTAATTGCGACAAGGGGTTCTAAGACCTTATGCTTGGGAAGTGCGTAATACCCAGATAACAGGCACTGTGGATATCGTTGTCATAACAGAAATCATTATGGCTTCTGCAAACCACTCATATTCTACATAGACGGTGTTCGTACCTGTTACAGGCGTATGATTGCTAATGCAGGTGCCTTTACCTGTGCGTCAGAGGTTCGAATCCTCAATGCATCATGTGAATTTTACAGTTTCTTGTCTGGCCAATTGCTCCGTGTAAAGGGAGGTTGAGCAACTGTTCCACTGACGTTGTTTTGTTCACGCTTCAACCAAAAGATATCTCAACCACAGGACTTCAATACACTAAGACCCAATTTAAAAGCCTCTAGCCCACCATACTGTACCTTACGCTATCCTATTCGACCCTGCTCTGCCTCACTCTACCTTGCCACAGCCTACCCTACTCCGCTCATCACCCCACTTCACCCTACCATGCCATATCCTTATTTTCCTATCTTACCACACCATACCCTACCTCAACCTATCCTACTACATCCTACCCTATCCTACTATATCCTATACCACCATTTCTCACCTACCGTACTCTTCCATACCAGTGATGTTATCGTTAACGAAAACGAAATAAAAACGAAAAAGAAAAGTCAATCGTTAACGAAAACGAAAACTAAAACGAAAAAGATTTTAGAAATGGAAACGAAATAAAAACGAAAACGAAAAAGATTTTGGAAACGAAAACTAAATAAAAACGAAAAAGAATGGATGTAAAACTAATAAAAACTAAAACGAAAATGATTTTTGGAACGAAAAGTATTGAAAATCCAACCATGTATTTTATTAAAAACAAGATTCGAAAATGAAAATCCAACCAAGGCGGCCCATCTCTTTTATTAAATTATCGGCGCGGCAGTTGAACGGCACATGTCTACATATCTAAAATTATTCCTGTTTGCGGTCTACAATTTCTGTCAAACTGTGGGTGCATGTTTACGAAATTTCTTATTAATAATGAGTCTAGTAAAGCTTTTATCCGGTAGGATACGCGAAAGTATTGTATGGGATTACTTTATATATGAAGAAGATAACGACAAAAGCCGATGTACAGTTCTGAATGACAAAGGAGAGCACGTGTGGTGTTCGCATAGCTGGTACGTATACCTACGCAATTTACGCATCATACTCGTTACTTTTTCCGCATCCGTCTTTTGGCTACACACCCTTACTTTAGTACGTGAAAATATAGTAATCACAATAAGAAACATATTTTGTAATTTTTTTATTGCAGCTAAAAATCCAACAAATCTTAAAACGCACATAGGTCATAACCATGCCGAGGTTCACACACTCTTAAATTCAAAGGAAGGTAGAAACAAGAGAACACAGTCTAAGCGTAAAGTGGAGGATAGGGAGAGCCCGTCAATACAGACTCTGGATGCCTGCATTTCAAGAAAAGAACCTCATACACGACTGATTCTACAGAATATATAAAGCGATTAGAGTCTATAACCAACTTTATCATAACCATAACCACCAGTTTATTGGTCCATCAACACGTTTACAGTACACGTTATACATAAATCGTCTTACACTATGAATGCTCGGATGGGCACAACTGGGGCACCTGAACGGACCTAAGTCCCGCTAATAAGGGTCTCAAGTAATTTCTTCTTCATCAAAGGTAAGCTAACCTACTTTTTCAGAACTTACATTTAAAGTAAAATTATGTGAAAAACGAAAACTAAAACTAAAATGATTTGAAAAACGAAAACTAAAATGATTTGGTTTTGAGAAACTGAAACTAAACTAAAACTAAAATGATTTCAGGAATAGAAACGAAATAGAAACGAAAATGATTGAAAACTAAAAAACTAAAACTAAAACTAAATAGAAATGATTGACACCTGACAGAAATAGAAACTAAAACTAAAATGATTTTAGGAACGAAAATAACACTGCTACTCACTTTACCCTACCATACTACACCCGAACCTGCCATACCATACCTACCCTATCTTACTCTATTCTACTCTACCCTACTCTACCCTATACAGCCATACCCCACCTACCCGACCCTACCGTACTCCACCCTGCCATACAGTGCCATACTCGACGTAACCAAGACTTTTGCCTGATAACTGAGACAATAAAAAATTATATTAGCATTCGATAACCACGTAATTAGAAATTAGATACTTTGCAGGTGTAGGCTACGCACATATTTATGTATGTAACCTATACCTACACAGTATTTAATTTCTAATTAAGGTCATTAGAAATTTGAAGATATGAAAAAAATCAAGAAGAAAAAAATTTGATCACACGAAACTGTGATATCATCAGCAAAAAATACGTGGAAGGAAAAACTCGTTGAAATGTTTTCCTTTTAAATCCAGTGCGTTCGTCACCTAACGATCCATAAGGGAAACAGACTATCATCCCCAATGTTCAGAATCGAACGACGGCACCACTGGTAAACTTTAGTGCAATTGCCCAATTAAGTCGGAAATGTTAACACACCGCTGTAGATTATGCTAGGTAATAATAACGCATATAAGGCTAATAGAGAATAATACAGAGAAATAAAGAGAAATAAAAAGTATTAAATTGAATAAAAGAGTAATTCAGAATAACAAAGAGAAATAAAGAGTAAAAAATAGTAATGCAGACAAATAAAGGAGTAATAAATAGTAATAAAGAGCAATAAATTGAATTAAAGAGTAATTCAGAGTAATAAAGGAGTAATAAATAGTAATAAAGAGCAATAAATTGAATTAAAGAGTAATTCAGAGTAATAAAAGAGTAATAAATAGTAATGCAGACAGATAAAAGAGTAATTCACAGTAATAAAGAGAAGCAAAGAGTAATAAAGAGTAATGTAGACAAAATAAAAGAGTAATAAAGAGTGACAAGGAGTCTAACTGACTTCCGCCTGAGAAATTCATAGGACGTGCAATGGCATCCAAACGATCGATACTCAGAGCCACCAAGACATACGTCGACGCGTAGGTCACCACAGCCTACAATGAATGACGATGCACAGTCAATAGAATGAATGCAATGCGATACAATGTGATATAATGCTGTATAATGTTCTGTAACGTGATGCAATGTTATGCAATGTTATGTAATGTTATGTAATGTTATGTAATGTGATGCCATTGTAAGGTTAGAAATAGAATCTGCCTTAAGCAGTAACGGTTGTTCAACATGAGGCCATTTCATTAGTCTCGAATGCAGGGGCGTCTACACCATAGAAACCTTGGAGCAAATGCTCCATCCAAGAAATAGGGGGAGAGGGGAAGGTATATCAGTGTGTGTGCCACCATTTTAGGATGGGGAAGGAAGGGGAAAAGGAAGAAGAGGGGGAAAGGGGAAGTTGCTCTAATGACTTAGGGGGAATAGACGCCCCTGCTCGTATGGCACAGAACTTTGAAACATATGAAATAGATGACCAGTTTTGCAGATGATATTACTTTTAAGGATGACCAGTACCTTCAAGGAGCGAACCGTTTTGTATATGACATTACTTTCAAAGATGACCAGTATACCTTCAAGGAGCGAACCGTTTTGCATATGACATTACTTTTAAAGATGACCAGTACCTTCAAGGAGCGAACCGTTTTGTATATGACATTACTTTCAGAGATGACCAGTACCTTCAAGGAGCGAACCGTTTTGTAGATGACATTACTTTTAAAGATGACCAGTACCTTCAAGGAGCGAACCGTTTTGTAGATGACATTACTTTTAAAGATGACCAG
>OY744605.1:73122279-73152279 GCA_963556255.1 Allolobophora icterica
TCTCTCTCCCTTCTCTCTTTCTCTCTCTCTCTCTCCCTTCTCTCTCTCCCTTCTCTCTCTCCCTTCTCTCTCTCTCTCCCTTCTCTCTCTCTCTCCCTTCTCTCTCTCTCCCTTCTCTCTCTCTCCCTTCTCTCTCTCTCTCCTCTCCCTTCTCTCTCTCTCCCCTTCTCTCTCTCTCTCCCCTTCTCCTCTCTCTCCCTTCTCTCTCTCTCCTCCCTTCTCTCTCTCTCTCCCCTTCTCTCTCTCTCTCTCTCTCTCTCTCTCTCCCCTTCTCTCTCTCTCCCTTCTCTCTCTCTCTCCCTTCTCTCTCTCTCTCTCCCTTCTCTCTCTCCCTTCTCTCTCTCTCTCTCTCTCTTCTCTCTCTCTCTCTCCTCTCTCTCCCTTCTCTCTCTCTCTCCCTTCTCTCTCTCTCCCTTCTCTCTCCCTTCTCTCTCTCTCCCTTCTCTCTCCCTTCTCTCTCTCTCCCTTCTCTCTCTCTCTCTCTCTCTCTCTCTCTCTCTCTCTCTCTCTCTCTCTCTCTCCCTTCTCTCTCTCTCTCTCTCTCTCTCTCTCTCTCTCGCCGCTTTCCCCTCTCCAGTAAGTAACAATGGCTTCTGTTTAGCGACATTGTGTCATAACGAAGATGATTAGCGTCGCCCTCCTCCTCTTACCAACTTTGGCCTGGTAACAAGCGCAGCATACATGCAATATACGACAAGGAACGCATTTGAAGTTTACGCTAGACATGTTTTAACGATGTCCATTGTAGGTGCACATTTCACAATGATTAGGGCTGCTAGTATCGACTGCTAATGGCATCTTACGGCTGCCCAGGCTGTTGATGTCGCCGTTAATAGCCCTAATACGCTATCATTACTTTCGACCCATTATCACCCATAGGTCGAATATATGACCCGAGCAGTATAGCAGTCAGCCAGGCCTAATTAAGACAATGCTTTGAATTTAACTTGCAGAATTACTGCATGCATGCACTTAAATGTATGCATGTAGGCCTATTATGTATGTATAGGTATGCGTATGCATGTGTGTATGTATTCGAGCCTTATTAGTTCGAGACTCTATAGGGTAGATCTTGTGTCAAAGCTGTGGAGAACTTCGCGTGTGCGAAAATAACCATCGAATGCTAATTGGCAACATCTGGTTATGATGACGAAACACAAAATTAGACCAATTTGATATCTCGTTATACCAGTCATTTTCAGTGAGTTGAGTAAAGCAAAGGCAGGTTTAGAATTTTGGCAACCAGCGCAACATACAGCAGATGCGAACAGCACGTTTCTGTAGAATTATTAATCGATTTAACCGGTATTGATAATTTGTTCCTCTGCAAATGTCACAATATGACAGAAATGGAAGAAATAGACTATTATTATACAAATATTGCAGGATGTGACTGGGTAATTGGTGCCTAATGCGAGATAGTGTAGGCCTACTGATGTTTTGTGAAAATTTCTTTGCAATACAAGTTACATGTTCATTCTAAGTTATATGATGATCCAGATTCACAATGAAAAATTTAGAAGATGTTACATGTTCAATTTCCTTATTAATATAGCTTCGTTTGGGGATAATTTACGATGCGATCGAAATAATATGAATTTTGTCTTATCAAAGTTCAGTGATAATTTTTTACCTTTCAACCATTCTGATTTCTATTAATTTCTTACTTTTTCTTTGAGGGACTCAACGGTCTTGCCAGTGATAACAATGTTAGTGTCATCGGCAAATATTATGAATGTAGACTGCTTGGCCAGTGCAAAGTCATTAAGATTGTATTCAAAATTATAAGTGTCCTAAAAGTGTCCTCTGAGGAAAACTACACCAAATGGTTTTCAGATAACACTGTTGGCTTTTAAAACGAACATATTGTGTTCGATTGCTTAGTTAATGGGAGAACCATTTATGCTGCACACCTTGATTTCAAATCGTCCGAGCTTACTCAACGAAATTTTGGGGTTTACAGCATCAAAACCTTTAGATAGGTCAAAACTATTTCAACAGAAATTCATTTCGTTCAATCGTCTCAGATATTTGTCCTGCACTTCAAGCAAAGCCATAAAGGTATAACTGTCCTTGCGATAGCCAAACTGTGTCGGTGACAGTGTTTTCATTTTAGTGAAGTAAGCAACAAGCCTATAAAACATTATTTTTTCAAAGTACTCTGAAAATAGGGAAGGGTCGAAATTGGTCTGTTATTGTTGATTTTATTTCTTCCCCGGTTTTGTAAATCGGTTTAACTCGTGCAGTTTTTACGTATGTACTGTTTAATTTGGGATTGTACTCGAAACTATTCTTAATTAATGTAATGGATTCGATAAAAGAAATTCTACTTAACACCTCTGTGTAATAACGAAGACGTTCAGCGTCAACCTACTCCTTTATCCAGACTTCGATTTTGGCAACACCTGAAAACGACAGCAGCGGAGTTCAGCAAGTAGGATCCGAGTAATTAAAGCAACGTCGAACAAAGGTCGAAGGAACACGACGGAGCCAAAGCTATAGATAAAAATCTCGTTTAGGTGGAAGAATTGAAAGGCATTCTTGCGACAGATTTAATTGGCTCAGAGACGAATAACGGCCTCGATTCGTCAACAGAAAAGAAGGAAAATTCTAAGGATCCCTCTCTAGAGTCTAGAACATCACATTCTAAGGATCCCTCTCTAGAACATCACAAAGGCGGTTCTTTTGAAACGTCCACCGGAAGGATTGGATCGACGATTGGGGAAGTCTTCATCTAAGATTTAATTGCATTCAATTAAAATGAATACATACATACATACATACATGCAAGTATAACACAGGATAATTAGGACAAAAATCAGTAACTAGAAGATTCTACTCCCAAAGAAATTATGCTTGTAAAGTATTTAGTATCAATTAATTAGTTATCTACTGTGTTACATTACTGTGCAATGTACGTGTAATTAACGAAGTACTTGGCATTACTGTGTTACTGTGCTGCTACTTTGGACCAATAAATGTTATTTGATTTGATTTTGATTTGATTTGATTTGAATGGAGAAAAACAGAACGAAGGAAGTTAACTGGAATGCAGTATACAAACGTAGAGAAGCTTTCGTGTGGCAGGAATATCCTATAAGACTGAGCCAAGAAGTTATTTCATATAGAAGGGGTTGTTGACTGGTGCTTTGGTGCTGTATACTGTCAACGTCAGGATCAGACGGCGAGGGAGATGGGCGACCACAAGCCTTCATATGCCGAGGCTAAGAAAAATGTACGACAAGATAGGATAATACCTTGTCAATTACTGAAATGGAGCTACACAAATGCTCTGATACATACATACATACATACATACATACATACATGCATGCATGCATACATACATACATACATACATACATACATACATACATACATACATACATACATACATACATACATACATACATACATACATACATACATACATACATACATACATACATACATACATACATACATACATACATAACTAATTTTTGTAAGTTCATGTTTGTTGACATGGACTTGACTAGTTAAGTAAGCCTACATTTAATTCTCTTGATTGGGATGTGCTTATTTTGTGTGTTTTACCAAGTTCTTTTCTGTAATCCTGTTTACAGTAATAGGTGCTCGGCTGAGCCATGCTGATCATCTGATGCATTTTCTTTTCGTTTTTTGTTGTTTTTGTTTTGTTTGTTTGCATATTCTTGTATTTTCAACTAGCCCTTTACTTTTCATTCATACTATACCTCAAGGACAGTATTTTCAGGGCCTGGTTTTTGTCCACATCATTTTCCTTTTTCTTTTTTGGTGCCATCTTATTACTATGTAACAAATAGGCAGCCCTAATTAAGCGGGACCTATGTCCCTTTTGGGCTATCCCCATTGTATCCCGAATGTTTTTACATTCCGATTGGTACCTACTGTACTTTTGTATTTAATTCGGATCAATAAAGTTGAATTGAATTGAATTGAATTGAAACATACATACATACATACATACATACATACATACATACATACATACATACATACATGCATACATACATACATACATACATGCATGCATGCATGCATGCATGCATGCATACATACATACATACATACATACATACATACATACATACATACATACATACATACATACATACATACATACATACATACATACATACATACATACATACATACATACATACATAATACATACATACATACATACATACATACATACATGCATGCATGCATGCATGCATGCATGCATACATACATACATACATACATACATACATACATACATACATACATACATACATACATGCATGCATGCATGCATGCATGCATGCATACATACATACATACATACATACATACATACATACATACATACATACATACATACATACATGCATACATACATACATACATGCATGCATGCATGCATACATACATATATACATACATACATACATACATACATACATACATACATACATACATGCATGCATGCATGCATACATACATACATGCATGCATGCATGCATACATACATACATACATACATACATACATACATGCATGCATGCATGCATACATACATACATACATACATACATACATACATACATACATACATGCATGCATGCATGCATGCATACATACATACATACATACATACATACATACATACATACATACATACATACATACATACATACATACATACATACATACATACATACATACATACATACATACATACATACATACATACATACATACATACATACATACATACATATAATCAAGGCAGAGTAAGGCAAGACAGTGAAAAACAAAAATAGATTAGATTCGATTTTACCGCATAGGATTTAATGTCAGTGTATTTATTTTACATTCATATCATATTTTGTGTAATATCAACATTTTATTTTTCACAAATGGATCCTGGGGTTGAACTTGTGTTTGGAACGCGACGCTGATTGCTTACCTGCCAGAGCAAGGTTCATTATGAAGTAGTTCATCCGGAACGATTTCTTGCCACGCTTCGATAAACCGAGGGCAAGCAGAACGGACAGATTGCCAATGACGATGAAGACGAAGAGAAATATGAGGAATATCAGCTGACCACTCTGAAACTAAGAAACACAATGCATCACAAGACAATGCAAAGAAAACAAATCAAATGAATTCAATGCAATACAATACAATGCAAAACAATAGATTGTAATGTAATAAAATGCAAAACAATACATTGTAATACAATACAATGCAAAACACAATACATTGTGACACAATACATATCAACACAGTACATTACAGTACACTGTAGTGCAGTAGGATATAATACGATAAAACGCAATGCAAAACGGTAGAATACCATGCTATGGTGGAGCTTGGCATGGCAATGGCAACGCTGAGAAAGAGGTTAGACACGCTCCTAGCCTATATGAAGCTTTTAATGCACGTGAATGATTGTCATCATGGGACAAAATTTGTAATAAAACTGCATCTAACCTGATTTACTATACAAAATTACGCAATTATTTTCTTGAAAGCTGCATTCAGAGTATAGGGACTGAAATGGGGTTGAAGTTCTATGGTTATAAAGACGTCCGCCCATTCAATTGGCTGAAGTGTTGGTCGGGCAATATTTCGGCTGTCAGGATAATGGCTTCTCTGGTTTGATGTAGATGCCTTAATCCAATGACGAAGGTAAAAAAAGCTCACCCTGGTGGCGACGTCGGTTGAGCGTAACCGCGTCCACAATGTGCCGCCACGCTGTTCTTTATGGGCGACAACATCATTAACAATGCATTGGCAGCCACTTGCCAGGCAGGCGTGGGGGGGCGGGAATGCAGACGTACAGTGCGCCCCTTACGGATCAGCGTCTTCCCAGATTTGACCTCTGGGTTATCTCCCGTAGCTCGAATCTCCTTCCGGAGTCACCAACTCGGCAGTGGGGATCAGGCCTATTTAATGGCTGCCATTTCACGCTGTCGTCTTAGAATATCTGCGGTATTTCTTAGGGAGATGGTGCCAATCATCGCCCACTATCACTGCACGCTGATGACAGCGTTGCCGTTGATCCGTGACGCTCATACTCGGGGGAATACCCGCTTACTTCGCATCTACCGTAACTGCCTTACTGAAGACCATTCCGATGTCCATCACCTGTGCACGGTGCAGTTCTGCCACCTTCCCAGACGATAAAATCCGTATAAAGGGAAAGGTGAAATGTTGTTTATAGCTTCGAGTGATTTTTAAGCGAAGACGGTGGGAATCCAACGCAGTGACACGCAGTTATTTAACGGACTCTGAGAACAGAGATTTTTCATCTACGGCATTGGATTAAGGCTTCTACATCACACCACAGATGCCATTATTCTGACAGCCGAAATACTGCCCGACCAACACTTTAGCCAGTTGAATGTTATTATTATTATTATTATTATTATTATTATTATTATTATTATTATTATTATTATTATTTTTTTTTTTTTTTTTTTTTTGCCCCAGGGTACATATGATCCCTTGGGGACTTAAATATTAATTAAAATAAGCAAATAATCTGGAACGGCCTCTATTATTATTATTATTATTATTATTATTATTATTATTATTATTATTATTATTATTATTATTATTATTACTATCATTATTATATTATTATTACTTTATTATTAAATTATTATTATTTTATTATTATTATTTTTACCTGAGGTACATGTTATCCATCAGGATTTAAAAAATTAGGGATAGCATTATTCTGGGATGGCTAGTCTTCGTTGATGCCGTGCTGAGTGACGAAAGTGATGTGAGAAGAGATTGCGTTGAAGCGTTGGATGGCAACAGAAAGGCGCTGGTAGAGAAATGTAGTTTCTCTGCTGTCTTCTTCTTCTACTACTACTACTACTACTACTACTACACTACTACTACTACTACTACTACTACTACTACTACTACTACTACTACTACTACTACTACTACTACTACTACTACTACTACTACTACTACTACTACTACTACTACTACTACGACTACTACTACTACTACTACTACTACTACTACCACTGCTATTATTATTATTATTATTATTATTATTATTATTACTATTATTATTATTATTATTATTATTATTATTATTATTATTATTATTATTATTATTATTGTATAAATAGTAATAATAATAAACACAATGAAGTTTGCGCAGCTGAGTTATTATTATTTAATTGGCGCCACTAACTAATGATCAAGCATCACTCAATGAGCAACAGTGAGTGGAGTATTTGCTCAAATTTACTACACAGTAATGGTCTAAGGGAAGTCTCGACCCCGTGTTCTCCGCCTTACAATGTAAGCGCTTTACCCAATCGCCCACCGCTGAGTGGTCCAGTCTATATAGTCGATTAGATAAAGTTCAAGCACTTCAATACTTGAGTTAAGGGTGGAGTACGTGTTTTGGATAGAAACAGCTGTGCAAAGTGATATGAACGTGTGCGAAATCTTCAGACATCACGTCATTCTGCGTAATTGCTACATTTTTTTAAATAAAAATATTTCTCGGAAAGCAAAACAACCAATTATCTGTTCCACGCGCAATTGCGTCACGAATTGCGTAACCGACATGAGTCACCTATTTTCCTATTCGACATTTCCTGTTTGGGCATTTCTCACAGGACTTCAAAATATTATGACCTCCTGGCATTAACGTCAAAACAACTTTTAATTGCACCTTCATTGTTATTCCTCGCTTACATCACATGTCACGGTCAAATCTGGAGTTAACAGCGCTATAAAAGCGTCCGCGGGCGTCGTTCATCATATTTAACGCAGGCACGAAGTTTACCCAACGCGAACATATAATTTCTTTAGCGCATTTTTTTTATTGCAACCGGAAATTAATTTCATGCAGAGGTAACCGCCTTTTTATTCTATGTTGTCAATTATGATCGATGCGAGGTATTGTGGAGGGACCAATCTGAAGATTCATACATTAACCGTTTAACGCCGAGAGTGTACTAAAAGCGACTGTGACGCCAATGCAGCGCGTCGTTAAAGTGTTAACCAGTGGGTGGTTGGCATCTGAATATGGAATTCCACTGACGTCGGATCTCTCCGCATTGAAACGTTTGGGAAACCTTCTCTACGGTTGATCCAGTTTTCCACACTTTTCTACCAATTCTCAAATATCACCAAGACCACCACCACCACCACCACCACCGTCGTCGTCGTCATCATCATCATCATCATCATCATCATCGTCATAATTTTATATTATCAGCATCATCAGCAAGAACATCATCATATCGTATTCGTCATCGCCATCATCGTCACACTCATTGCCTCTATCTTTTTTGTTGTCGTATAAGTCGTTGCCATCATCATCATCATCATCATCATCATCATCATCATCATCATCATCATCATCATCATCATCATCATTTCTGAATTCTGCACTTTCAATCGTTTCTTTCCACAGTTTCGCTTACACACTTCAAGACGATCACCCACCCACTGACTGTACTCGATATGTCTTAAGTTGACCGCGGCTGACAGCGTCGTCTCAACAACTAAGCGGCAATCGTCTGAGACAGATGTGATCCTGAGACTGGGAATCCATCGGCTTAAGCGCAAATAAAAAACCTTTAGACTTTAGACAGCAGAAACTAATGTGGTCAAAATACTTACGGACATCAGCAGTCTAGCATAAAGCTCAGTCACTGTGGCCTATAGCCAGACATTATTGTGGCCTTTACAAGCAATTAGACGTAGTTGCTTGGAGTAGACATGAACGACTGTTCTTTGACACCAGACACTGTATGTGCTAGTCACAGTGCATAGTACACATGTATGCTCTTGTCATCAGACATTATTTTAAGTGCGTTTCCTTATGTATCATATACGGTTTGACAATGATTTCCTGCGACTCACAGGGATTCGAATTCGGACGCAGGGTAGACAGCCAGCACAATGCGTGAGATTTGGTGACTAAAGTCCTCTAGTGGTTGTCCTTCAAGTGAATTCATCTTTCTCACTCGTCCAGACTCAGCAGCCGACTTGATTGCATCTTCCATTGACGTCATCCCATCAGATTACGCAACCCAGTCAAGCCCTTTCACCTCCTTCCCCCATCGGAGTGGGGGGGGGGTTGCGTAATACAGCGTCTGGTCGTGACTCGATTGCAACCGGAGAATCCCTTCGTCGATCCTAATCAACTAACGATGACGATAGAAAAAACGACATCTAGCGTTCGCTCTTCTAAATGAATGGCACACGCTGACACATTCTATTTAACACTTTCACGACGAGCGTGTACTAAAGTGACTGGGAAATCATGCAGCTCGTCCTTAAAGTGATAAGGCGCCTACTTTAGCACGCATTTCTACACACGTGCTTACACACGAAAACACATATACACACACAACTACATCCACACACCTTTACTCACAGACACATACAAAAATCAAGTCGAGCCGATCGCACATGCGCACTGTTGCATTTAGATCCGCTCACCAAGCATTTTCAAACAGCCGTAAATGGCAACTGTTTGGATCATATAGAGCAGTGCTGTCCAACCCGCGGCCCGCGGGCTGCATGCGGCCCGCGGACTGATTTTAAATGGCCCGCCACAGCTCAATACCAACCGAAAATAAGAAATTGCAAGCACAGTTCGAAGCTAAATATCTCACTAAAACGTGCTTGAACGTTTATTGATATACTTTTTTTCCGCTGAACTACTATAACGCACACCATAGGCCTACATATCTGCTATTATTAACTGATTATTACATGAGTATTGCCATAATAAGTTAGTAATTTTCAATAAATTTTAGTAATTGCTTTTGAGTTTACTGGTGCGGCCCTCGGCGTCAAGAATAATTGTTTCGGTGGCCCGCGGTGTCAAAAAGGTTGGACAGCACTGATATAGAGTTTTAGATAGTGCAGAATGCAGCACATTTGAGAGCCATACGAAGAGGCGTTGTATTAAGAGTCTTCGTCCATTTAAATTCGTTTATTCATTCATCAACAACAGAACAATACAAGCACAATGCACTAATAATTATGATTGACAGGTGTTCTGCTTCCACTGAGAAGGGTTAACAACAGCGCGACATGGTGGTCTGCCATAACACACTTACCCAGTGCGGTTGCGAGTTCGACTCCATGTAAATGTAAATGTACACATTTTTATGTAGCGATCGTATGGCCTCGACCCTACTAATTATTCAAGGAATTGATCGGGTGAGATCCTTGACCACCGCTGTTAGTTTGAATGAATGCCACGCTTTTTAATGTCCACGATCAAGGGCAAGTTGTTTGCGCACAACCGCGTGCCTCTTTCACAAAGTAGCTTAATGTAGTATCGACGTAATCCTGGAATTAAACGACAAGTCCTGCGATGTCCTAGGATCGTGTCCAGGACCTTGGGATTCGCCCACTGTTGGTGTCCAGAAATGAGGTCTACTCCTAAAAGTCCTTCCACGGTGGGATCTAATCAGAAACAGATTATCCCGCTGCGAATCTGTTCTAGGCTAAATTCGTCTCTCGGAGATTATGTTATAAACCAAAGTCTCCGGGGAGAGAAATTATTTGTTACCCGCTGAAATGAACTCTCCCCGGTAAGAATCTCTTTGCTTAACTATATAAAAAGTCACATTTTTGTTAAAGTTAAATAGTTAATAATAAATTATTTTAAGCAACTTGGTTTTATAACTGCGTTGTCTGTGACAATAACGAAAAATAACTGTTTAGCAAAGAAAACTGAAAGGAAGTCAAATGTAGAAAATGCAGAAAATGAAAAGTTGTCTGTGACAATAACGAAAAATGAATGTTTAGCAAAGAAAACTGAAAGGAAGTCAAATGTAGAAATGCAGAAAATAAAAAGTTGTCTGTGACAATAACGAAAAATAAATGTTTAGCAAAGAAAACTGAAAGGAAGTCAAATGTAGAAAATGCAGAAAATAAAAAGTTGTCTGTGACAATAACGAAAAATAAATGTTTAGCAAAGAAAACTGAAAGGAAGTCAAATGTAGAAAATGCAGAAAATAAAAAGTTGTCTGTGACAATAACGAAAAATAAATGTTTAGCAAAGAAAACTGAAAGGAAGTCAAATGTAGAAATGCAGAAAATAAAATTCTGTCAAAGTCAAGTACTTGCTGCAGTTTTCTTAGATATTTAACACAGATTGGAGGAGATTTTTCTCTCGTGAGTGAGGTTCCTCATCTTTAACCATTCTATTGGATATTCTTAATTTGTAATGTAAATCAAAAGCATGTCGCATATAGTCCTATCAATAACAGCAGGTACGGTAAGCTTTTTGCTCCACAAATGCTAGTTCCTTGTGCAACAAAATATATTTGTCGCAGCCAATATATATATAAACTACTAACAACGTTTCACTGAAACTCGCTAAGCTTCTTCAGGATTATGCTATGAATATTCTTCGGGCGATCTCCGTACGCGATAGACATCCAATTTCCTTAGGTCTGTCTTTCATTAGCTTCTGGTGTATAACCCGTTCTAATCCGAACAATTTCTTGGTGCAAAAAAGCACTTCCGACATCTCTATCTTCGTTGATGCAGCGCTGGCTTCTTGTAATATAATCCCTTCTTTCCAATCGTACTAGATTTCTGACACCAGATAACAGTTGCTTCTCTCTGATTATATATCTGTACTTATAGACTACTTGATTCTTTTAATGGTAGGCCTAATCCGTATCAAGGAATCACATAGATGCTAGTTCCAAGTAGCTCGGATCAGGAAGCTTGTACTTTATTTCTATTCGTTGGTTCTCTCTTCCTAAGACCAGCTAATGCCACATGACAGTGATTTCACTGGTTGAGTCGGGAGCGCCACTAACGGGTTTATTCTTGAAGTGGCGCTTTATAAATGTCATACTACAATTACAAAAGATTAAAAGTTAAAGTTAATAATAATAATAATAATAATAATAATAATAATAATAATAATAATAATAATAATAATAATAATAATAATAATAATAATAATAATAATAATAATAATAATAATAATAATAACAACAACAACAACAATAATAATAATAATAAAAATAATAAAAATAATAATAATACCTAGCCTCTAAGTCTAAGTCAACCGCCAGAGAAGCACGTTGTCCATAGATGAATGGAGCGTGAGAGGGCTCTGACAGTCAGCCTAATACAATTACAAACACTTACACGAACACTAAAACTAATACTAACACTAACACTAACTAACAGTAATTGATACTTTACGCACATTGTCTACAGTCAGCGCAAATACTCAGAATTACTTAGTAGGCCTAAGTACATTTTAAACTGTTTTTTAACAGGTGCTTTGTCAAAAAGACTTCCGATGACTGCTCCCGACAAAGACACAACAAAACCTGGCACCGAACTGACCTCAACAGCCTAGTTCTTGCGGACCTGATGTGATGTAGCACCGGAGAATAAGCTGATCTTCCTGGCGCAGCATTTGTGTGGCGCAGAGAAATTAGGAGATTTAGTTACCGCAATCGCTGTTGGCGAAGAGAGGCTGAGAAAAGTAAAGAAGCTCACGTGGGAGTTCGCGTGACTGCCTGTTTCATAAACCCTTATTGGTTAGAGCGTAGGCTGCGTCCCGTGCCCCTCTGTGTTAGAGAGCATGCGGATCGCGGTTCGCCTCCCGAATATGGCTTATTTAAGAGGTTTAAATCTCGGGCTAGCACGGTCCGTACAGAGGGACCTTAAATGGCGTGGCGCCCATTCAAACGGGCAAGCGGTGGTGAAGGATCTCACCCGATCAATTCATTGAAAAATGAGCAGGATCGAGGCCCTACGGTCGCTATTGAAAAAGTATGCATTTTATATTTACATAAAGAACCAGGTCTTGCACTTGATGGATATTTGGCCGAGGCTTACGCTTCGATCGTCTTTCGTCAATCCGTCCATGTATTTAATTTGGCTTTTATACATCGCTGACCGCTTGAAGCGAATAAGTGAGACGTGATCCCACGGTCTATAGCTTTCCTGACACCAAAATATTACGTCATTTGCGTAAGATTGGGTCATTTACATCATTGCGATTGATCCAAGCGATCAGTGTTGGTTCTCAATTCCAGTTCAGTGTATGCGCTATAAAATGTGTCCACTCTGAAAAATCTAAATCTGATGCAAGCCTTCATAGTTCTGTTTAAAAATAGATACACTATTAATGGTATGTCATCGACACCTCTTTGTTTTCCTCTTTGTCTGTGTGTCTGTCTCTCGATTTTAGTTTATCTGTCTGCTCACCCTCTAACTAAATATTCAATTTCGTAAGTCTCTGACCGTCATTCTCTTTCTCTACAGTTTCTGTCTTCTCTATCTCCAAGCGTTGCATCCGTAAAAGCATAAAGGTAGAGATAGCACAACCGTTCAATCAATCAACCAATCAAACACGGCCGCAGCATACCGCCGACATGATTCCATCTTTAACCTTTCAGCTTGATTGACAATCATCTACCAATCAAAAACGCCTGACTGTCTAAACCTTAGAGTGTCAGATCATGTATCACTTGTTTAGGTAGATACTGCGCTCTGCTGTGATGCTCTAAAACACGTTTCGTGAACGCCGAGAAGCGCTGACAGGTAAATCAATCTTCTGCACTTTGTAAACAGACATTTTGATTCGGTTGCTCATTAGGACGAGGTAATGATTAGGTCTGTCGTTTTGGTTGGACATGAAGTCGATATGTTGCCTCCAGGCTCAACGCTTATTTTTGTCATGTTGCGCGAACAACGCTCTCATTAGAACCGCGATGTTGACACATAAACGCTTTGACGTCTCCAGTCGATGGGTGATTATTGCACTGGCTTCCCTGCGGCGGCGGAGGAATTCCTATCCTGTTCGGCTTATGCCGCGAAGACACGATACCCTATATATGACTTTGCCTAAAGAGGCCCAGTATACCTCCGTCATATCCTCCACCTCTTGTCCTTATTATTCCTCTCCACTCTTTTGCCTTTCCTCTCCTTCCTCCGCCGTTTCATCTTCCTCCTCCTCCTCCTCTTCCTCCTCCTCCTCCTCCTCCTGCTCCTGCTCCTGCTCATCCTGCTCCTCCTCGTCTTCCAAATCCCCATCGTATCGTTACCATTATAAAACCGACACTTTGTAACGGACACAATTACAGTGATCTCTCCTTTTATCTTCCTTCTCTTCCTCCCTTCCCTCTTCCACTTCTTTTATGGGACATAGTACTACGCGACTATTGCCTTACATTACTTATTTTAAGCTGTTTCTTCATGTTCGCCAGAAAAACATTCGTTTGATTATATCGCATCGTCGTTGTTGTCCAGTTCTTCGGGTGATCTTCGACCCTGTGTTTGTGACCTGTTGAGAGATGCATTAGGCAACGTCTATAAACAGCATCAGGACCGCATTAGTATTCCGATGCTAGCGAAGTCTTTTGGTCGTGATTACCGATCTCGTGTTTATCGACATCTGGGTCTGAGGCCCAGGGCGATTTTTCAGACGGTTCATTATTACCCTCGTACTGTAAGGGTAGGGTTATAGCTCAATTACAGCAGACGCCCCTTTCAACAGCAGTCCTCAGAAGGGTGATTCTGGGTGGTCAATGGATCTTTTGGCCGAAGAGCAAATACGACAACAGCGATATAACACTTGGACAAAATATTCTACGGCTACATGGTTGGACAACACATTTGGTAGATCAGTTTAGACTAACTTAGACTAGCCTAGACTAGAATAGACTAGACTGACCTAGACTTGACTAGACTAACCTAGACTGCACTAGATTAAAATAGACTAGACTAACCTAGACTAGCCTAGACTGGACTAGACTAGCCTAGACTAGACTAAACTAGACTAGCCTAGCCTAGACAAACCTAGACTAGTTCTTTCAGCGTCTTGATCATTCTCACATTGATTGATCGTCTTCCCGTTTTATTTAATCGCTTTCAAAACTCTGATTTGAGTTTGTGAATAGAATCGATATTCAGACTAGTCTTGAAGACTAGGCCTACGCCCGATTCTGAAGCTGACGCCGTTGTATTGGAACGAATCATCGATAGATGGCGAACTGATATCGTCTTATCCAAAGGCAGGAGATAGATGACAGCTGAATGCTCAGTGTTAGACACTGACAAACAACACACAAAGAAAAGGACACGTGAGAATGGAGGAAAGCGAGGAGAAACGGAGAGACAGACAGACAGACAGAGACAGACAGACAGAGACAGAGACAGAGACAGAGACAGAGCGCTTCGGCTTCAACAGAGATGTTTTAATTAACCATATAGAATCAGACAGCATGTGGCCTTTGAGTGAGAATTTCAATTGGTCTTCGAAAGAGAGGCTGGATTGCAATTTGGAGGAGAGGATTAATACACAGCAATGAGGATTTGTGTATATAATAAGGACAAGGTTTAAGGAAACACAAAATTTAATGCTCAGTCAGAGGAAAACAAGGTTAATTGGAAAGAAGGGTTACGTTGAATTGGCAGGTAAGCTATAGCTACCTGTGGAGACGGTTTTAAAACTGTACGCGGAGAATGAGAGCTTTATTTTTGAAATGCGGGGTTTTAATGGACGGTGTTAGTTGTCGTATGTGGCGAAATCGTCCCTGGTTATAACAATGATGCTGAGTATGACAATGGAAGGTTTGGTCTTTGGACAAAGGGTCGAATCCCTGTCATCGAGTGCACGACTTGTTACGACTGACGTCATTGAAAGCGTCCCAACGCTATAGTCACGATGACATTTAGCGGATGAAAAGAGCTCACAATCATGAATAAATGATCACGACATAAAGAGAAATAAAATCGTTAAGGAATTGCCCTCGATGAACTGACGGTGATTGCTAAACCCCTGCCCTTCGGCAATGCAGACGAGATATAGGGGAAATCATTTACGGTAGCATGCTGCAGCAGATTGCTTATGCGTTTGCCTTGACGCTCTGCGTTCGAGATTTGAATTGCAGTGTGGTTGAATTACCAATCCCTGTATCCGAAAGAAAAGGGGTTTGGTTATTGGAAGGCATGACAACCATTCATCCACGCTTTATCAGTTCTGAAATTTATGTAAATGCAACTGTCTATGCTTTAACCTGTCCAGGTATCTTATGATCGGCGATGAGGCAGGAGCTGGAACGTGCGCTGTGTTCATCTGCATGGCTTGTTCAAACAGTTGTTTCGTGAATGAAGTCAAGTTTCTGGTTGTGTGAATTACGTACCGTATGGAATGCCGATCCCACAGCGCATCTGTTGTTACAACAGCGTTCGATGGGCATTAGATTGGACCCATGTTGGCTCTATTCGGGTCCCATATGGATATATGGGTCCTGTGTGGGATCTATATATTGGCATCCTGGTAGGGTTGTTGCCTCATTTCCCCTGTTATTGGATTGGCTGACGACCGATACCTTCGTTCCACGAATTGGGGTGAATGGTTGTTGTGTTTGTGTGCATTTCTGCCCTTCTCGGTTTTTGGTCGGTTCACCTGGGATGAACTTCATCTTCAGGAAACCTTTTTTGACCAGGGACACTCCTTGCACCGTTGAACCGCTCTTAAATACTGTTCTGCATCGCCGAGCGCTTTTAAATAGATGACCTGAATAGACGCTACATAAATTCACTGAATGAATGATTGAATGAAGAAACGAACGAATTGATTTTAGATTTACTCGGACAGAAAGAGTCAAGTGGATGGAAGGAAAGAGCGGTGGAAGAAGGGAAGAAGGGAAGAAGGGGCAAGATAGGAATTCACTCAGTAAGAACCATTACAGCTAAAAACTCAGTAAGCGTCATTTAAGATATAAAAAGCACAGCGTTGCAAATAATGTGGCTGTCCAAATAACTTATGTAAGCTGCAAATGCACCCCACGTATATTCAGTGGCAGCTTGTTCTTTAGGTTTTCTCAACGCGTTGAAAGGTCTCAGTTGCTCGAATTGATTTTGAGACGCCTGCAGATCCCCACCGGCAGATGAGTGTACGACAATCGTCGAGACTTGCAGCGGTTGATTAGAAATTGAAGCATAAATTTGACTGGAGTTCATCCCCCCTGAGCTGCTGCAAAACGACAATTGAACATGTTTTATGTAGACCACTAATACATCATTCTGCGTCGTGTTCAGTTGTATTTCATTGTCTTATCTTTTCATCACATCTTATTGTATTTGGTGTTTTGCATTCTGCTTATTCTGCACCATACTGCATTGTATTGCATGATATATCATTGTATTGCCCATTGCATTGTATCGTATGGTATATCACTGTTTTCCATTGTATTGCAAACTGCATTGTATCGCATAGTATATCCTTGTATTGCATCGTATTGTCCATTGCATTGTATCCAATGGTATATTATTGTATTGCATATTGCATTGTATCGCTTGGTATATCATTGTATTGCATCGTATCGTCCATTGCCTTGTATCGCATTGTATATCATTGTATTGTATATTGCAATGTATCGTATGGTATATCATTGCATTGCATATTGCATTGCATCGTATGGTATTTCGTTGTATTGTCATCCGATGAATGCCAGAAGTCCTGTGAGTCCCTCCCAACAGGATGACTATGAATCGGACCCATTGTCTAACTGAATCCAAACGTAGTTCGTCCAAGTAGAAGTGCATAATTGAAGCTCACTATACTGGAGCACATTAACAGGAAGACTAAATCTATGACTAACGCCTTTATGAGTTCTTGATAGGCGTCATAAATAAATAATATACATACATATATATACATGCATACATACATATATATATATATATATACATGCACACATACATACATAGTTACATACATACATACATACGTATAGACATACATACATACATAATTTTTATTATAACATATACACATACATACATACATACATACATACACACACATTCATGCATATAAACATGCATCCATACATACATACATTAATGCATATAAATTGATGTATACATACATACATGCAAGCACATACATGTATACATGCATTATCATCAGCTTGACCATTACTATTTTTGAGAACATGGTTGCGGATTCAATTCATGTCTTCGTTTACATTGTCCACCCAGCGCAGTCGTGTTGCAATTAGGTTCGTTAAAAGTCTTTAAACGAAGAATATTCCAACAATGAATCGGTCCAATCACGCACGGAATTAAGGGATATTATCAGTCCTATAATCGTACCGAAATATCTGACTCTCCTTCTGTCCTAGCGGGGAGTTGAACACCAGATCTTTGGGTCTACAGTTTAGCATGCTAACCTATAGACAAAGGCGCACCTGCCAGTACTAAGAATTAGGGAATTAGCGACTTACAGCGGTTCCGCTTTTCTTCCATTTCCAGTGACGTAATGGAGTTAATGGATTGGTATTTAACTGGAGACGATCATTGTGAACAGCTGTTCTGTTTGCTTCTGTAAGTGTACTTGCGTCTCTCAGTCCTCAATCGACTGTATATTATATCTCATACTGTTTGTGTTTCTTTTTTTCCCTTCTATCTTCTGCCGTTTTCTTTCTTTCCTTTTAATCTTATGTCTTTTTTCTGTCTTTAGGCCCTACTTCAATTCTTTCTTCTTTCCATTGCTGTCTCTTACAAGTGTAATTTTCGTTCTCTTCGTTGATCTCTCACTCTCTCTCTCTCTCTCTCTCTCTCTCTCTCTCTCTCTCTCTCTCTCTCTCTCTCTCTCTCTCTCTCTCTCTCTCTCTCTCTCTCTCTCTCTCTCTCTCTCTGTCTGTCTGTCTGTCTGTCTGTCTGTCTGTCTGTCTGTCTGTCTGTCTCTCTCTGTCTGTCTGTCTCTCTCTCTCTCTCTCTCTCTCTCTCGCTCTCTTGCTGGCTCTTAACTGCTCTCTATTGATCTTTTTCGTTATCTCGCTCTCTTTCTCCGTCTCTATCTCTCTGTCTTGTCTCTCTCCGTTTCCTTCTCTGTTTCTGTCACTCAGTATCTTTCTCCGCTTACATCTTCCTGTTTCTTTCCAGTAGTGTATGTTGAACAGAAAGGCTCTTGTGGAGAAAGAAAGAAAGAAAGAAAGAAAGTGAGAGAGAAAGAGAGAAAGACACAGGCAGAGAGAGAGGAAAAGAAAGAGAACGAGAGAGAGAGAGACATAGGCAGAGAGAGGAAGAGAGAGATGGTACATGCGCGGCTGGTGGAGAGGGGGATGAGAGAGGGAGAGAGATCCTGTGACAAATGCGTCTAACGCCGGTGACACTCCTCCTCCTCTTCCTTCTTCTCCCTGGCGATCGCTAGTTTCTTCCGTTGATGGCAGACTCCGCGACAAATTCCGACCAACAAACATTGCGCAGTTCATCAAGAAGGAAGAATGCGCGTCATGCAATCCGAACATTTAGTATACAGAGAGACACAGACAGACACACAGACAGATAGATAGACACACACAGAGCGAGTGAGAAGGAGGAAGCGATGTAGGGAAAGAGGGACTGACAGACAGAGAGACAGACCTTGCAAATACACAGATACATAGACAGAGAACGAGATAGAGGGACAGATGCAGAGAAACTTATCTGCGTCTCTCTCTCTCTCTCTCTCTCTCTCTCTCTCTCTCTCTCTCTCTCTCTCTCTCTCTCTCTCTCTCTCTCTCTCTCTCTGTTGTTTGCTTACAAATGCCATACTGACCTCTTGCGATAAATGTCGTGCCTGACGAAGGGTTATCGAATTCAAAGAGAAGAGCTTCCTAATCAAAATCTTCAGAAAACTTCCCAAAGAAAAACTATTAAGTGAAATTAGTCGTCATTGTCATTGAATCCCCTAGGGGTATTCTGCAGCTGCGGACTTACCAACTGTCATTGTCACGATTAAAGCAATTAACCACATGCGCCGCGAACAACAGGTCGTGACTGTTCAGACGCAGCTTTGAAAATCAGAGATGTGCCAAACAGAGACAGATCAAGAGAGGGGGAGGGTGAAAGAGTCGGCGGTTATCGGCAGAAGCTGTAAATCTGTCGCGGCTAAAGTTGGTTCGCGCATATCAAAAGCTAAATCAGATCAGAGTCGACTGGTTTGCTCAAGCGAAAAGACTTCCTTATCTAAGAGAAAACGAATGCTGAGACTAGTCATTTCTGCGACATCGAATTGTCTGTGCCGGAACCAGAAAATTCAATCCTATATGCCAACGTGGATATGTCCATTAAATCAGAAAATAATAATCATTAATTCTATTGCTGTATATATATATATTATATATATATATTATATATATAATATATATATATGTATATATTGTTGGGAGTTGGCCTTCAGCCATCCCGCCATTATCATCCTCACGTGCACTTACTAACCTTAGTTAAGACGCACCTCGTTTGAAGCTAAATGTAGGATGGTCTCGTTGACTATATATAGCAGTGTTCTTGTGTCTACAGGGAGACCGGTTTTAGTTAAGTAAGGCGTAAGACGTGCACTGGTTGTGTCACGCATTGTAAGTACCCTTTTGTGGTCATTTTCAGAGAGTGTACCCTGCGTGGTCGCTACTCATGTTTAATTGCCGGTTCTCGAGTTGTATCTTCCTTTGTGGAGTTTGTGCAGGCGTCTTCTCGAAGAGTCTGTCTTTTGACGTTTCGTTTGTCTTGTATGTATGCTTCGTACTTTTGTTTGGGAGGTTGTCTATTTAAGATAACTGACGAGA
The DNA here is from genome assembly GCA_963556255.1 of Allolobophora icterica. Lineage (NCBI taxonomy): Eukaryota > Metazoa > Annelida > Clitellata > Crassiclitellata > Lumbricidae > Allolobophora > Allolobophora icterica. Next base: position 73,142,892 of record OY744605.1, read on the forward strand.
TTGAACACCCGGTCTGCTACCTGAGTCGGAAGTTGAGTTTGGCTGAAGTACGCTATTCGACCATTGAGAAGGAGGCACTTGCGTTGGTGGTCGGTGTACGTGCGTTCAGCGTGTACTTTGGTTCCGCTCCAGTGGTTGTCTATACGGACCATAGCTCACTTCAGTTCATAAATCGCATGGCTCCTTCGAATGCGAAACTTTTGCGATGGAGTCTTGAACTCCAACAGTACTCATTGAACATTAAGCATCGGTGTGTTGCCAGACATATTAAGTCGCCCCTCAGTTTAAATGTACGAACTTTTCATATATCTCTACGGACTCATAGATTTTTCTACTAGACTGTCACTTTGATGAACTTTGGAGATAGTTTAAATTGATGTGCATTTGTAGTTTCTGCATGGTCGGAAACACTTTTAATGTTTCCTCTTTTTCGTTGTCGGGGGGTCTGTTGGGAGTTGGCCTTCAGCCATCCCGCCATTATCATCCTCACGTGCACTTACTAACCTTAGTTAAGACGCACCTCGTTTGAAGCTAAATGTAGGATGGTCTCGTTGACTATATATAGCAGTGTTCTTGTGTCTACAGGGAGACCGGTTTTAGTTAAGTAAGGCGTAAGACGTGCACTGGTTGTGTCACGCATTGTAAGTACCCTTTTGTGGTCATTTTCAGAGAGTGTACCCTGCGTGGTCGCTACTCATGTTTAATTGCCGGTTCTCGAGTTGTATCTTCCTTTGTGAGGATCATTCTAACTCACATTTCACCTCTAGACTAACAAGCTAACAATATATATATATATATATATGAGAATGTAAGATTGATTGGATATAGTCATTGACAATTGCAAGTTCTGTCCTTGGACATATTAATTATTTTAATTAATAGTCCAATAACTGAGCACTTAATTAGCATCGTCTATTTCTGTATTCGGCGAATGTTGTGTGAAGTGTTTAAGCAGAAGCTCATCTGCATAGTCATCACAAGGAGGACATGGACGGAGACAGGAGAGGATAAGGGAGGAGAGAAAGAAGAAGAAAGGCGGACAGCAGAGGATAAAGGAAGAAAGAAGAAAGTAGAGAGGATGACAATATAGGAGAAAGGACATGAGTAAAAAGAAGGATAATGAATAAAAAGAAGGATAATGAATAAAAAGAAGGATAATGAATAAAAAGAAGGATAATGCGTAAAAAGAAGGATAATGAGTAAAAAGAAGGATAATGAGTAAAAAGAAGGATAATGAGTAAAAAGAAGGATAATGAGTAAAAAGAAGGATATAATGAATAAAAAGAAGGATAATGAATAAAAAGAAGGATAATGAATAAAAAGAAGGATAATGCATAAAAAGAAGGATAATGCGTAAAAAGAAGGATAATGAGTAAAAAGAAGGATAAAATGAATAAAAAGAAGCATAATGAATAAAAAGAAGGATGATGCGTAAAAAGAAGGATAATGAGTAAAAAGAAGGATAATGAATAAAAAGAAGGATAATGAATAAAAAGAAGGATAATGAGTAAAAAGAAGGATAATGAGTAAAAAGAAGGATAAAATGAATAAAAAGAAGGATAATGAATAAAAAGAAGGATGATGCGTAAAAAGAAGGATAATGAGTAAAAAGAAGGATAATGAATAAAAAGAAGGATAATGAATAAAAAGGATAATGAGTAAAAAGAAGGATATTGAGTAAAAAGAAGGATAAAATGAATAAAAGAAGGATAATGAATAAAAAGAAGGATGATGCGTAAAAAGAAGGATAATGAGTAAAAAGAAGGATAATGAATAAAAAGAAGGATAATGAATAAAAAGAAGGATAATGAGTAAAAAGAAGGATAATGAATAAAAAGAAGGATAATGAATAAAAAGAAGGATAATGAATAAAAAGAAGGATAATGAGTAAAAAGAAGGATAATGAGTAAAAAGAAGGATAATGAACAAAAAGAAGGATAATGAATAAAAAGAAGGATAATGCGTAAAAAGAAGGATAATGAGTAAAAAGAAGGATAATGAGTAAAAAGAAGGATAATGAATAAAAAGAAGGAAAATGTGTAAAAACAAGGATAATGAGTAAAAAGAAGGATAATGTGTAAAAAGAAGGATAATGAGTAAAAAGAAGGATAATGAGTAAAAAGAAGGATAATGCGTGAAAAGAAGGATAATGAGTAGGAAGAAGGATAATGCGTAAAATAAGGGTAATCAGTAAAAAGAAGGATAATGCGTAAAAATAAGGGTAATCAGTAAAAAGAAGGGTAATCAGTAAAGAGAAGGATTATAAGCGACATCAAGGACATCAGAAGAGAAAGGAAGCTAAGAGAGGATAAAGAAGGACATAAGAAGATAAGAAAAGAGCGAAAAACGAGGAGTAAGAAGGACACGAGAAGAAACAGAAAGATAAGCTGAGATAGCAGAGGTCTAAGGAGGACAGAAGCTTTTTTGTGTTTCTTTATTCCCTGGAACCGCCATTTATATAATAATTGACAGAAAACGTTCCGAGGAATGATCGGGTTTCCCTCCGGCTATGCGAACGGTGCAGGAAATGGCTTCAGAGGGATACGAGGAACAAATAATGATTTAAAAGTTTGGCATTTGGCATTTCATTGCCAAGTTGCTCGCAATTATCCGTCAATGTTCAAATCCCTCAAGGCCATCCAGCGTGAAGTAGGGCTTCAGGCCGAACTATGTGAACGAGACGTCAGGTGATTGCCATTAAATGATAATGATTGATGATTAAGAGAACCAAATGATTGACATTTGAAAATGGAGACCGCAGCTTCTGTATATTCTCAATGGACAAGTGCAAACGATACGTTCTGCATAGTGTTATGATCTTGAAATGGTATTTTCCAATGACATCAGTCAATCGTCGTGCATTGACGGGTTGATTAGCGATTCGCTTTTGAATGACGCTTCAAAGTTTCAGTCTTTTAACTGTCGGAATTGTAACCAGTATTTGTAGGTCATGCGGAAAAAGGCTTTTATCTCCACTGGTTAAGACCCAACCATGAAGATAAGTTATCTCTAAACATTTCGCTTCTGCCCATTGATATCGCTCCCACTGGCCCAGATAATCTCCCACTGAAGATAATTTCTCCACTGATTTCGCTTCTGCACATACTTGTAGATCCTTCCCAACTGATACCTACCACTATAATCGCCCCCAAATGTAACTCTCTAAACTGTTGCCAACTGTTCTGCATAAATTCAGCTTTGTGGTTGTCTATTCAAATGTCTAAGACAGAATCGATCCCATTTTTTTAAATTCAAAAACAAAACGTACCAAATCCCTCAGAAGTATTTACCTCATGAGCCGCGTTGGTGAATAAGCTGGACTCCGTAACGTGCCTTTGTGTGGCGCTGAGAAAGTTCAGAGATTTACATTACATTACTATATATATAGTAAAGCTTACTATATATATATATATTTATTTATTTATTTATATAGTAATCTTTCTCTGGTCATACCTGGACTGTTCTTGGTGAACGAGTTTTTTCGGTTGCTATGCTCTTCAATAAAATAAATTAGTTTATATTACATTTAATTTTGATGTACTTTTGATGTAATTTTGATGTAGTTTCGATGTAATTTTGCATGTACTGATGGTTCATCTAGCTACTAAATGCATTATGTTAGTTTCTCTCATTTGGACTCATGTATACATGATCCTGATCTTGATTATAGTTTCTTCAAAAAATGATATTGTTATATGTTGTCAAATTAGTAGCTTTTCTATTGATGCTATCGTCATTGTTAACTGTCATCGAAAGCAATAAAGTGATTGATTGGTATATATATATATATATATATATATATATATATATATATATATATATATATATATATATTACAGGGATTTGTTGTTGAAACAGGGGCTGATAGTTAATAAAACATTGAACTCCACCATACCACAGTATTCAAAGCCAGTCTTTAGTTTCCAGAATCATCAATATTTATCGAGGTCATCTATCATCTTTCTCTGGTTATACCTGGACTGGAACTATTCCTGGTGAACGAGGTTTTTCGGTTGCTGGACCTAATATTATTTTGGAACTTTCTTCCTTTGTCTGTCCGTCGCTTGTGTCGTTTTCTTCCCGGCTTAGAACTTGCATTTTCCAAATTGCTTATCTACTTTAATGAGCTGCCTACCGTTCTTCTCTTCTTGTTGGACTGATCTTCTGCATATTAAGCTGATTACGGCTTGGTTTTCAGTTCATTAAACATTGGCGCGATAGAAGTTACACAGGTTATAATAATTTACGTTGGTTTGTTGTTGAGGGCAATGCGTTCAACCATCAACCAAGGGAGTGCTTGTCGGTGAGCGTCAACCTGTTTGGCGAACGCTTCCCAGGTTGATCTGTTGCTAGTGAAAAGCTAAATGTTTTCTTATTGCTGGATAAAATATATTCGTTGTCTTGTTGCTATCAGTTGCTAAATAAAAGCTACATGTTGTGTTGTCTGTTGTTTGTGGCGGGTGAACAGACTGATACCCTTTCAAAACAACAGTCGTCGATGTATCTACCAAATACATCAACTAAATTTAGGATTAGCGCTATATAATAACTCGTATCCCGTCTTGTTTACACGACCTATTTGACTCCGTGAACAGTCATCAATAGGAACGCCGAGTTTGGACAATTCAGAGTGCCATCTGGGAGTAGGGTAGGTTTAAAACGGAGGGAGAGTGGATTACCCCAACGGGAAATACTCGGCCGGAAAGAGGCAATTTACATGCACAGTTGTTCTATGCAGTGGGGATGAAATATGACAACTGGTTAGGCGATCCAATATGGAAAGCGACTGTCGAAAAAATTGGCACATTTGTTATCGACGGCAGAACAAGACAGGACATCGTGTTAAACAGGACAGAGAGACACAGACAAAGACATTGGCAGACAGACACAGTTACACGGAGAGACACACGCAAGGATGCAGCATAGAGATGCAGTGTCTCCACATAGAGACATAAAAGCAGAAAGACTCAGAGATACACAGAAACAAAACACACACCGACACCGGCAAAGGCACACAAGACAATGACACGCAGAAAGTACCGTAGACTGAGACACAAGCCGAGACAGCGACACAGAACGGGACGCAAATAGACACAGACATAGACTCGGACACCGACACATATCAAATAGCACAGGTGCATATAGACGCAGTTATAATAATAATAATAATATTAATAATAATAATAATAATAATAATAATAATAATAATAATAATAATAATAATAATAATAATAATAATAAGAAGAAGAAGAAGAAGATGAAGAACAAGAACAACAAAAACAACAACAACAACTACAATAATAATAATAATAATAATAATAATAATAATAATAATAATAATAATAATAATAATAATAATAATAATAATAATAATAATAATAATAATAATAATAATAATAATGACAACAACAACAACAACGTCAATTTCTATGGCGTCATAACACAGCCTAACCGTTACAATGATGTCTCACAGCCAAGTACTCTCCCTCTTTGTATTTATATATATATATATATATAACATCTCCCTCTCTTCATATATATATATATATATATATATATATATATATATATATATATATATATATATATATATATATATATATATATATACATAGACGCATATATATGAAAAGAGAATAGCAGACGTCAAAAGTACTTGGTTCCAGCGTTTTATTGAGCTCTATTTATTGGACGGAACAATAACTTTCTTAATCTCTTCATCTGTCCCTCTCTGTCTTTGTAAGTGCCTCTTTGTATCTCTCTACATGTATAGGCTATATGCCGGTCTCTGTCTTTATGTATGTATGAAATTTGTTATGCCATTTCGGAAAAAAAACAGCTTTTAAAGGACCTGTGTCTATGTATACATGTACAAAATTTCATGCCATTTTTTAAAATAGGAGCCTTTAACGGTCCAGCTTTTATGCAATTTATATGACATTTTGTAAAGTAGGAGCTTTCAAAGAACCTAAACTCCACTTGAGTTCCTCGATCAGGTAAAAGCAGTTTAGGTAACGCGCTAGTTACACTTGTTTTCGCGTCTATACAGAAACTAATCTATATAGCAATCTCCGGAGTAAGCCGCTAAGGAATCATCAATGGACTTAGCGACTGACATAGCGTCTTAATCGACTCGCCGTAGACGTTGAAGCCAACGTTTTCAGTTAACAAGACAGCGGAGGACAACATTTTCCGTGCCTTTTAATTTTTTATCGGTTTTGGTTGTTGTTTCTGCCTCTGTGGCGTAATAAAGGTGTCCGTAGAAGATATATGTGTACAAACGTACAGAAGGGTATGCCAACAACAGCCAAAGACCAACAAAATTGTGGGGCGTGGTGGCTCAGTGGTAAGTTCGGCGCCTTGTGACCGGAGGGCTGCAGGTTCGAATCCCACTCAAGCCGCTGCGTACGGACCTTGGGCAAGTCCTTCACTCGCAATTGCTCGTGGCGCTTCGGCGTGAAAATTCCGGCACAGTACCAATGCTGCGCCTCTGAGTAGTAGTTGACTTCGAGAGCTAGGCGCTATAGAAATATCCGGAATAAATAAAAATAAATAAAATTGTGGCAATAATTCTAAACCCACTGGCTATATTATTTGAAGTGCTAGAAAGCATGAGAGTATTTAGAAACTAAGTTTTACCAATCACAGACACAAATGGCGGGCGGAGGAATAAAAGACAATGCAAGCATACAGAAACGACTAAAGGAATACTTCAAATATCTGCTTAACGTCGACCCATATAACGACCCTACAGTCCTGTAGTCTTAACATTAAGCTTATACGGAGTTCTCCGTAAACAACACACGGGGACAGATGATAAACTCTGTACAGGAAGAGGCTAGAGATGTTGTCAGCGAAATGAAGAAAGATTCAGCAGCAGGCATGGACGGAATCACCACGGAATTACTTTGCAGAGGAGGAGAAACTGTTGCTGATGCTATGCATACCCTCAGATTCAATGAGCTGACAACGAAAAATTGCATGAATTTCAAGACAACAGAATTTTTAAACGATGATATAAAATAGTTCAAAAGTATTTTTAAAAAACCTTGCTGGACAGTGGACAGAGTCATTTAGCAAAGACTCCGAGGCTGTGGAAGGAAGTCAGTTGATCGAATCCTACACAGTGCCTGTATACAAGATTCGAAGGACAGAGAAATGACGGCAGAAAAAGAATTCCCTGGATAGACAATATATAAGCTTACCGAAGATATAATAAGGCTTGGACTAAGCATGAGAACAGATCTGGAATTGGCAAATGGCGGAAATAATGGAGATCGTTTTTTTTTCTCATCTATCGCCGCCAAATGGCTGGCGTGAGAAACTGCTGCTGCTGCTGCCGATGATGATTATGATAATGGTGAAGATGATGATGATGGTGAAGAAGAGGATGATGATGACATTTACTATATCTGATTCGGCTGTCACGCCATTCTGTAAGTGAATTCCCACATTTATCACACAAGTCCCGAACGCATGCGGATAAATCACGCAATTGATGATAGGGGCCTACAACGATGAAATGCGTGCATTGATCCAGAATGCTCCGTGAAAAGTACAGTGGTGACTTTTGAGGAACTATGACGGGTCGTGACGACTAAAATAGAACACTTAATTCACAGCAGGAAGTGTCTCAGGAAGATGCATCTATCGCCACCTCAGTTGATTTATAGCCTTAAGGGAATAACACTTCACACATTTTCCCCGAAACATAATCGCTGTTTTAAGTATGTTCTGCGCTGTTCCAGTCATTGTCGCTCATCCAAAACACTCCTTCAGCACACCAGCCAGAATTAAGGTCAACAGTGTATTTTTGAACGACTTACCACCATCAGCTTGGACAATAGACTTTGAAGTTTTGGAGCCCTATTCGCCAACATTTAACCCCGTAAAGCACTATTATGTCATACACTTAAAATTGTATATATTTGCAAACTGTTTAATGCGACCCCGTGGAATTGTTATTAATTCTGAAACGCTATTACGTAAAGCTATATTTATCATGTATTACACTAGTGAGTAGGTGAGTAAGTGAGTGAGTGAATGAGTAAAAGACTGAGTGAGCGAGAGCGAGTGAGCGAGTGAGTACCACGCCATGTGTCTAATGGCTGAAGTTGAACAGAGAATCGTAGTCGTAGGCCGTAGACTGTACTTTATTTGATGAGGCACTCCCATGAAAGATGATTGTCTCCGACACCATGCCCAGTTCAACGATGCGATCTCTATCGTTTTCAAATGACAGGACTGAGATTCGAACCCGGGTGTCAATGGTAAAAAAGCCGACACGTTAGCCGCTCGGCCACTGCGTCATCTCTTTGCCACTACGCACCAATCGAAGCAAAATCGCTTATCGCACAACAGCATCACTATGGAACGTGATATCGGATTGGTTAGAGCACTCGCCTTGTAACACGGAGAGTACGGGTTCTGAACTCCCTAAGACGGTTACGGTATAGGGACCTGTATAAGGTCCGTCACTCACAATTGCTCAGCGCCATCGATTGCTGGTTTTTAATTAGAGATTGGCGCTACATAAATGCATAATGATAATTAAATAATTGTACCTTGATCTTTATAAGGTGACCGGTTGAGCAAATTCTTACCTTGCTCGGAAGAGAAGCGACGACAGTCTGAGACCGGTTCTGCGAATTGATGAACGGCCGGGTGTAACTGTGGTTCCATAATCCCGTTTCGGACCACTGATCTCTCGTTTCGCTCCGGTGATCTCCCGTTTCCGTCCACTGATCAATGGGCGCTAACGTTGTCTGTCGGTAATTTCCGGACTCGAACATGGCCGACGTTTGATCCTATCCCGACTTCAAAGCTGAATGTCAATTTCAGTTTGACTTGACAGCAAATGTCAATTCTACTCTGACTTCACATCCAAATGTTGAAACCAGTTTGATGCCAACGTTCAATGCCAATTCCAGCCTGATTTCTGATGGGAAATCGAGAAAATCAGCCTTAACTTCACAGCACAAAATCAGTTTCAATCTGAATTCACCGGGAAATTTCACTCCCAATCTGGCTACTCGAGCAAAATTGTAAGGCCAGCCTAACCTCCCACACAAGCGTCAAAATTCTAGTTAAATTTCACCATCGAAATTTAAAAACCAATAAGTTCAAACTGAAATGTCGATTCTAGTCTAGCTTCACACCCAAGTGTCGACTGTAGTCTAGCTTTACAGGCGATGTCAATTTCAGTCTGTTATTGCAGCCGTTCTAATCCACCATCCTGGCATCCGATGACACCGCATTGGTTCAATGCAACGACGCCGGTTGACGGATATAAACGCAATAGGAACAGCGAGACAGGTACCAGCGTAGCTGTGATTTATCCTCTACGTATACCAGCCAAACGGAACTATTGGACGGTGCAGGATTGACT
>OY744605.1:73157279-73282279 GCA_963556255.1 Allolobophora icterica
TTGAATGAATGAATATATATAGGGCATATGTATGTATGTATACATGTGTGTACGTGTGTACGTACGTACGTACGCATACATGTACGCATGTATGTATACATGAGTGTATGTATTTATGCATGTATGTGTGAATCTGTATTACATACTATATGCAATAAAGCGCCTTTTTTAACAATAATTGTCAATAGCGTTGTATGCGTGGCCATCTGACTATCTAAAAGAAAGCGAGTTAAAGTAGGCTAAAAAGTTTCTTGAGCAGAATGAATTGCAAAAAGTACACACATATAAACAGGAAGACCGTTTCAAGAGTTTATGGAGGCCTTCTTCATTATTTCACTGCTTTTCTCCACTCACCTCTTTCTTTTATTTTTTTCTTCCTTCGTTCATCTTGTCCGGTTCGCTCCCACTTTCAACACACTTTCTTCTCATTAGATCAGCGAACTAAAAGGGCCCAGAATCTAACAGCATCAAATATTGATGAAAGCATCGAAGTAATTTAATGAACTGCGTGAGACCACTTTGTCTCTACCGGTCTCTTCTCTCCCCCTTTTTCTTCCCGTCCCTTCCCTTCCTGTCTTTGCTTTCCCCCTTACTTCCTGGCTCCACAGAACGTAAGAGCATCATTCTGTTTGTGACCCTCTCACTGACCATTACATGTATACGCTTTTCCCAACCTCATTTCTTTCATCAGAATCAGAAATAACTACTCCAGGTGGAATCATTTCCATCGATCCAGTCCTTCCCATTGACTCACTCTCCCTTTACCTCTTCCCTACTTTCCTCTTCTCTTCCTTCTCTTCCTCTTCTTTTCCTCCCTCGTTTACTTCCCATTGTCTTCTTCTCGTTGCCCTCCTCTTGTTGCTCCGTCTTCACATCTTGCTAATCTTTTCTCCACCTCTTCCTCCTCCTCCACGTTTCTCCTCCTCTGCCTTTTTTCTTTTTCCTCTTCATCCACCAGTTGCTGTTGATTCATCTCTGTTTCCTCTTTCCATTGTACCCTTCATTTTCCTCATCCTCTTCTTTGCATTCCCATTCCTCTTGTTCTTCACTGCTTCATCTCTTCCTCCTTCAATTACATATCCGTCTCTAATTTACCTACATCCTTTGCGTGGTTCTGACAAAGGGCTTTTTAAGTGTTCAGATACATACATACATACATACATACATACATACATACACACACATACATACATACATACATACATACATACATACATATATACATACATACATACATACATACACATACATACATACATAGTACATACATACATACATACATACATACATGCATACATACATACATACATACATACATACATACATACATACATACATACATACATACACACATACATACATACATACATGCATGCATACATACATACATACATACATACATACATACGTACATACATACACAGATTCATACATACAACATGTTCATCCTCCCTTTCTCTCATTCCTTTCCTTCCTTGTGAGATCCTTCTATTCCTCCTTCTCTCCTCTTATTCCTCCCCTGCTCTTCCCCCCTTCCTCGCTTTCTCATCTTCCCGTCGTGACTCGCATTTTGCGTTTATTTAGCGACATCTAACGGCGAAGAAGTTCACTAATGAAGGTTTTGACGTGTTCGGACCACAAAGCAGAATAAAGAAGAATTATTCTCGTTTTATCACAGGATGTTTGGACGAACGATTTTCATGGAAGCTCACAAGCCCCAGGCAAATCTATGTCTCCGTCCTCTTGTGTGTCCGTCTCTCAGTGTGAGCTTTGGTCAAGCGTTGCAATAGGTTTTCATTCAACACGCGTTTACACAACATCTTAGCGCCTTATTAAGCCCGACAGAGGCAAACATTGCTGCAATTGCAATCGCGAGAACACAAAAGCACTCGAAAATATTGCCGACAAGTAGTTGCAGAAAACGTCCGACAGAAGCAAACATTGCAAACAAGTTCAGAACCACGGGCGAAATGCTAATTTAATAACATCAGGAATTTTCTTTAAGGAATTTTCTATGCGAAAGAGTTATACACGCCAAGCGTAGGCCTACAGAGAGCGTATATCTTCTTAACTAAGTGATGGAAGTCCAATCTACCATATGACCCTTCTACACACGGATTTCCAACATGCGTTCAGTTCACTTGCTTGTCATACCGTATAACTAACAGCTAAACAGGCATGAGTCAGTATTGACTCTGATTCAAGTAATGTAGGCAATGTGCCAATCCGTTCAGTCGTTCTTCGGATGTTGTTGTTCTCAGAAAAGTTCTTCTCAGTGCACTAAAGGATCTTTGAGAGCAGCAAGAACCGACCGGCAGAGATAGGAGCAGCGTGTAAAATATTGGGGAATAATACTGGGTCGCACACACGCGCTGTTTCCAGAAGTGTAGGAGGCTTGACTACCTCTGGTTGCACAAATTATATTATAACTTCTGTCACCTTCGCCACCGGAAACGCAAACTGTGTCAGCGAATATTATACGGTATAATATTCGCTGACACAGTGCAGTAAAATAAGTAAATTGCATGCAGATTCTGTAATTGAAGGCTCTGGTACAGAGTACGGGCGATGGAGTCCCGGACAAAGCCCGGAACTTCCGGAAGCTTTGAAATTTCGATCATTTTGTTGTTAACAATCAAGCTTCACAGACCATTGGCAAAATCCTTGTCAATGGTCAATCGAAGTTCCAGTATATAAAAAAGCAGGAGGAGGCAACTGCTTCCTCTTGCTATGATGGTAGGTCGACCTAATGCAACAGCAACACGCGAATTATAAATGGTTAGGAAGACTTCTGATCTGTGTTAGAACCATTACAAATTACCGGAAATGCTCAATAGCTCATCCTTTCTAGCCCTCCTAAAGCTGTAATATGGACCAATAAGTCATTCAATCATTTCACAGATCTACAGCTGCGAGGAAGTATTTCATCCCTAATCGTCATTTAATCCTTAATTTTCACCCATAGTCTTCATGTCAGCCCCAATTTCAGCCCTAATCTTCATTGCAGTGTAATTTCGGCCCTAATCTTCGTGTCAGACCTAATTTAAGCCATAGGCTTCATTTCAACGCTAATTTAAGCCCTAATCTTCTATTCCGTTTTTAATCAATATATACATGTAGATTCAGGTCGACGAAATGAGGTCTTACGGACTGGTCTTCTGCATATTGATCTGATTATTGGTCTTCTTTGCGCCATCGATTGATACCTTTTGCATTCGACACCGGCGCGAGAGAAATGACTAATTACAGTACAGTTACAATGTTTGGTATCGCTGGGGCTCCTATGGTTACCCGATCTCTCCTCTTTTTGTAAGGGCGAGGTATCAGCAACATAGCCATAAACATCGAAATTAGAATCAATCGGCCTAGCTGTTTCGTTGAGACATGCCTGCAGTCGTTACTACATTGGCTGCGTTGGGGCGCAGATTGTGATAGGCATCTCTAAAACTAGAAGCTGGATCAATGATTAAAATATTACTAAAACTAGAAGCTAGATCTGCGATTAAAATATAACTAAGACTGGATGCCGAATCAACGATTAAAATATAACTAAAACTGGAAGCTGGATCAGCGATTAAAATATAACTTAAACCGAAAGCTGGATCCGCGATTAAAATATAACTAAAACTAGAAGCGGGATCAACGATTAAAATATAACTTAAACTGGAAGCTGGATCCGCGATTAAAATGTAACTAAAACTAGAGGCTGGATCAACGATTAAAATATTACTAAAACTAAAAGCGAGGTCAGCGATTAAAATATAACTAAAACTATAAGCTTAAATTTCACGTTCGTGGCGCATTTGTCGGGGCGCATTTGTCGGGCGCAAATGACGGGGCGCATTGGTCGGGGCGCATTTGTCGGGGCGCTTTTGTCCACAGCGCTTTTGGCGGGGTGCCGACAGGCAGGCAGACAGGCGGGCAGGCAGGAATAAGGGCAGACAGAAGGGCAGACAGTCAGCGTTGCCAGAGCTACATGTATGAGGTTGGGGTGGGGCAAGGTAGGTGATATGAAGGACTTCGATATTTTCTGTCCTTGAGTGATAAATCTAACCTAGAGGAAGAACATGATGTTAAACTACATGGGGGTACTACCCGAAACTCATTAGATTTGCAAGATTCCCACGACCCGGCCTGAGCAGGAACGGAGGGAGCTGCCCCCATCCACACACACCCGTGACGTCGCTAATGAAGACAATTCGGTAAGAAAACATGCTATTAGGAGGGAGATTGGCGTATAAACAGAGCCAGACAGGTAGACAGATGGGCGGTAAGGCGAGCAGACAGATGCGTAGTCAAGCAGCCAATCAGGCAGGCAGACAAACGAAAGAACAGACAAGTGAGTACCGTGAGTTGTTGCGAGCAAAGCAGCGAGCAAAGCATTGTGAGGGAACATAATCGTCATTGGCGTTCACAGGCTTCTCTCCGTCCATCCGTTTTCATAATTAATCCTCTTTTCTTCTGTCGGATCGAGGATGAAATGACCCGCATGCAAAATATTCCAGGATATTATGTCCCACATAAAGCGTCCCACGGACAAATGTTGTCCATCATGAAGCACAATAAGAGTCAGTTTTGCTGTGACCGATTGATTAAAAAGAAACGTGCAATTTCATTTTCAAATATTCATCAAGTTTATGAAAAATTAATGTTTAAAATTATTTGCAATGTCAGCCTTGGATATGCTGTGGCATGCCGCGGTTTGTTGTAGTCGCGACCAAGTTCAATGAGTGCATCATCCATTCCCTGGTAATTAATCTTTCGTTTTATGGGCCTCAGGTTGACCGACTTCTGTCTATACGCAAATATTTTTCATGTCGTGTTGTTCAAAGCCAGAGCAGCAGCTGTTCAATATGCAGTGTTTAATTTAGACGTCTTTGGGGGGGGGGAATTCCCCCCAGGATTGATGTTTCCCCCCAGAGGCTAGCAATATTAAAATGCAGAGACCTTTTTGGGTAGGGAAATTCCACCCCCAGGATACACGGTTTTTCCCCCGAGAGGTGAGTAATATACTTTTGAGAGACGAACTACTAAAAAAAGTCTTAAACATTTTTTTCAGAGAGTAATTCTTATAGAAAAAGTGTAAAAAGTTGGACGAATGTCTAAAAAATAGGTCATCAACTTTTTCTGAAGATGAAATTTGAAAAAGTGTGGATGAAAATTCTGAAACTCTTTCAAGATAGATGAAAATATAAAAAAAATTCGTCGGTCCCCCCAGAAACCTTGTTTCCCCTCCCAGAAGAGGGGACTAGATTAAACACTGTTCAATATGCAATTCCAACAGAATAAAAAACGATTTCCCATCCGTCAGCTGCGTTATTGCTTCTGGGCAGATCATAAGTCATTCTGTACTTTATCATTTTGGTTTCATATAGGAATTGCAAATCAAGGATAATCGATTCTAGTTTTTCAATTTCGTCCTATGAAACGATCTTCAGAATAGTTGGAAATGGGTCAAGGTCACTGCATCTGCATCCGTCTAGTTTTAAGATTGTTCTTTAGCGTGATATTACGTTATCTACAGGTAAGAATGAGAGCGTCAATGACCGCTTAACTACAGATGCAAATTCCGGATGATTTTTGTATCTTTCTGACAAACTTTCAGCTTGTAACCGTTTCCAAATACATTATCCGAAGTGCAGCAAGCATCATATGATAGATATGTTTGGAAACTGTTGCTGAAATGCATTTTTTACTCGAAAAAATGGATTAGCCTATATGTACTTGTGTCAAACAACATGTTGGTGTTAGTGATGTTAATTGTTAGTCCAACAGCTTTCCCTTCTTTGTGGAGAGTTTCCATATTTTCCTGTTTGGCTTTTCTTTTGTCCTTCAATCAGGTCTACGTCATGCGCAAACCGCGGGTTACCGATTCTGTTGCCATGGACCGAAATTTCAATTCCATTTCTTTGGGTTTTGTCCATCGCTCGTTCCCGATATGTAGCGAATACTGTTGATGGGGTAGGGTCCTTCTGTCTTGTGCCTCTTGAGACATGCGATCGATGCTAATAGGTCATGAGTCCATGGGCAAAAAGAAGACCAAGAAGAAGAAGAGAACATGGAGCTACATCTGTTGCTCCAAAAGATGTTGACGAACAGGAGAAGATCAACCTTCACGATTGCAATGGAAGGAGGTTAATTGGAGACGTCGACTGCGTGAGTGCCTTTCAACAATCCGTCTATTTAGTTCAACGTGCTCCTTTCATTCCTCCTCATTCAGCCTCAAGAGCAGCCTCGTCGTGTTTCACATTGTGAGTACATTCGCCAACATCTGACTGTCTTTCTCTTGTGCTACACAATGTCATCCTGTTTTGCAACTTCTTTCTTCGCAACGCCAGAGTTTTTTCCAGCGCCTCTGTTCCGATGTTTTGTAAAGACAAATCCTCCCACAAAAAATTTTGCGTGCGTTGCTTGTGAAACGACAAACTTAATATAAACAGCAGGCCTCTAAGTATGGATTGAAGCAATTCTAAATGTTACATTCGAACGTATAGAGTGCAGAAACAGAATAACTTTCAGGCTTCTGAGCACGTTAATTTTCCAATAGTAGGTCAACCTACCTGCTGAATTATTTACCCAAATACTTTGAAAACCGT
The DNA here is from genome assembly GCA_963556255.1 of Allolobophora icterica. NCBI lineage: Eukaryota > Metazoa > Annelida > Clitellata > Crassiclitellata > Lumbricidae > Allolobophora > Allolobophora icterica. Next base: position 73,163,876 of record OY744605.1, read on the forward strand.
TATTTCATTTCTGATCGTGTTTAATAAAAGTATCTATATTCATTATTCAGTGCTTTTCTTGAGCCGGAACGCGCCGGAACGGCGTTCCGGCACCTTTTTTCAGGTACTAAAAAATAATTTATTTATTTTAATAATAAAAACAATAATTCATTTATTTTAATTTAATTTCAGTGTCTTGAACTGTTTTCAGTGTTTATCGAGACCCTTCCCAACCCCCAATCCCGTTTTTCATGGGATTTTAGCCCGCCCATAATTATTCCGTTCCGGAACCTATTTTTGCGTTCCGGAACCTTTTTTCCAGAAAAAGCACTGTCTATATTCCATCAATCAATCAATCAATCAATCAATTTATTGATCCACAAAGCAAACGTGACAATATACAAGAAAATATAATTTAAATAGCCACTATGATGCTGAAAAGGTTTGAAACATTAAGATATTCATGGGTTTAGAAGGCTATATCATGCTGTGAGTGGCCAATAGGAAGCCCTAAAAGGACATCAACTTCAATGTTTAGGATTTTAATTTATTTCTGTTTTCATTTGGAGACATTATATCCGGTCCGATTATTATACCTCGGAACTTCTCTCCGGGACATTTTACCCGGAGACTTTTGTCCATGAGACTTTTATCTGGATACCGTTTGTCCCGGAGACATTTGATCCGGTGAATCTTCTATCTGTCCTTAAATTATCTGTCCATCCTTTCGTCCATCATTACTTCGGTCATCCACCTTTCATCCTTGCACCCTTCCATCCATCCGCCTGTCCGTTATCTATTTGTAATCCTGTATGTGGCCTGAGAACCCGTTTGTAAAATGGTGATGGGGAATTTCTCACTTCCACTTATTCAGTGGGTCCCTAGACATGAAAAATCACCGAGGTGCTTGTCGGCCACGTTGCCACGAATAACGCTGTGGCCAAATCAATATGTTTTTTAGAGTATATGCAGATTATGCACGTGTAATACCTCTACTGTTACTGATTTCGGTATATGGAATTCGTTTCAGATATTGTTTTCGCCATTTGGGGTCATCTTTACCTTGAAAGGTCGTGGTCAAGGTGATTTTGTTACATAGACGATTTCCATTATAACTTGCCCGAATTTAGCAGTAGAAACAGATGTAATATCTTTAATTCAACTAATTAATTCAACTAATTTTGATATAACTATAAACTTGGCAAAATTTAACAGTAGAAACAGGTGTAATATCTCTAATTCAACTAATTAATTCAACTAATTATAACCTGTTAGTTCGATACTGATATCTATACATATAATATCCATATAGTGTCCGTCTGTCGGGGGACGCTACGTCACAAACGGGTTCTGTTCTATTGTGAAACATAAACCGTTTGTCATGACGACGGCGGTCTTGACGACGGCGATAACCAACGATACATATAGGCCTATAATATGACGTCATAATATGACGGGCAAATACACTAGTTGTATTATATCAGTTTTCAATACATCATTTAAGGCGATACGGAAATTTCGCCCCCGGAAGATTCGCCCCCGCTTCTAGTCTTAGTTACATTTTCATCATAGATCCGGCTTCTAGTCTTAGTTATATTTTCATCTCTAATCCAGCTTCTAGCCTTAATTACATTTTCATCATAGATCCGCTTGTAGTCTTCCGGGGGCGAAACTTCCGGGGGCGAGTCTTCCGGGGGCGAAAAGTCCTAGAACCCATTCAAGATGGTCTTCAAAAACGTCAATTACGATTATCTTGAATGTGTGCAAGCAAGTAAGGTGAATTTTCGAATATGGTCGACGGCGACCATGTTGGATTTGGCCATAGCGTCATTCGTGGCAACGTGGCCGACAAGAACCTCGGTGATTTTTCATGTCTAGGAACTCAGTCACTTAGTGAGTAATCCCCCAAACACCATTATGCAAACGAGTTCACAGGTCAAGTCCACAATTTGTGTACTTTCATCCATGCATGAGTTTTCCATCCGTGCATCTATATATACTTTAATACATCCGTTCGTTATTCATCAGTACATCTAGCTGTACTATTTTACCCATTCATCCGTTATCCATCTGTGCATTTATGTTTTCATCCATCCATCCGTCCTTCCATCCATCCATCGCTCTATCTCACAAGCAATGCTTTTCCTGAATCTTGAGACTTCACAGCCCTTGAGTTGATTAACAAGGCCATCGACGCAGTCAGCCTAATGGCCTTCCTTTCTCCTCATATACCTCCTTATCCTCCTCTTCCTCTTACTCCTCTTCCTCCTCCACCTCATCCTCTTCCTCCTATTCTCCCTTTTCGTCTGCATTCTTTTCCGCTTCATCCTATTGTTCCCCCTCCTCTCAGCTGGCTCAGCCTCCTCTTCATCCTCCTCATAATCCTCTTCCTTCTTGTCATCTCTTTATTCTTGTATGCATATGCAAGTATCTGATCATGTATTTATATAGCGCCTTCGCAACCTCTCATGCTCTTCCTTTTCCCATTATTTCTCCTCGTCCTAATCCTCCTTCTTCTCTCCCATTCTCCTTCCATTTGTCTTCTTCGTCCAACTCTCATTATCGATCCTCTTCCTCTGAATCTTCTTCGTCTTCCTCCTCCTCCTCTTCCTCCTCCTCCTCCTCCTGTAATTCTGTCATTGCTCCTTCCCTCCTTTCCCTGCTAAATGACCCTTACAGCGCCTTCGTCTTCGCTCACCGGTCACACGATGGCGCCACTGCATTAGAATGTCGTTACGACCGTAACCATCATGGCTAAAACGCAGAGGCAATTAGTGTGAGTGCCTCTATTCGCAGCACGTATGTATTATATGGCGCCTTTGATAACCTCATCTCTCCACCCCTGGATAATATCGGATTTACCTTGACAATGCCAGACCGGTAATGTTATCGCCTTACAACTTGGCTTCCGGGGTTCAAATTCACATCGAAGAACAAATTACTGTCCAGTTTTTTCAGATCGAAGGGAAAGGTTGTCCCATTGTTAAATTGTTGTTTTCGTATTTTGCGCTGTCTGTCCCTGTTAGTTCGGCTCTGTCTGCCTAATGCCTCCACCGTCCTTCTGTCGGGATACGGAAATTTCGACCCGGAAGAATCGCCCCAGGAAGATTCGCCCCCCGGAAGTTTCGCTCCCGGAAGATTCGCCCCCACTTATATCGATTATCAGCGACCAAGTAAGTAATACGGGTTATATTTTCATCTTCGATCCAGCTTCTAGTCTTAGTTACATTTTTATCATAGATCCCGCTTCTAGTCTTAGTTATATTTTCATCGCTAATCCAGCTTCTAGCATAATCATGTCGGGGGCGAATCTTCCGGGGGCGAAAAGTCCTAGAACCCCTTCTGTCTGCATGTCTTTCTCTGCTAATATTTACAGTGGATGTTAATTACACAAAGAAAAAAATCGGTTGGATCTCAACCTGGAACCGAACCTGATTAACGATTTTGTTTTGACATTTTGACTCCGTGCCAGAGAGGTCGAGATGGTTCTCCTCCTCTCTTTCTTTCTCTATCTATCTATCTATCTATCTATCTATCTATCTATCTATCTATCTATCTATCTATCTATCTATCTATCTATCTATCTATCTATCTATCTATCTATCTGTCTGTCTATCTGTCTATCTGTCTACCTGTCTATCTGTCTATCTGTCTATCTATCTGTCTATCTGTCTATGTGTCTGTCTCTCTGTCTGTCTGTCTGTCTATCTGTCTATCTATCTATCTATCTGTCTGTCTGTCTGTCTGTCTGTCTGTCTGTCTATCTATCTATCTATATATCTATCGTCTATCTATCTATCGTCTATCGATCTATCTACTGCTAGCATATGCTGGAAAACAAGCAGCTTGAACAAACTATTTCCACAGCCAGGACTAGTGTGGACTGAATTTGAGCACAACCTGTTACCAGCACAGCGGTTCTGCTATTCATTACCTACTGCAAGTTCTCGTCACACGTGTTCTTTAGTCAAAACAAGCAAAGCCCGTGAATTTCGTCGAGCCTCACATGCCAGCACCCGAGTAACAAGACTTTAGATACTCATTAAATGAAGCCAGTGTTCTACTTGTTGTGAAGTCCGACAGTCCAACTTGATATCACATTTTCAAAAGTGGAGAAATTATGTAATGTTCTGCAAGTCGCGAATTTTATTAAAGATGAAAGGGTTTAGAGTGTACTTCATGTCAGCTCATGCCTTAGGCCTACATCAGTGTTGTCTATCCTTAGTGCGGCACCTAAGAGTGTCGTGAACCTGCTCTAAGGGTACGTGCCACCGATGGATGGCATAATAGGTCAGATATGTGAAAAATACGGATCATCGCTACTGACATAAGCCTAGGACTATTTATAAACTTTAAGTAGTGTCAAATAGTTCCAACACTGCGGTTGAATACAATAATGCTGTCATGTTGCAAAAATATTTCAGCACCAGGCCAAAAAGTGGAGACGATGGTCAAAAGTGGTGGCGACTGGGCACCAGCGTCAAAATACAAGGTAACGCCTATGTACACGGTGGGCCATTAAAAATGAGATCATCGCGTACGATCGTGTTTAATACGATATCAAACTGTTTTGAGCAAATCGTCAACACCTAAATTATTCTACGATGTACTTGCTTACCATACATAAGTTATTTTGTCAACTTCCGGTCGCCATCTTTATTATAAAGCAAGATTTACAACTTAAAGCGTACAAACGCCTGATGGGTAAGGTGATAAACGAAGGTTGCAAATTAAAACGTCTGCAACAAAGTCAGCAGCTACTTGAAATTTTTCGTAACGACAGAAGTGTACGAAGCATTTGATTTAAAGATGAAAAGACAACCACAGTTGTCATATCAGCTAATTCTCAAAATGATCGTGTATATTCTGATGCAAGAAAGAAAAAGCAAATTCCAGCAAACAAAACTCGTATGTGAACGTGAACATTTCAATCGTAGCATCATGGTTTCGGTAGGTGTGTCTCGGATGGGAAAAAATAATGTACATGTAATTTTTTCAACCCGAAGTCAAAGTAAACAGTAAATACTATTGCGATCACGTTCTAGAAAAAGGTTTGCTTCCTGATATTCGAGCAAGATGTAGTCGTTGCAATTGGACGTTGCAGCAGGACGAAGCTCCTTGACACACAGCAATAAACACTGTCATCTTCATCGAACCAGACATCTTGTCCCCAAATAGCCCAGACCTAAATCCGGTAGACTATGCTATTTGGAGTGCTCTCCAACAAAAGTCTACCTTCGTGGTAAATTTACAAAAATAGAACAACTGAAATAGAGGCCACTGTTGAGGAGTGGCGAAAAATGTCCCAGCGATTTATAGATAGGAACATAAACGAGTGGTGCAGACGTTTAGAGAAAAATGTTCAGAGCCGAGGCGGACACAGAGAATAAAATTTATGATTTCCTTTAAATTAACACTTAGCAACAAATTACTTGCATTTTGACCAGAAAAAAATATAATAATTAAATAAATAATTCAGATTGAACGCGGTGATCTCATTTTTAATGGCCCACCCTGTATGTTCGAGACATTTATGGCTACTAATAAGCATAGTTTTGGACCTCTAGTAAACCGAATATTGAGTGTGAGTCACAGTGAGTGAGACTAAGCTACTTTTGCTCCCCAGCTTTCGATGATTATGTAACATTTCGGTAGGCCTACCTCGCTGCACGAAAATTGATCTGCTATGGATGAAACTATGCAATCCTCAAAACGACATGCTGTGTAGCTGTGTAGCACATCTACGAATACAGTGTTAGTATGTATTTGTGTAAGTAAGTATTATGTGAGTAAAAAGGCATGTATGTATTATGCATGACTGTATTTATTCGAAACTCTTTATAACTTTTCAATCTGTTGTTTATTAGATAACTGCAATATGCGAAATAAGATTTTCTCTGACACGCAGCTAATTAGATGGCAGAATTTGGACTTCCAGTATGATAGGTCTTTGGGGACATGTTTAGATAAATTGTGCTATGTTTGCCCCAGTAATATCAACAGACTTCAGGGCATATTTAGTCCAGAAACCTCAGATTTGACGCCTTTCCTTGCAGTCGGTCACATATATTGAAGGGGCGCTATATAAAAGCTCATTAATAATAATAATATATATGACAAAGAATCAACATCGCATTTGTTATAAGCAATCATCAGGGAGATATAAACCTCGCCTTAGGTCTGCAGTGTAGAGCAGAGAACCTAGGATTCTCTCTAGCAGCTCTAGTGAGACCTAGGACTAGAAAACCAACATCTGAATGCGGTTATAAAAGAACGAGTGTAATAACTGCAGAGAATATATGCATATACGCATGTCGGTATACTATATGTATGTTTGTATGTACATGTATGTATGCATGTACATGTATGTATGTATGTATATAAGTACGTATATATACATACAGTTATGTATTTATGTATGCCTTTATGTGTGTAAGTATGTATGTATGTTAGTGTGTATATAATTAATTATGTATGTATGTATGCATGTATGTAAGTATGCATGTATGTATGTATGTATGTACGTATATATGTTAGTATGTATTTGTGTAAGTAAGTATATATGTGAGTATAAATGCATGTATGTATTATACATGACTGTATTAATGCATGTACAGTGTACACTGATGACGTATAACTGTACGCCACATGCCATCCGGCTAGCCTGTGTCTTCTATATTCGGGCCATTGCAGTGTTAGTACAGAATTAGATTTCTTCTAATTGGCTGCGGCTGAATCCGGCAAAGATGCACTGCTCCGCTGGGTATACAGATTGATGAGGAATCGAATTAGGCCTACATTGAGATCCTCTTATTGGAATGGAATCCACGTTTCGTCGACTGCAGCATAAGTGTGCCTCTGGACGGAGGGAGATCTATCAATGGCCGACCATATACGAACCACCTCTGTTTCTACCAGTTGCACGAGATACGGGTTATACAGAGCAATCTGTACACTGTATACAGCTCTGCGGTCTGTGAAGTTATGTAGATGCCTGCAGTGACCCCCGTTCACTCATTCATCATGACGTGTCTGGATCATTGTAATTCTATCCTTGCCGACCTGCCAGAGTTCAGGTTACGTCAGTTCCAGCCCGTCCGTTCGAATCGTAGTCAGCAAGACAACATATTCGCATGCAGTGGAACATATACGAGAAACGCTACATTGGGTTCCGGTCCCGCAGCACATTTAATTCAAGATCGTCACGCTGACACGAACTCAATTGTCGGCTACGAACCGTCGTAGGCCTACATTAGGAGCTCCGTGGTGTTCCAGTTTAGAGTCAGCTCGCTCTCTGCGGTCTGTGAAGATATGTAGATGCGGAGCTTGCGCACATAAAATCGAACCCATCGTGCCTTCTCACGTATTGGATCGCCTCGGTGGAATAGTCTCCCATCACAGTTACTCAGGACTTCGTGTAGCCTTTGACTTTGTGTGGCAAACTGTCTTGAAAGGAAACCTGTGTAGATCAGTTTTATAGTCACGGACACAGCGCTTTTGTAGGGTACTTAAAATGAGCTAGATTCTCGCTACATACACACATACATTCATGTCACGAGCCGGCATTGGACATTATGCCCATGACGTTGAATTTATACCCCCATTCTCAACATTGTAATTTGGTCTGATAGTTTTGACAAAAAAAGAATGTCATTCAGTTCTTTCAATATAAGATTTTTAATTAGAATAAAAATAGTGCCTGTTTATAGTCATACATACATAGCACTAAACTTTAGTAAAGCAGGTATGTGTTTTTACCAGATCTAACCCTACTTAAACCAGCATCTTGCTAGCTATAGGTATTATTATTATACAGCATATCTAACCTCCCTGTTCTAGATTCTTTGCCTTTGGTTTGTCCTCCAACTTGGTACTCCCGTATTGAAAATTCCTTGGTCTTCTCCAAAGTCTTGTGAAAAAACGCGTAGTGAAGATTACACTTCTCTACTCCTTCCGACGAACACCTTCAACCTTCCCTACAGTTCAACAATTCGATAGTTCAACAAGCTACACAACCAACTTCCTTACAGTTTAACATATGTTCTTTTGACCAACACCATATCGAGCTAACTTCATTCGTCTCAAACGACTCGTCTGCAACAACTCGACTGAAACGTTCGACTATTGCCGACGGGTTAAGATATATACCTCCTGTCATCGTAATCAGTGGCGTAGAAAGGTTTTGGGGGGCCCTTGTGCAGAGCTTCGATGATGGGCCCCTGGGACCCCTTCGATTTGAAACAAAAAAAAACGCTGTGCTAAAAACGCGTGGTGCTTTTGCGATATTTGCATATTTCGCACCGTGAGAAATAAGCAAGTATCATAAATCGCACCTCAATTAAATAATAATTATGTAATTACATTTTTATTATTTTCTTCGAGTTATTTATCAAACATTTCTTTTATTTCTCCAGGCTAGCATAAAAATTGAACTAGAGATAATTAATTTAAAATCATTGTTCCATCTGCTATGACTGCTAAAATATGAATCATCCTCACTTAAATTCTGTGAAATTGTGAAACAGTTGGGTTGGTTGATAAAAATAACGAAACAAGTAATTATGCAATTGCCAATTTAAATCACATAAAGTACTACAAAGTAATAATATTCCATACTGGGCAATAAAAATATCAACAAAAACTCTATAAATTTTAAATATGTCGCCGTCGGTCATCACATCAATATATTTATAGCTTACGTCAGAAAAATTACTTTCCGGCCATAGACTGCTAAGAGTAAACAATTTTGTTATGGATCACCGGTTGTTTACTAAATCATGTATTTGGATATTTCAGCTTCTATATTCAGATTCAGCCAATAAAACTATTGAGTCGAGTAATTTCAGTGTGTAGTATTGTGTACGCCGTTGCTAACTTGCTGTACATGTAGATTTACGTTTAGGCTAAAAATGACTGTGCTCGCTGCCAGAGGCCCTTCTGACCGTCGGGGGCCCTTGTGCATTCCACAACCTGCACAACACATTGCTACGCCACTGATCGTAATATTGTAAGTTCGGTGTTTTCAACAGTCCGTTTCATTAATGCCAGTCGCAAGATCAAACTACTTAATTCACTTTCGTTGCGATCTTCGACATAACTGATCAGAATCGTCTTTAAGTAACTGCGAAACGATCAGAAGGGGGCGAAAAAACAGTAACCAACACTATAGACAGTCAATTTCCAACAACATTTTTATTGCAGCGTTCGGCTCACTACGCGGAAAATCTTGAACATCTGAGCAGACGATCTTATGACGACGGTTGAGTTTAAATGATCTCTACTGGTTCCCTACTTCACATTGCATAATCCAACACAGCAAACCACGTACCAAAATCTTATCTGTTATTATTATAGACCTACCTGTGATTCTGGCCTTTAGATGCTGGTATTAACAATTACACTTTAGAACTAAATCACTTAACTTACTATCCACTGCATTTAACTTTGCAGACAGTAAACCAGCACAACTCTAATCACATTTAATAAGACACAACATACATACATACATGCATACATACATACATACATACATACATACATACATACATACATACATACATACATACATACATACATACATACATACATACATACATACATACATACATACATACATACATACATACATACATACATACATACATACATACATACATACATACATAAACACTTGCATGCATGCATAAACACATACATGCATATATACATTATACATACATTCATACATACATACATACATACACACAGTCATGCATACCTATATATACACATATATACACACATACATATACATACATGCATACATACATACATACATTCATTCGTACATACATACACGCATTCATACATATACAAATATATATCTACGTGAGTATATAAATGCTTATGTAAGTTTGTATGCAACTATATCGTCGACTAATCTGTGTAAATGTCCGACCTGTCTTTCTGTCTGTCTTTCTGTATGGCTGATTGGCTGTGTGATACATGCACGTGACCGGCAATGAACCAGCGCTTCTTCGACTGAATACAGAAAGAGACGTCGCTCTCATTAAATGCTATTGTGAACAGTCGTAAGTGGATGTAAGCCGCTGAATTTATACGGTACCGGGTAGATTGATGGATGGTCGTTGTCTCTCCATATCCTCCCTCTCTCCTTTTTCTTCCTCCTCCTCCTTCCTCCTCCTCTTTTCTTCTTCCTCCTCCTTCTTCCTCTTCCTTCCTCCTCCTTCCTCCTCCTCATTCCTTCTTCCTCTTTCCTCCTCTTTTCTTCTTCCTCCTCCCTCCTCCTCTTCCTCCCTCCTCCTCCTCTTTTCTTCTTCCTCCTTCCTCCTCCTCTTTCCTTCCTCCTCCTCTTTCTTCCTCCGTCCTCCTCCTCTTCCTGCTTCCATACTCCTCCTCTGTTCTTCTTCCTTCCTCCTCCTCCTTTCTTCCTCCTCCTTCCTCCTCCACTTTTTCTTCCTCCCCCTCCTCTTTCTTCCTTCTTTCTTCTTGCTCCTCCTCTTCCTCCTCTTTCTTCCTTCCTCCTCCTCTTCTTCCTGCTTCCTTCTTCCTCGGTCCCATCTTCTTTTGTCCTCCTCTTTTCCTCCATCCTTTGTCCTTCTACCTCAAGGTCGTAGCTGATGTACTCCGCATTCAGTGCGCTGGTCGACGGTCGACCTGCTGTAGAGATTTAGTGATGGTATCCAGGCGTTAGATGGCCATTCGTCACGTGCCCCAATTTATTCTCCCAACCCCGATGCACTCCATTTCCCATCAATTGGTCTTCGCTCGGTCAGTTAACTTCCCTCCTGCCAATCATTTCTGAGTTGATAATCTAATTATAACTTGCGTACGTTCGTTCATCACTCACTCGTTCGTTAATACATTCACTGATTATTATTTCATTCGTTCGTTCGTTCAGCCATTTCTTCGTTCAACCATTTCTTCTTTCAGCCATTTCTTCTTTCAGCCATTTCTTCGTTCAGCCATTTCTTCGCTCAGCCATTTCTTCGTTCACCCATTTCTTCGTTCACCCATTTCTTCGTTCGACCATTTCTTCGTTCACCCATTTCTTCGTTCAGCCATTTTTTCGCTCAGCCATTTCTTCGCTCAGCCATTTCTTCGTTCGCCCATTTCTTCGTTCACCCATTTCTTCGTTCAACCATTTCTTCGCTCAGCCATTTCTTCGCTCAGCCATTTCTTCGTTCACCCATTTCTTCGTTCACCCATCTCTTCGTTCGCCCATTTCTTCGTTCACCCATCTCTTCGTTCACCCATCTCTTCGTTCACCCATTTCTTCGTTCACCCATTTCTTCGTTCACCCATCCCTTCGTTCACCCATTTCTTCGTTCACCCATTTCTTCGTTCACCCATTTCTTCGTTCACCCATTTCTTCGTTCACCCATTTCTTCGTTCACCCATCTCTTCGTTCACCCATCTCTTCGTTCGCCCATTTCTTCGTTCACCAATCTCTTCGTTCACCCATCTCTTCGTTCACCCATTTCTTCGTTCACCCATCTCTTCGTTCACCCATTTCTTCGTTCACCCATTTCTTCGTTCACCCATTTCTTCGTTCACCCATCTCTTCGTTCACCCATCTCTTCGTTCACCCATTTCTTCGTTCACCCATTTCTTCGTTCACCCATTTCTTCGTTCACCCATTTCTTCGTTCACCCATTTCTTCGTTCACCCATTTCTTCGTTCACCCATCTCTTCGTTCACCCATTTCTTCGTTCACCCATTTCTTCGTTCACCCATTTCTTCGTTCACCCATCTCTTCGTTCGCCCATTTCTTCGTTCACCCATTTCTTCGTTCAGCCGCTCATTCGTTAGTTCGTTTTCAATTGGTCTTTCATTCACTTTCATCCGTCAGTTTATCCATCAAATTTCAACGCATTTATCAATTCATCCATATTTTCAATTAGGCCTATGGTTTGTTTCATTGTCGTTTCAATCATTCACATATTCATTAATTTGCTGCACAAATCTGAATACATCACAATGCCTCCAAAGTCCAAACTGATTAGGATTCGACTTGCCTATACCAAATTTGCCAAGTGAAAACGGTCACGATGAAAATAAGAACATTTTAAAATGCCAAAGAAACTAATTAAATGGGAAACTGGGGAACTTCAAAACGGTCGTCAGGAGGAAAAATGTTCTCCTTAATAAACGCGCAGTTAATTAAAATTTAAGTGCGCCTCTGTCTACTTGACCAGTACAGACAGGCAGGCATACAGAGAGACTGACAGACAGACGGACAACCGGATAGACAGAAGCAAACAAAGCAACAGGCAGTAAGAATATGCGCCTGAATTTGAAATGGCGCGCAGAGGGGTGAAACACAAGAGCTCCAATTGAGAAGGAGAAGAGGATCTTATGCGATCCGCAGAAGCAATCTGAGCAGCTCTGTTTGACTTGCTTGACCTGTTATTAGACTGGCCTGCCCTATACTGATTAGACTGACCTGACCTATACTGACTAGAGTGACCTGACGTATATCAGACTGACCTACTATTAGCCTACTGCATTTCACATGCGCAGTGTTTGTGATTGACGGCAGCCTTCGGAGACACACGCAACGTTGGCAGTATGTGCGTTATGCTCCTATCAGGAAATTGGTGCTTGTCTTTGTATCAATCTCAATATACACTGCGTATGTGCGAACGCAATAGACGAGGATTTGTAATCCATTACAATGTGTGTGTGTGTGTGTTTGTGTGTGTGTGTGTGTGTGTGTGTGTGTGTGTGTGTGTGTGTGTGTGTGTGTGTGCGTGTGCGTAGGTGTGTGTGCAAGGCCGTAGCCCGGACTTTGTTTTGGGGGTGTTTACTCGTCCTTGAGCCAGCCGACAAGCAACCGAGTCAACCGACTAAGGGGTTTGGAGGAGCATCGTGAGCTCTCATAGCGGGTAAATGCATTATTTCATTTTTACATTATTTAATTCGGGTGGTGTTTAAACACCCCCCCCCCAGCTACGGTCTTGTGTGTGTATGCTTTCAGTACAGAAAGAAAAAAATATATAGAGAATACTCTTTTGAAAGACGAAAGCTATTCCCACCCTGTATGTATATATATATATATATATATATATATATATATATATATATATATATATATATATATATATATATATATATATATATATATATATATATATATGACAGAATATAACGTTTCTATGTATAAGTCCGCAAAGGTTCACCAGTCACTCTAGTACAGAGTAAAACGGGGAGGCGACCTGACCGACGTCTCTGTTGAGCGTAGACTCGGATCCGACCTGGGCTGGTGAACCAAAGTCCTCCGTGCCCACCTTCTCGTGGTGCGGACCGTTGGTACCCTTCCTAGGAAGGGGAACGAACGGGCACGGCAGGCAAAACCAGGGGAAGGCAATGGCAAACCACCCCTGTTAACTTGCCAAGAAAATCGTCATGAAACACACTAAGCCAAAAACGGCGGTGGAGTGTGTTCACCAGGACGATCGCTAGAGCTCCACGAGCTGACAGCACAAGGTGACAAGGTGATGTATAAGTCAGCACTTTTATGATGTCTTCTTCTTTAAGTTCTCTGCCCTTCGGCAGGTTTCCACTTCCAATGACGCCATTCTGATGTACGTCGTTAAAATGCGCTATATTAAGTGTCCTCATACATACATACATACATACATACATACATACATACATACATACATACATACATACATACATACATACATACATACATACATACATACATACATACATACATACATACATACATACATACATACATACATACATACATACATACATACATACATACATACATACATACATACAGACAGACAGACAGACAGACAGACAGACAGACAGACAGACTCAGCGCCATGTATTTCATCTATTTTGTGCTGTACATGTATGTACAGAATGTAAACGCCAATCTTGCACATATGAATTAGAACAGCACTTCCTTAAGAACTCTGCGAGAGGTAGTCACTTGTGTGTATGAAGTACTAAGGACTTTATTTTCTTTGTCTCGGTGCATGAGAGCGGGTGGCCAGTCATATACCACGCCGTTTAATCCACCACCGACGGTCAATGAACTCATCTTATAACAGAGTTTACGACGTGGCGGAAGTGCATAAGAAATCCTGAGGTAGCTTTCTGTCCTGACGGAGATTTGAACCCCGACCTAAGGGCGCTTAAAACTTACTAAACACTTGATATTGAATCGTATGCGTGGCATAAAACTTTATCCCAGTCATGCGTGACGTTGGTTCATGAATGACTGAGTCCCCGATGATCCATTTCGGCTGTGCCATATAAGGCAGAGCCACCAATATGTCTCCTCCAGTGTCCGGTGACGCCAGTCCAAGGGTTGGATAAAGAAGGAGATCAACATTATTCATCTTTATTATGACACAGCGTCGTTAAAAGGAAACTACGTGTCAGATTAGCTATGGACAGTCTCGTAGGGCGCGTTCCAAGGCTGCTCGGAACATGGTTCGGGTACGCTTCGGAGTATACTTCACGTCGACATGTAACCAGATTAGGCAGAGCGATCAAAGTAACGAGGGACTTGCGCACGGAATTGTTATTCACAGATTAATAATGGATGATGAAGCATAGTTAGACTGAATATTAGATACGAAAACCTGTGCCATACAATTTTAAGATGAATCAGATTAAGAAAAAGAACGGAAAATAAATTGCACATCATAGTTGTCAATTAACTTCAAATGTTCGCATTCTGCTGATGAGAGCCGCAGAAAGGAATTGTTCTGGCATAAGCAAAGTAATCACGGCACGCAGAATTTGTTAGCTCTGATTGTCCTTATTCAGTCTGAGAATTGTAGAAAAAAGACTGGGGCGTCAGAATTTGATGAGTTTGATCCAGGTGGAGTTGAATATTTCATCCGTGTTTTGAAAACTAAGAAAATTAAAAAATGTAACAGAGAGCTTAAACTCCTTAAAATGATGGCATTGCAAAATTTATTAGTATACAAATAGCATCGCATTGTAACACAGCGTGTTTTGACAACTCCTCTAACATGACGCAAAACTCATGAATAAACTGGTGCCCCGCGCTTTGCTTTCAAGAAGA
This sequence comes from Allolobophora icterica, assembly GCA_963556255.1. NCBI lineage: Eukaryota > Metazoa > Annelida > Clitellata > Crassiclitellata > Lumbricidae > Allolobophora > Allolobophora icterica. The sequence goes on from OY744605.1 coordinate 73,178,913, forward strand.
GCTTTATGAATTTTCAAGTCTGCGACTACTATACTGCGAGGCAAGCCCGAAGCATGTTCCGAGCAGCAGTGAACGGCACCCTTAGGTTTACTATCACACCTCGGCTACAATCCGGAAGGAAATTGCTTGTCTATATTTTAGCATCGCTAGGATTGTCTTATTAGCCCTATGGATAGAGGTCAGACGGGTGAATACACCATGTCAGGTGATGCATTTATGAGGCGCCATTAAGAGGGGATTTAGTTCGAAATTAAGGGTGTTATTAGTTCAAAATTAAGGGTGTTTATCTTAAAAACAGGGCGACATTATGGCTGTTAAAATTTGATGCTTCTAAATGCAAAGTTAAGCAAATTAGACCAGACAGAAACTGAACGGTTGGATGGAATGACATGGGCTCTAAAAGCGTGTATAGCCACCTATATCCTATTAACTGTAACTATAACTGTATACTATAGATGGAATTAACCATCCCTCTTCAAACTATACAGTTGCTTTGGTCTATGCCAGACATTACTGTTAGCATTCTGGTGTAATCAGACAAAAGCTCCTGACGGTATACAGACAACACTCCTAATCTTTGATATCAGACATTTCATTTCCAACCGCACTGCTGTCTATGCTTAGCAGACATTTCTTGCCGTCCAAGTCTTGTAACTGTAGATCGAGGAGTACCAGCAACGCACAAACTTATAGAGCTGCAGTTTGGTATTCAGGGAGACCACGCAGGACAGCTAGAGCTCATCAGTTTGTCCCTTCCACAATTCCGCAAGCGCCCGAGGTCTGTATTATTGACAGTGATTTCACAGGTTCGGGTCGGGAACGCCACTGATGAGCTTTTTCTACAAGTGGCGCTTTATAAATGTCAGATTACAATTGCAACTACACAGCTGTCGGTATTCTATACACAAAGAGCGTCAAACACAAACCGGTGAGGCTGTACACACTCAAATATATAACGAATTTAGCATACACTTTTAAGCAGCAATTAGAAATACTATAGTAGGATAACCAGACAGCTGAAAAATTAGCATTAAAAATCTCTGGTAAAAATCGTTAGATCCTATAAGTTTAACATAAAATAACATAGGTATAAGATATAATAACACAAGTTCAACAACAAAAACACAAGTTTAACAGAAATCTCCAAATATCAGAAGTCAAGTTCAACATAAAATAACACATGTTTAACATAAAAACCACAGCACCCAAGTCAAATTCAACATAAAATAACACAAGTTTAGCGTAATATAGCTCAAGTTTAACATAAAATGACACAAGTTTAAGATAAAATATCATACGTTTAACATAAAATATCAGAAGTTTAGCATAAAAATAACGTGGCATTATTGTCTTCTACAGAGCAGAGGCTTTTAAACCAAGTTGCGTCATTGAAGCTTAAGTGGAGGGAAGAAATAATCGATTTGAGATTTTGGAAAAAAAATTCGCAGTTTCATATTTCTACCAGGCGAGTTACCCTTCAGTATTGATTAGCGAGGATCGTATGAGAAATAAGGTTACGTACGTAACTTCACTGCTCTCTTTAGCCTCGCTAGGGTCGGGACTCGGGTGCAAACCAGGGTCGGGACTCGGCCACTCGGGTGCAAACCAGACAGAAGACTCTTACAAGCTTTATGGTAACATATGTGACTTGTTTGCGTGGATGCCTCTGTACTAAGTTTGTATAACTTCTCTGTGCCTGCAAGCATCGTGTATACACAACGCCTATAGACAATAGTGTCTATGGTGTGTTCCTTTCGAGATATTTATATAGTGCACTTAGAGCAGGGGTGGGCAACATACGGCCCGCGGGCCGGATCCGGCCCCGGGAACTTTTCAACCGGCCCTTGACATGTCTTCAATATTAGCATTGTATCTGGCACTTTTATCCGGCCCTACATGAATGTCTGGATCTCTGTACGTAGGCCGACATTAAAACATCTGTTTCTTATTTATTAAGAATCCGGCCTCTAGTCTAGTCAACTAGTTCACTACTCATTCATCAATGTAATTACTTTCTGCACGAAACGATACCACAGAGTGGGTAGGTTTGAAACTTTGGAAGCTATCTTCACTTAGATTTCATGCCCTGAAAATAGTTACACTGTTTCCAAGCACCTATATTTGTGAACAGTTCTTCTCAAAGACGAAACTAACAAAATGCAGAAGCAGATGCAGACTAACAAATGACAATTAATCTTTCCAATAGAATTTGAATTGCCACTTCGAACATTAAAGCAACCATACTGGATAAACTGTGTCGTGAGAAGAAGTGTCAGATTTCACATTAATCATTAAATGTAGCACAACAAGAAAATGGATGCATTGTACACTAACAGTTTTATGTATTTTTTAAACTGAAGAAACTTAAAACATATATAGTATTTTATTGTCCTACATTAGGACGTAGGTAATGAGGATAATTATGTTTTCATCATAAAAATTATCTTCATTTAGTTTAACATAAATTTAAGCGTAACGGTTATATCGCAATAGTTATAGGCTAGTTTGAATAAAATTAATATTGTCTTATATTCTTGGGCAAATGAAGCTTCAAAACTTAGCCCACGATTGGCATGCGGCCCCTGAGTTGCCCTTAAAATCCTAGGACGGCCCTCTGTTAAAAGAAGTTGCCCATGCCTGACTTAGAGCCTTGAAACGCGTAGAAGGATATAATCACGCCAACTGAAGTCGTGTATTATCGAGTTACGTGTTTCTACATATAATTATATATGCAGCATGTATGTCTGCACGTACGCATGTAGGCTATGTATAGGGTCTATGCATGTATATCTGCACATACATGCATATATATGCACATCCCTACCTATCGACCTACCAAAATACATACATACATACGTATACACATACAAAATAAGTAGGTTATTTAGTTCAATTTTAGTGTTATATGTATGGGTGTCAAATGATTTCTCGCAAGTGCATTTCACGACGGACGTGACTTTTGGGAATTCACCGGCATAAAATGACCTTCAGTAAGTGAATTGAAGGGATTGTTATGATAAGGCGCTATATAAATGCTTTGAATGAATGAACGTGTCTGCTGGTCTGTCCCAATCGCATTAGCTGATCAAACCATTCGAGTGAAACAGATTGGGTGTAATTTCCATTCCACAATCGATTCTAGATTCTAGAAGATAGGCTGCGTCCGTGCAATTAACTCTTGTCCAGAGGTTTTTCTATTTTAAACCATATATCGCATCCTGGAGACAGAGACAGACAGACAGACAGACAGACAGGCAGGCAAGTAGGCAGGCAGGCAGGCAGACAGACGGTCCCAGGTCAACCTACAAACATACAAACATGAATGAATGAATGGACAAATGCAGAAATAGAAATCGTAATCGTTTATCTCCAAACTTCTAAAACGTCACTCGGAAGCCAAGCGCAGGGCACCAGCTTATTCACGAGCGCTGAAAGCTCTACGAGTAAACAGGAGACGGTTAAACATACAAAGAGACAAAGGTTACGTGCAGACAAACTGGTATACACAAAGAAGTGGAAATAGAACAAATACGATGAACGCTAAGAGTCAGGCAGCCAAACATAATGTAACCAAATAAATTATTCCACTTAAATCAAACCAATTCCAATCAACCGGACTGGGCTCGAGTTCATTACTGAATTGGACCGGCGTAAATCCGCTATTTCTGGCGACCCTCTTTGGTCCTCGCATCTTTTCCAACGTCTTTCTATTTGCACTCAGCGTTACAATGCGGTGGCTTTTAGTGGCACTTCGTAGACCTCAGCTGGGACGAGGACCGATGCAGAAGACTTTTTCAGTCATGCGTGACGCGTTAATTCGCGTTGAGTTCCTGAGTGATCATTAATACCTCGGGGGAAACTCCATTCGTTTTTATCCAATGTTATTTAATGCAGCTCCAATCGAATTCAACCAAAATAATTCCAACGTACAACTCCAGTTTCTTTAGTTTGGTTCACCTTCCACCTCATCGAAGTGGGTAAAAAAGGACCATCATTGCTGTGGGTTAAATTGGGATGACAACTGATATAGAAGAGAAGTGCCTTAAGCTGCCTGAGAGGCATCCATTGGTTTGAAGTGTAGCGATTTTTTTCTTAGCCTCGGTCTTTGAGGGCGCGTGGCTCATCTTCCCATACGCAGTTTACGGTCAGTGTATGCCTCCTCATTGTAGTTGAGTTGGGTAAGGGGCGCAGGTGGAGCAGAAATCTCGAAATAAATTTGAACTCCCGACCTCTCGGTTGATGGTTCAGAACGCTATTCACAACCTTATCGCGAACTCTTAGTAACTTTTTCTTGCTTCGAAGAGACTTTGAGAGACTTTGCATAAATGTTGTAGTATAATTTGGATCAAAAGATATATATATATAAATGTTCATTAGTATTACCTATTTCAATGCCAGTGTTCCATTATCCATATATTTTTATATCCCAGTCACCCACTTCCATTAAAACAACAGCAGCAACAACGACGACGACGACGACGACGATGATGATGATAAATATTGATGATGATGATGATGATGATGATGATGATGATGATGATGATGATGATGATGATGATGATGATGATGATGAAGAAGAAGAAGAAGAAGAAGAAGAAGAAAAAGAAGAAGAAGAAGAAGAAAAAGAAGAAGAAGAAGAAGAAGACGATGATGATGATGATGATGATGATGATGATGATGATGATGATGATGATGATGATGATGATGATGATGATGATGATGATGATGATGATGATGATGATGATAGCCGTCCCAGAATGAAATTTTGTATTCTCCGTATAATCGTTTAATTCCTGAGGGATCTGAAGAAGGCTACCTCAGGGCAAAAAAACTAATAATAACAGTAACAGTAATGGTAATAATAATTTCAAACAATAATAATTATAAATAAACTATATAAAAAAAGAAATTGGGCAGTAAAACTGGTATCCCTCAGTTCCTAGACCAAAGTAACTCCTCTGATGGATGCCTCTCTAGGGAGAGCCCCTTATGGAGCTGTCTCTTCTTCTTTTCCTTTTATCCTTAAATAAAAACTATCTGTCTGCCATACATCAGTTGGCTTAGGTGGAATTCTGGCGCTCTGGCAACTTAGTTATGCACGAAGGAGGACGGTAATTGCCGTCCATTAAGAGACGAAGAAGTGGCTGAAAGCAGCGCTACAAAAATCGATTATCGATCGCCTGGTTTTTTAAATTGCTCTCTACGACGAAATGCACAACTTCATTAGCATCACGCTCTCAGTCTCTTGAGGCCGTTTTTCTCCTTTTATCACCGCCTATCGTCCTGTCCTTCTGTTTGTCTGTCTTTCTGTCTGTCTGCCTTCCTCTCTGCCTTCCTGTCTGTTTGTCTGTCTTTCTGTCGGTCTGCCTTCCTCTCTGCCTTCCTGTCTGTCTGTTTGTCTGCCTTCCTGTATGTCCGTCTGTCTGCCTTCCTGTCTGTCTGTCTGTCTGTTTGTCTGCCTTCATGTCTGTCTGTCGGTCTGCGGGATGTTTTGTGCTGTCTGTCTTACTGTTTGTCTGTCTGTGCATCTGCCTGTCTGCTTGAGAGTCTGTTTATATGCATGCATTTATTTAGGCTATGTATGCTGCATAGTCTGTATGTATATATTTGTTTGCATATGTATGTATGTGTGTGCACGTATGTACGTATGCGTGCATGTATTTATGTGTGTATGTACTTACATATATATGTATGTAGGTGTGTACGTGCGTATGTGTGTATGTCTGCTTCATTGTATCTCTTCCTCTGCTATCTAATCCAATACCGCCACTGTCTGTCCGTCTCTCTGTATGTCTATCTGTCTGTCTGCCTCTGTACCTTTCTTCTGACAGAACATCAGCCAGTCTATCTATCGCTCCGTGTATACACGTGTCTGTTTCTGTGTCTCTGTTCCTGTGCCTCTGTGTGTCTGTCAGAATGTGCCTACGGTAGATGACGTGTCACCGGCAGATGTTTTTTTTCAATATGAAACACATCATCTTCGCTTCCTCTGCCTCAGCAGCAGCAGCAGCAGCAGCAGCAGCAGCAGCAGCAGCAGCAGCAGCAGCAGCAGCAGCAGCAGCAGCTGTCTGTTCCACTGATGTAGAACAATACGGAATCCGTCGTTTCCAGCAAGAGACAGCCATAGGAACAGGTAAACAGACTGATAGGCAGACAGATTGACAAGTATACATACAAAGAGACAGCCATAGGAACAGGTAGACATACTGACAAGTACACATACAAAGAGACAGCCATGTGTAGAGACAGACAGGTTGACAAGTACAAAGACAGACAGGCAGAGATATAGATTGATAAACAGACAGCCAGACATATCAACGTAGACAGACAGGTATAAAAACAACAAACCAACCCGACAGATAGAAAGACATACAAGTTGACAGACTGACAGGCACGTAGGCAGACAGACAATCAGAAAGACAGACAGCCAGACGAACAGAAAGATAGATAGACATACAAACAGACGGACTGACGAATGATGTCTAGGAAATTGGATAATTACATAGTTGTTGGTCGACATATCTCTTCAAGTAGCCACGTATCTATCGTAGTGAACTCAACCATCCATGCACTTCCCAACTGAACCGCCCACCATCACGACAAATACCACCTGTTCCATCCAAACGGGTAATACCACTATCACCATCACTACCACTACCAACACCAGCAGAAATACTACCAGAACCACAATCACCATAAACGCCTCCAACTTTGAGAGGTTCTAAGAGGCGTGACATACATATTTAACACATAATCTATGCATACTGTACATGTACCAGCATGCAATACAATATATACAATTATACATGCAAGTATGCATGCAAGTATACATAAATACGTATATGCAACATACATACATAAATACACACATGTATGCATACATGCATGCATATATACATAGATACATACATGCATGCATGCATACATACACACATACATACATGCATACGTACATACATACATACATACATACATACATACATACATACATACATACATACATACATACATACATACATACATACATACATACATACATACATACATACATACATACATACATACATACATACATACATACATACATACATACATACATACATACATACATACATACATACATACATACATACATACATACATACATACATACATACATATATACATACATACATACATACATAATTATATACGTACATACATACATACTTGCATGCATGCATGCATACATGCATACATACAATACATACAAAAATAAATACATTCATGCATACATGCATAAATACATACACACAATACAATACTAACCGGCCACTCTTTTTATGGAAACACAGAGGAAATTGACTCCGAGAGGGGAACTTCCCTCCCTTGAGTCCCTTCTCTTTCACATTCGCAGTGGCTACCCACGCAGAAATATTTATGCGAAATGCGAATAAAATTTTCTGCTCTGTCCGTTTCAAATTTCCTTCGGAATGTGGACTCATATCCGGCTTTGCAGGACGACGAAACTCATTGAGGTGGTAGAAGCAATCTACAGGTCAAAGCGGTATAGAACAGTATTCTCTACCATGCACAATAATTATTATAGTCGATTCCTATAAGACGCAGCAATTATTGTTGTGAAAGATTTGGACGAGGAGATTATTTTATGGACAGGAACGAATTATATGAACATATTTACTTTATCATAGCCATATATGAACTATATTAACATATTTACCTTACCATAGCCAATCCAATGCTGGGAAGTAAGTAAACAATTTATTTGAGATCATCGGAAAATTCTATTCTTGTCGATTAAAAAATAAAATCATGAAAGTAGTCAAGCTTTTTGCCATGTATCGTCTGAACCACATATATATTCCCATTGTCAGTTGTTGGATTCGCCAGTGGGATGTTCAATGGCAGGAAAGTATGGCAAGGGCCAGATATAATTATGTTGAAACTGAGATACAATGGGTGAAAAGACATATAGGCTCCCGTGAAATTTATGGGGCAAAATGTATCTTCAGTCTGAACAACTTGCACTATTGTATTGTATTGCATATGGGCATTTATAAAGCGCCTCTCGCGGTATAGACCATTCAGAGGCCATTGCACTAGAGGGGGAAATTTGTTACAGTACCTACCACCGTCTCCTCTTATTCCTTCTTACGCAGGGTTCACAAAAATACTTACAAAATTACACAGAATTAGTGGCTGGCGCACTTAGAGATGAACACAAGCGAGGACACACACAGAGGTGTGAAACACAAACTAGGACACACGCAGAAGGGTGAAATACAAACGAGGGTACACGCAGAGGTGTGAAACACAAACGAGGGCACAAGCAGAGGGGTGAAATACAAACAATGACATATGAGGCAAAATACACAAACGAGGTCACACGAATAGGGGGAATTTACTACCGAGGACACACGCATAGATGTGACACACATCGTAGGACGCACGCATAGGAGTAATACACAAATGGCCAAAAGAGAACACAGAGGCACACAGGTACAAACGAACAAGCACACACACACGGTCACTTCAGCTCAGTTCATAGAGATTTCATTCCGTCACTTTCCTTCCAGCATCCATCAAATCGTAACCATTCCACCTCAGCATCTCATTACATTATATTGAGGGCAGAACATTAAGAAGACCGTCAAACCATCATCATTATTATCATTTTCATCATCATCATCGTCATCATCATTATTATCATTGTCATCATCATCGTCATCATTACTGTCATTGTCATCATCATCATTGTCATTATTATTATCATTATCGTCGATGTCATCGTCATCGTAATCATCATCATCAACATCATCATCATCGACATCGCCAGTCCTCCGCATCATTTCCATCTCCGTCTAAGCAGACGACAACATCATCATCAGCAGCAGCAACAGATGGCTGAAACTAAAAACAATCGATAAACCAATACAGGTGCACTCACCTTCCTCCCTCCCTCTCCCCCTCCCTCCGTCTCGGGCCACGCCATGATGCATAGCCCATCAATCGAGTTCAACCATCGTCTCTCGCCTTCAGACACCATCCATCCCTCCATCCTTCTCGCATCCTCAAATATAAAGGTACGTTCACTTATTATCCTCCAGTTAAACCAAAGACAGTGCTCTAATGCTGTGAGGTTTTTGCAAGGACTTGACAAGGCATACAGGTATGTGAACACGATTTATTTTTAGCTCAGTCGGAAGTTAAAAATTTGGATCGTTTAAGTGGGACGGTTCATGCATGAATGCATTGCCAGGTGCATGCCTTCATTGTGCATTCATGCGTGACATTGGCTAGACGGATGACGTCGCTTCTTCCTGGATTGGTCGATCATCTCCAGCGAACCAAACGTTACCGTCGGATTAATCGGGACTTGACATTTGACAGGTTCAGTGAAGCGTGTCGGGTTCCGGGTAATTTATTAGTGATTAGTTAGTTAGAAAGGTTGCTAAGAATAAGAAGCATAGACTCAATGTTCTTCGTAGAAGTGTTTATGAAGGCCAAATCCATGGCCTTGTTATAGTCCATCATCTGCACGCGATAGTACAGGGGCGCGTGATAATGTAGTGGTTAGCATGCTGGACTGTCAAACACGAAAGGTCGGGGATTCAAATCCCAGCCAGGACAGAAATCTGGTTCGAGATTTCTGCTCCACTTGCATCCCCTAGCCAACTCAGCTATAATGAGTACACTGACCGTACACTGTCGGTGGGAAGATGAGACGGCGAGGGAGAGGACTGTATTGAGGCTAAGAAGATGAAGGGTTTAACACTTCATACCCATACCTGCCTCAAGGCTAGCTTTCAGGGACTGCTCTTCTTCTTCTTCTTTCGTCTATAGTGTATCATCTGTATAGACCTATGGTCTATTCCTGTAGACCTGTCTAGTACACCATCTGTAGTCGTATCTCCCATATGTGCCATCTATAAGGGCATATGTAGTCTGTCATCTTTAGAATTATAGTCTATCACTGTAGGCCTTTCTAGTATAATATCTGTAGGTCTATTGTCTACAGTCTATCATCTGCAAGCCTATTTATTGTCTGTCATCTTTAGAATTATAGTACATTAGCAGGCCTATACAGTCTATCATCCATAAGTCTATCTATCATTTATGCCTATCATCCATGGGCCTATATATAACCTATCATCTTCAGTTCTACAGATCATCTTCTGTAGGAATATAAAAGTCTATCATATAAAGTCCTATTTGGTCTCTCATTATTACTTATATGATACTCTGTCATCAGTAATTCCATAGTATATAGTCTATCATCTGTAGGCCTATTGATTCTATCATCTGTAGACCTGTACTCTATTATTGTAGGCCTATACAGTCTACCGTCTGTAGGCCTATGGCCTATAATCTTGCAGTCTACATAGTGCATCATCTTTAGACCAATATTATAGTCTCTAAGCTGTTCATATTAAAAAATCTGCATTCTACAAAGGCCTAAGCGCTGTTCATTGTTTGATGCGACCTACATTAGATGGCCACCGCTGCATCAAGACTCGATGTTGATGATGCAGGTGACTGTCATGACTCTGTAGAACTGAGGCCTATCTTCCGATCACGTGACAAGCAAAGGCCTAACAGATGAGCCTATTACAGAACCTAAAATAATTTCTTCATAGACCTAAGCACGATTATATTAAACATCCAAGACTATAATCGATTGTTGAGTACCTAACCTTACCTTGCTATACGGTACCATGGGTTTCCATACTATAACATACCATACGAAAACATTACACCTACTCTATCCTAGCTAACCGTACCTACCCGCATACTGCCCTACAATACCCTATCTTGCCCCACGGTGCCCCACGGTGCCCTATGGTAGACCTAACTTGCTTTAGCACACCCTATTCTAACCCATACGATAAATGAGATGGTAGCCAATGTGATACTACTCTGTAGTCTGTACCCAATCCCACCTTGCTGTACCCTTAGACTACCTTCCCTAATCTCATCCTACACTTCCTTGCATACTCTCTTAAACAGTATGCTTACACTTGAGTGCGGCTTATTGCAATCGATCAACCTTCTATGGCGCCATAATCTCAACAATGAAAAGGCGCTATAAAAGTCATGTTACAGTTTCAGAAGGCATAAATCGATGGTGGCGCATTTCGGTGTCTAGATACGTATTCATGTGCTACATAAATGGGTCATTATCCGAAAAGTGCAGAATCGATGTCCCATGCTGGTTTTTTGATTTTTTTAGATAATTTCTTCAATTTTTTTTGCCTATCCTTCAAAGAATGAGCAGATTAACATTTCCCATCATTGTTTTAGCTGCTAGATTTTGGAAATTTTGAAAAAATTACTAAATGTATACAAAATATCATTACCATCCAATGTCCGAGACGGTGTACAATGCATTAAATTATGCTTTTACGCAAATTTATTCCATTACAACCTGTAACAAAGGTATATTATTTTGATTAATTGGTAGCTAGCATATGCAATAATTAAACATTTAGACTCATTTTCATAATATTTATTTCTTTTTGGACCTATTTAAACTTGTCCATAGAAATAAGCATCATAGCCATCCCAATTTTTGGGAAGCCTATGACTTTTACAGAACGTGCTTACTTACTAAAAGAAAAGCATCAAGAACGAGATATTGTCAACTATTAATGGAATCACACAGATTTGTGTTGAAATTCCTAATATTTTATTTTTAATTTAAGTTTGTGTGTTCCAAATTACAAGAAAAGTAAATTTCTGCTTCATTACCATCTGGTGTTGTATTTCCTGGTTTAGGTAGATTACAACATTGACAACTTGTTTTATTTGTCGCTTTTGTTGAACTGATTGAAATTACTTATCTAATGGAGTAATTCACGTGAAAATGTTTGACGGCTGTTTTAAATTTCATCATTTTGTCATTACCATTCGCGGTTGTTTTTCATCATTACCATCCGAATTCATCAGATTTTTGCTATTTTCTCATGACAGTCGCATCTTGTCTCGGATGGTAATGACGCATTGCTCAGAGTGAATTACATGTATTGTTTGTGAATTATTTGATATAAAAATAAATTGCAAGTAATTAGAATTTACTATCAACTCTTAAAATGTTGTTCAACTTGTATCTAATGCATATAACATACAGATTTTTTTCTGCAGCTGAAAATTATATTTCTTTTTTTAAATAATTTAGAAAAATGTCTTAATTTATTGACACCAGACTAATATATTGTGTGAAGGAAAGCCCTATTGTATTCCTATTTAATTCTGGCATCATCTACTTTTAAGAAATTGCCATTTTATAAGCACCAGAGGAATATTTCAGGTTCCCGCGATTAAATATGATTACACAAAAAGGGCGGATTTCAATGAAAAAAGAGGAGTTTTGACTTTACAAATTTCTGAAAAAAAATTAACTTGTGATTAAAAATATAGTGGATTTCTTTCAAATTAGTTAAATTTAACTATGTACATGACTAAAAAACACTTGCAACCAGTTTTGGGGAAAAAAAATTTTCTGTTTTTCGGAGACGAAATTTGTAACATTTCGGATAATGACCCAAATAAGAATCACAAAATTCATTTGCATCCGAAGGAGCAGACGACATTTTCGAGCAAATCACGTGACGCAGATGGCGGCCAATCGGGGAGGTCCCCTGCTCGACGATGACCTCATCACGAACGTCATCAGCATGAACTTTAGCGGACGGTTCAAAGGTAACGAGGTCAAGGAGCTCGGCGGAGCCATCATACGTCACATGGTAGCGGCCAAGAGCGTCGACCTGTTTTTTGGACAGCAGGCCAACTTCCGGCTTTCGTCACTTCCGGACAACTATGACGTCATCGGTAGCCAGCGAACGTTCCTGCTCTACAACCGGAAGCGGTTCCAGGCCAACGACGAACTGCAGTATCGTCACTTCCTGCGCGACCTCGAACTGAGAGGTCGACTACAGAAGTACTACCTACCGGAGGCCAACTACACGCTCTGCAAAATGAAATCCAAAGTGTAAGAGATTATTTATCATCAACCCCAACCCCACATCCTCTACTTTCTACACCAGTTGTCGAATCGCGTGATGAAGATCAATGTAGTTGCTTGTAATGCAATGCAAAGGGTAATACAATGTAGGGCCTAATTGAAATTTAATTTAATTACATGGCTTAATTAATTTTAATGTTATTTACGTTATGCAATTTCGTGCAATGAAGCTTCTGTAGTATAAATGCGATGCAAATTCCTATAATAATTATAGGCTTGCTATTATGCCGATCAGAGGCGCGTTTACAGAAAACGGGGCCCTAGGCGCAAACATTTTTGGGGCCCTTCTGAACATATAGACTAAGCTCGAGTCTGAGACTCTAGTGGTGTTTAGCCAATCATGTGCAAAACCCACGGAGTTGAACTTGAAGCCGTTTTTTTAGTGTTATTGACACTGTCACTGTAATTATGATTACTTATAGAAGCTATATTTTCAAGGAATTTGAAGTTATTTGACTTAATGATTTTATTTAAAAAACTGACATCGGGTGTTGAATCAACAATCAATGCGAAATACGCGGCCACTTTTACTTCTTGAATAAATTGAGTTCTTAAATTGTCCCCATAGATTGTTATGAAAAGTTCTGGTAGATTGGCAAATTGTATTGGATAATTCCATAATTGAAAAAACATTTTTCATCGTTTGGGGGCCCTCCGAGATTTGGGGCCCTAGGCGCGCGCCTAGTGCGCCTACGTGTAAACGCGCCTCTGATGCAGATCGCCTCTGTCCTACCCTAATTTGGCGGCCCCACTAATCCTTTCTTCCACGCCTTCTTCTCTCTTCCAAACCCACTTAGGCTAGGTCAAACGACTCATGTCAATTGCCCAAAATAGTAAGTGAACGAAGAAGTATGTTTTCCAGCCAATTAAGTGCTGTCCGTCGGGATAATCTACCCTAATTTACCCATTCCAGTGACTTTTATAGCGCCTTTATCAATCGATGGTCGCCTCAAGTGAAATTGCAGCCAGAAGTCATAAATCCATTCGAAAACCTCGTGTCCTATAGTTGCTCCGTGACCATTATATTCCACTTATCGGTGGTCGGGGGGTTACACCATAACACCCTGCTCCACTGGGCGGCCATTCCTGACCATTTCAATTTAATAAGAGAAGAGGAAAAAAATTTGTTGCCCCTAAATCGGTTCAACTCTTAGAACATTCCTAAGGCCGGTCTTGTCGCCGAAATTAAATTTCAGTGCAAGCAACATCCAGGTTGCTCAGTTTGTCATATCACTAGCGATTACTCAGAGCAATATTTTCCGAGTCAAGTTATTGGGTCAGTTACAGCGTCAGGTGGAAAAATGTCAAATGGACGAGCGTCATTGTGGACCAAGACAAATGTCAAGCCAATTAGGCACAGCCAGTGAGATGCTTTGATGAGTATGTCAATGATAATGTGGGGGAGCCCTAATGGACGAAAAGCGCAAGAAGGGATTCAGTTGCAATTTGTCCCCATAAATCTCACTCCTGCCCATAGAGCCTTTCCCTCACTGGTGCAACCCTCGTCCAGTGATGCCTAACAGATGTTGCTAACGTTGATGAAGCTGAGGTGACCTGCGTTGTTCTTTTTGCCTGCAGAATGGACGACACCAGTTTCATCGCCATGTCCTGGTTTACAGACGAAGGCAAGGACCAGCTGCGCAGCCTCAACCTGCTTCGGAAGCTGCTCAGCTTCACCGCCAACCTGTGTGCCATCGAAGAGATGCCCGTCATCATCGCTGGATCATTTCGACTCTCACTCGAAGAAGTCAAACAGGTCCACCACAGTTGCATTCGTCCACATTTGTTAATTCCATCGTTCAATCGTTCGTTCGCTCATACCGTCGATTCATCTCGATTTCTTCCATCAATACATCCCTCCATATCCATGTATTCGTCTACCCACCAATCGAACCTTCAATCCATCCATCCATTATTCCATCCAGCCATTCATCCATCCATCCATCCATCCATCCATTTATCAATCAGTACATCCGCTCATCCATTCATCCATCAACCCATCCATCATTCCATCCAGTTATCCATGCATCCATCCATCCGTTCATCCATCCATCCATCCATCCATCCATCCATCCATCCATCCATCCATCCATCCATCCATCCATCCATCCATCCATCCATCCATCCATCCATCCATCCATCCATCCATCCATCCATCCATCCATCCATCCATCCATCAATTCAACCATCCATCCATCCATCCATCCATCCGTTCGTTCATCCTTCTATCAATCCATCAATCCACCAATCCATCCATCCATCTATCCATCCATCCATCCATTTATCCAGCCAGCCAGTCATCCATCCATCCGTCCGTCCATTCATCCATCTCAAAGAGAGAAATAGAACAGGGCCATTACATTTGTTAATCCGGCCCTGCCTTTCGGAAGAAAACAGACCTGCGATCGTACAGTGAAATACCTAACATGAACAGTCGACTATAATTAACTGCTTATTGTGATGGCGTATCCAGGTCGTCTACAACGAATTCGAGGGCTTCCGCTGCTATGGCTACCGCACGGACAAGAACCGCCGCTCGTCGCGCATGTGCAGCATCTACGTCAGCTGCCCTCCGCTGAAGCTCGAAGAAGTCAAGCCAGTCGTCAGCGGAAAGATCGAAATCTACGGGAACAAGATCGCCGACCGGTGGCGACACCTGGAGGACGCTTTCTACTGGGATCCCGTCTACGGGCGGATGCTACGCCGCAGCGGAACCTCGTCGGCCGCATCGCCCGAGTCACCGAGAGCCATTTCGCCACACTCCTTCGACAACCCGGATGTCTTCGGTGCCGAGGACGAGTCCGGAAGTACGATGCAGTTGGGAGAATGTCCCTTCGTCGACCCGCAACATCCGAGACCTACCTTCCCGTCGGCTGAGGACACGTTGAAGGTACTTCTGGCGGAGAGCGAACGCATCAAGGAGCTGGTCAGCGAAGCGGAGACGAAAGCGCGGATAAGACTGGAATCCCGAACAAGGATACCTGTCTCATCGACCAAGGTACAGCTACAGGTTACGGAAGCTGGGCATGACGATGGGTTCCCGCTGAACTTCGACCTCGAGGCGGAGGCGAGGAAAGTGTCTGAATCGCTGAGGAGTGGCGCTCGATCCTCTTTCGACGAAGACGAGGAATTCCAGATGCTTGAAAAGGCGTTCAGTGCGCATGCGATAGACAAGGACCAGGTTGATCAGTCAAGCAAGACGAAGGGACTTGAAAGCAACCCAGCAACGTCGCTTCAGACCCTGGAAGTGCCTTCGAGTCCATTGCGCAAGATGCCAAGCTACATCGACCTGTACGACGAAGAGCTCATCGACAGCAACAAAGTCTGCTACATGCAGTAAGATAAACATCCCTATACAATGCCTTCGAGACGTTCTCTTGAGAGGGGCTATATAAATGTCCACATAGACCCAACATAACTCGGAATCGAACCGCTGACACTGCAGAGCAATGCGGACATTGTACACTAGGCTTATAAGCGTTTAGAGGTTGTTGACTGATTAGCAATAATTAACTACTTAATTAAGACAACAGGTGATAGTTTGTTGTGCGCTAGTTTTGTTAATATTCAGTTTCGTTCGTCAATAAACTAATTTTTTCAATGCAGAGTCGGCCTGCTTACAGATCCCTCATAAGAATTTCCATCTCTCGTGTGTCCATTCGCAAACGCTCTAGAATTTACAGTGGAATTTATGGAATGTCACTGGAGGGAGGTCGTGGCTGACACGCTGTAGCACGACTAGAGCCCTGCGCCGACGTCATAGTGTCGGCGGCGGCGCGCCGGTCATTTTGGGTCGGCGGCGGCGGCGGCGGCGCGCCGACGAACAAAAATCGGCGGCGGCGGCGTCCACGAAATCTCGGCGTCAGCGCGGCGTGGCGTGCCCTAGTCAGAAGCATGAGTCACTATGAGAGTTGAACATCCGTTGGTCCTGTGACTAGTCAAGAGGGCCAAGTTCTCTAAAACCACTCCATCACACTGAAGCTCAAATACATACAAAGGGACTGAGAGAGAAGACACCTTCAGACATCTGCCTTACAAATATGAACATCCTTAATTACACTGCACATCTGCATAGGTATTGGCAAATTGTCATCAGATTAAGCAACATGCATTTGCATGTTGCATGAATACACTTGCATATGCACTAATGCAGTATAGGCCTACACACCAAGTCACATGGCAGATGCCGGATAACAGCATCCTCCCAGTGAGAGAGGCTGTTGTCAAGCTATGAAGTGAAATTTAAATATATACGTTTTCCTATGGTAATACAATGGCCGCTCAACCCTGTTAATTTTTCAATGAATTTACCAGGTGTTCTGCTGCCCGTTTGAATTGGTGCCATTGCCATTTAAGGTCTCTATATATAGACCATTGTTTAATAAAGACCATTCTTGATACCATACGTACTAAGTCAAAACCTGTCTCAACTGATACTGTTTACCTGAATAGACTCCAGCCAAAAGTAAGTATTAATCAATTATACCTTCGTTCTGCAGGAATTAGTTAAATCTTGATATTAATAGCACTTATAAACTCTTCTAACCTTGCAACATTAAGCCAAAAATTTACACTATTGTAATAAGACCACAGACATCAAAGACTACAATCAATAAGTTATGGAAGCTATTCAACATGAAGTAACGAATGGGGGAATACTGTAGTACTGTGTAAACATACAAAGACATGCATTGCATATTGCTTTTGTTGGCAAGGTATTAAGGAATGGCAACAGGAACAGATATATCAAAACAATGGCTACTTGTACCAAGATATCGCTCTAAATGACTGTGTGTATCATGGCACAAAGACAAGATCATCAGAGTATAAGGAAAAATGAATTTGGTCAGGAAGACGATGTATTCTTAGTACCAAGATAAAGGCCACAAATATTGTAATCAGCTATGTTCACTCTTTATCTTCTTCACTAACACACGAGTTTCTACCAATCAAAGTGCCATTTTTAGAATAGTTTGTTTAATAAAACATTTAGATATAGGTCTATAGGTCTACTTATCAGCTTATCTTACATCTAATCTTTTAAGAACTGTCAGATAGCATAGTGCTGACACTCAAGCTGTTTGTGTAGAAATTTTATTCTGTCACAGAATAAGGGTTTTCACAGTGACTGTAAAACCGGCAACAGAGAAATTCTTTTATCTTTTGTTTATAGTTATTTTAGTTCGTTTGTTTTTCTTTCTTGTCAACTAGTAGGGCCTGCAACACAACACAACGTCCTTCGAGCGCCTCAGGCGGGGATCGAGTGGTCTGTGGAAGGAAGTAAATCGGCTACGGGGAGACGATCGGAGGGGAGCCCAATCGCCAACGTCTGGAGTCACCGCCACATCACTAAATCAACAATTGGCAGAATTTCCAGGGATGAACAATATGCCCCTCCACGAGTAAAGGCAACGGTTGTGGACAGTACCAAGCCGGTGATAGACGCAGCAACCACCTACCGGCTACTGGAGATAATGGGACGAACAGCTGCAGGGTGTGATGGACTGCCCTCGTGGTTCCTGGTTCACTCCGCCCCAATGACAGCTGAGCCGGTGGCGCATCTATACAGCACCTATGTTCACTTCTCGTACGTTCCCCCTCAGTGGAAGACTAGCACCATCACGCCTGTGCCTAAGGTCAAACATCCGAGTGAAGTGGCTGACTATCGACCTATATCTGGGACACCCATTCTTTGTCGTCTGCTGGAAAAATACATAGTTCGACGGTATTTCCACCCTGTTTTACTTGAACCCAAGTTTAACCGGGACTTTACAGACCAGTTTGCTTTTCGACCGACCGGTTCCACTACGGCCGCTCTGGTCGCACTGACCTCCAGTCTCACGGATCTATTGGAAACTAATCAGTATGTTCACCTCATTGCTTTGGACTTCACTAAAGCTTTCGACACGGTTCGGCATTCGTACCTGATGGAACAAATAGCGGAGATGCACATACCAGACTGCATCTACAACTGGATTATTGCCTTTTTAGAAGACCGGAATCATACAACCAAATTCAACCGAGAAATTTCACAAACTGTTAACATAAATTCAAGCATTGTTCAGGGTTCTGGCACTGGCCCAATTCACTTTATCATTTCTATCTATAAACTCAGGACGATTCACCCTGGAAACAGGATCCCAAAATATGCAGGTGACAGCTGCTTAATGATTCCCGCCTCAAATAGTGACACCGTAACAGCTGAATTGGACCATGTAACAAATTGGGCTGCTTCATGCAACCTTAAACTTAATAAAACAAAGACACAGGAGATGATTGTCAGAGGGACTGGGGGCCGGGCGGGGCGTGTGATTGATCCACCTGTTGTTCCTGGCGTCACCAGAGTAAGCAGCATGAAGGTTTTGGGAGTTACGCTGTCGGACACCCTTAGATTCGGTCAGCACATTGACCAAATATGCTGTCG
Organism: Allolobophora icterica; assembly: GCA_963556255.1. Lineage (NCBI taxonomy): Eukaryota > Metazoa > Annelida > Clitellata > Crassiclitellata > Lumbricidae > Allolobophora > Allolobophora icterica. The sequence goes on from OY744605.1 coordinate 73,198,358, forward strand.
GGCAATGCAGTCTTTCTATGCCCTGCTCATTCTAACTGCTCATGGTTTATCTGGCCCCAGACTCCACGACGTGATGCGCGCAACCACGGTGGCCAGAATGTTGTACGCTGCACCGGCATGGTGGGGATACGCTGGTCAGCAAGAAAGGAGAAGGCTCCAGTCCGTTATGGATAGACTGACCCGCCAGTGATACCTCCCATGTAATAATCCAACATTTGAACAACTTTGCCGCCATGCTGATGTTGCCCTGTTTTCGGCAGTCCTTTGCAATCCAGGTCATGTTTTGCACAAGCTGCTTCCACCTGTTAAGCCGAGGGTTTATGGTTTAAGGCCTAGATCCCATGACAGGGCTTTACCGCAAGCCGACAACAGCATGAGAAAAACCTTTATTGTCAGAATGCTGTATACTTACTAACCAACTGGACCTATGCTATATAGTAATATATATATATATATATATATACACATATTATGGTTAATGCCATGTATATATATACCGATGTATGTTTGTTTATTAACTTTAGAAGATCTATTTAACAGACGTCTGGTTTGGCAGCTGGTTTAATAAAGAATATACTTACTTACTTACTTCATTACTTACATCCCATTTCACAATCACCAGCATGCAATACTGAACTTATGTGTGCTATGATAGCTGCAAAAGTGAACTCGAATTGGTGATATCATACACTCATATCATTGACGACACCAATTCGTGTTGCCGATCAAGTTTCGCAAAGAAACCCAGAAAAATAAAATGAAGCAAGTAAGTGCAAAATGTCCACTTTCATTTCGCACCAAGGCAACAATTTATCGCAATATCATGAAAAACATGAAAAATGCAAAAATAACAATTAAGCATATCAAATTGGCATCGGCGGCGGGTCGACAGATTGTCGGCGGCGGCGGCGGCGCGCCGACAAACAAAATCGGCGGCGGCGGCGGCGGCGCGGCGCGGCCGGCGCAGGTCTCAGCACGACGTCGTCGGCCTGTCCAATTTTCGGCCTAGGCCCAGCAACACTCCCGCCTTAGGGAGTGTTACTGGGCCTGGGCCGAAATTGGAGAGGCCCACGAACAATAGACGTAGAGACGCACAGCCAAACAGACACCTCTTCACATACCCTAATTCATCCAATCCTCCGTCTTCCAAGCGTTCTCTGGGCAGATAGACGTACAGATACAAAGACAGACAGACAGACAGACAGACAGACAGACGGATTGACAAATAGAAAAACAGCGTTTAGTGAGTATGTCTCTGCCTCCCTCGCTCCCCTACCTCTTCCTCTGCACACGATCTGACGGGCGGTTGAGGGAAACAGGACCAAGAACCAGGCGTAAACTGATTAGCCTAATCGAACCCGTTTTTTCACATGGCCAGCTTTATGTTGCATTGTTGTGTGCAAGAACACTGAGACAACATCAAGTACAGCAAAACTTCCGTATATACAACTTCGGTGTTTCGAACTTCCGGTTGTATCGAACAACAGTAAGTGGCCCGATCACAATCAATGCAAAGTTGCAAACACATACAAACAAACAAGGCTCTGCTTTATCGAACCTGCTTATATCGAAGTCTCGCTTTTATCGAATGCTATATTCGGTCCTTGTCGAACAGTGGGCCTGCAGACTTATCGAAGTTGCATGGCCACTCTGCAACTCGATACTGTTGGACTAACTGAGGTTTACTGATGAATAATGAACAGATGCTTCCAGACTGGCTAAGAGACAAGACTGATTGACATGTATACGTCCTATGTCTGGTCACCGGGAGAGGGCAGGGCCGCCTTAAAGCTAGTGCGGGCCCGAGTGCTGTTATTACCTATATAGCCATCAGCGCGGGGCCCAATTACAAGTACAATAAAATTTCTTAATGTACTTCCGAAAATGCGGGCCCCTCAAAACTGCGGGCCCGGGTGCTGCAGCACCCTTAGCACCCCTTAATGCGGGCCTGGGAGAGGGTCACATTATGTTTACATTAATTTCTTTTTTGTACCGTAGCCTCATTATGCTGACTGCAATCTTATTGTCCAGTGGAGGATTTAGCTATAAGAGCAAGGAACGACACCTCCACGTCCTACTTGGTGCCTCTCGGCGCTCTAAGGCCAGCCCGGTGCATGATGAGCCGCATAAAATGGCGCCCCCTCTGGCATTCCCTCGCCTCTACGCAAGCGACTCTGGAACTGTCACTGCTATTGCCTCTTTAAGGGTGTTCTATGGCCTAAAATTACAAGGACTGAACGTGCTAAACCTACACGTTGTTAAATTAGATACATCGTTACGATCTCTGATACAAAAGTGTACGATTTATAATGGCGTCGCAAAAGAGAAAGAATCTGCATGTGGATGACAAAATTGATGCGTTGCATAATAGGCACTACACGGAATATGAAATCACACGCCTCATTATCAATATTTAAGACGCACGTCGTAGCCTATATTGATCATTGTACTATGCTTAGTGCTTGGCGCGTATACTATGTCCGACGATAAACAAATGGACGCATGCAACTCACCATTGGAATTTTACTTAAGCTTAGCCCGAAAATTTAGGACGTAAACTTTGGACATTTCTTACGGACGTAAAAACGGCCATTTGGGCGTTAACGGAAACACTTACTACACGTTCATTTAGGCAGACCTCTGTCTTTGATTATTTTATAAAACAGGCGTAGGCCTACTTACAACATCCGATTGGTTCATCACTTGCATCTGCACATGCAGTCTACTTTGCATTGCAATATTCGGGAGCCAGAATACAGTGACCATTGGCACACTGAACTATTCCTGGAGACACGCTGTGTGAGAAAAGAAGACGAAAAGGCATCCTCAACATCACATTCCACTTTCGATTTCAGTTGTACACAGCTTAATTGTCAGAAACCTTGTCATCATCATTATCAGCAGCACCAACACCACCTCAGCAACAAAAACCATATTTTAAGCAGATTTTCATTCACTTTTTCATTCATCCTCTTTTAGGAATCCCAACAGATTACAACGCAAGATCGACAAAATTAATGGCAGATGCAGAACTTCAGGATATGTTCAATATACCTGAACTAAAGGGCACATCTTAACTAAAGAACACATCTATATATATAAAGAAGAAATTCTGTCTGTAGCACCGCGATCTTTGACCGGAATGCATTTCTACAGTTTTCGACCTTTTCACTCGAAACCTTCTGTATTATTATTATTTTTTTTTTGCCCTGAGGTACTTCGTTCCCTCAGGGTCTTAGAGATTAAATTAGTTGTTTTTTTCCGGAACGGAAATGTTTATTAAATAAATGTTTATTATTATTTTTTTTTATGCCCCGAGGTATACAGGATCCCTCAGAGACTTGAATATCAACTAATAAGGAAAATAAAGTGTCCGGAATGGCCCTATTATTATTATTTTTTTTAATGCCCCAAGGTACATAATATCCCTTGGGGACTTAAATATTAATTAAAATAAGTGAATCATCTGGAACGGCCTCTATTCCTCAGGATTTGAGAGAGGGAAAGTGCCGCGGAAAGCTACAGCGTTGAAGCGTTGGATTGTCAACGTCAGGCGTTGGAAGAGGTATGATGTTTCTCGGGCATCACCGGAGATGGTGCTCAGGCTCTTTCCAAGCGCCGTGATAAAGGCCAGGCCGTCATTATTTATGGGACCCATAAATATTATTATTATATGTCAGTTTGTCGAATCCTTTGATCATTTGCATCTTCTCCTTTGTATCTTCTCTAGTTTTTCTATAGATATATCCTGTCTCAAATATGGACACCACACCTGCACACAATACTCCAAATTTGGTCTGACCAATGATTTGTATAATTCGAGCATTATTTCTTTTACTCTGCTGATTATTGTCCTTTTAATCATTCCTAATACCTTGTTCGCTTTCTTTGCAGCCTCTGCACACTGTCTTGAGGGCTTAGTACTTCTGTGTATGATTACTCCTAGGTCCTTCTCCTCTTCTGATTCCCTCAATAGTATTCCTCCCATTTCGTTTTGGAATTTTTTATTGGTTTTCCCATGTGTATAACTGAACATTTCTCTGTGTTGAACATCATCTGCCAATCCTCGGCCCAACTGTACAGTATTTTAATGTCGTTCCTCAGTACATCGGCTTCTTCTTCCGTCTCCACCTCTCTGCCCATTTTCGTATTATCGGCGAACTTTGATATCTTTGACACAATTCCACTGTCAATGTCGTTTACGAAAACAACAAAAAGCAACGGTCCCAAAACAGATCCCTGGGGCACCCCACTCCACACCTTCGACCATTTTGAAATTTTCCTCTTATTCCAACTTTTTGTCTTCTATCGCTCAACCATTGATTTATCCATTTCAACAAATTTCCACCTATTCCACTCGCTTCCAATTTCTTTCCTAACCTTATGTGTGGGACCTTGTCGAATGCCTTTGCAAAGTCCAGGTATACTATATCCACCGCTTTTCCATCATCCAATTTTTAGAAAATCTCCTCAAAGAACTCTAACAGGTTTGTTAGACACGACCGGCCTTTCGTGAATTCATGTTGGCTATTGATGGCATATCTTGTGCTATCTTGACGTCCATCAGTCCCTCGATTTTCTTCTCTATAGCTCCTCCATTCTTTTATCTTGTGCTTCTATTCTTTCTTCCAGCGTGTCAATTCTCCAACAGTTTTTACAAAGTTCTCCGAAGCTGTCCATTCCACCTATCATTTCGCATTTTCCGCATTTCTTCAGGTTTTTCAGCGTGAGTGCCATTTCAAGGGCCCCTTTAATAGCTCTTAGGTATGAAGTGCCCTGATCAGGCGTCTATTCACCTCGTAGACCTTTGTTCTCCTCCTTACGTTTACAGTTTTCTTTTTTATCCTTATTTCTCTGGTTTCTCTTTTTAACTGCCCAAGTGTCGGCAGTATAGCTATGATACGTGGATTTTTCCCGTTTTTCTTATTTTTGAGGAATTAATTAAGATTTTAAGTTTGGCTTTTGCGCCATGTTAATAGTCTTGGCAATAAGGTGTCCTGGAAGCGGGAGTTCACCCCTTTAGGGACTACTTCCTTTTGTCACCAGTTTGTGTTATATGACGTTATCATATTTGTTTCTGAGTTATGGTTTCAATAAATATTTGGTCATTGTCATTGTCATACACGCCGCTATGCTCTGTTGTTTCCGTACACTTTGTACATTCTGTACCCTGAGAAAGTCCTGGCCTAAATTGTATTATCCAGAACAATATGCAACTCGAAGTTTCCTCCTAACTTCGAATTTCGCCCGACCAGTCTCTGTCCGCTGTCTACCTCGTACTTTATTGAAACCATAACTCAGAAACAAATATGATAACGTCCTTTCCACATTAACCATAGGCCTATATTTACTGTATTAGTAATGTCTAGCCGCTCAAGTATACTTGAAAATACTATAACTATACTGTTTTTCTTCTTGTATATACATGCATTCATACATACATGCCTATTCGAGTGTAATGTGAGTCCTCTGTGTTATTTGATGCACATATTTCCATTCATGACCTAATTTTATTTGTCTTTCCTTGCATCACAGAACCGAACCTGGCTATGCTTTGCTTACCTTATAAGTGCCACATCGTACCATACAATATAATACCAAGTGTAAGTCACAACTCGCCCGTCCGCCCCAACAGCATTTAAATGTGCAAACGTTTTAAAAGAGTTCAAAATAATAAGACATTTTAAAAATTATTTGTTGAATTATCTTCAAGTTTTGTAGGGACATAGGATGCTGTTGTGCTTAATTTGAAATCATGACAACGGACGGAGGAGTGCCTAATTTCTGTGATGAGTAATCATACATAATTTTGTACATACGCTTATTACATTATAACTATTTCAACTATTGGCGTTATATATAATATCCAGACAGACATTAAAGTATGTTGATATATTGCTTATCGGGGTTCCTTATAAAGTTTCAGTTGCTTAAATGAATTGATATTTTCGACAATGAGTTTTTGGCTCAAAGCAAGACAGCAATGTGAAGAGAGGTGGAAGAGAAAGAAATAGCCTAGAAGAAGATGATTAAGTAAAAGGCAGTGTTCGAAAGGTGAACGCGTAAGAAAACCCTGCCGGATAGTCCATGAGCATTTCCAGTTAGGGTCCCATATAATGTGAATTTTAATATATATTCCTGTAGGAACCCAGTGTGGACATGCTCGCAGGGAGGGCGCTGGACCGCAAGCAAAAGTCCCGTCTTGCCGAACGCAATGTTTCATCACAGAGAAAGACCGCCTCGTTCTATGCATACAATAAAATTTATCACATATATGCCCTTTGAGGCCCATATCATAGACCTAAAAGGACACTATAGATTGTAGCCCGTACGATCCATCGAGCGTTCGAAGGGTGTTACCGCCTTCGTGATTGCTAGTCTCCTTCTCTGCTCGTCATTTGGCGGTTAAGCTCTAGGACCACCTTAGGTTAAACATTATGAAGTAGGCAAATAAGTTTGCTGACTGAGCAGCATAGTTTATTCTGTAATGCAAACTGTAGGTGATTTAAATGTACCATTGAGTGCTATAGTTAATAGTAAGCTTATAGCGAAGTACGTCGTATTTAATGGCTTCAAAACATCATCGCGCAACCTTATTGGCCAGTAGTTGCACTCAGGAAAGTAATGTATGTTGTCGTGTGCAGTATAATGTGGTCTCTCCGCGCCTAGACACGCTGTGTAACCGAAATCAACAGCTCAACTTTACGTCGCATTAGTTTCTGCATTGATGCTAAATTGCTACAGTGCATTATTTTTGAAAAGATACACGTTCTCCATGGAAACAGATGACGTCACATGTAATTGTTGCGAACAGGCATTACTGTGACGTCACAGTAGCAGAAGCTTTTACTGATTGAAATGATATAATAATATATAATAATAATAATAATAATAATAATAATAATAATAATAATAATAATAATAATAATAATAATAATAATAATAATAATAATAATAGTAATAATAATAATCATCTTTTCTTTAATTAAGCGCCTGCAAACGCACTGCGTTGTACATTGAACATACATATAGTAGAAACGGCAGCCACGCAGGGCGTCTTACATACATCACCATCACGCCTGTACCTAAGGTCAAACATCCGAGTGAGGTGGCTGACTATCGACCTATATCTGTGACACCCGTTCTTTGTCGTCTGCTGGAAAAATGGTGTACGGACTTTCGCTCATAGGACGATCGCTCATAGGACGATCGCTCATAGGACTATCGCTCATAAGGACGATCGCTCATAGGGACGATCGCTCATAGGACGATCGCTCATAGGACGATCGCTCATAGGACGATCGCCCATAGGACGATCGCTCATAGGACTATCGCTCATAAGGACGATAGCTCATAGGGACGATCGCTCATAGGACGATCGCTCATAGGACGATCGCTCATAGGACGATCGCTCATAGGACGGTCGCTCATAGGACCATCGCTCATAGGGACGATCGCTCATAGGGACTATCGCTCATAGGGACGATCGCTCATAGGGACTATCGCTCATAGGACTATCGCTCATACGGACCATACATACACATAAGCATAAAAGTAGGGACGCGAGCAATTAACTTCCTATTAACTAGTAGATAGTTTTGAAGTATAAGCACATCAAAGTAGGGACATTTCATAAATATTTGTGAAGTCATTTGGAATATTTGATAAGTTTTATGATTGGTAGCCAATTGGAAGTGTAGTTAATAATTTGCTGGCTAATTGGAAGCTAATTGCTAGCTAATTGGAAGTTTATTTAATAATTGCTAGCTAATTGGAAGTTTATTACTCGCGTCCTACTTTGATGCGCATATATATATTAGAAATAATGAAGTAACATCAAACGAACATTCAATAACGGTTACACAATAGCAATGCTGTACGTACAATAACACCAAACGGTGTTATAAACTATGGTCTCAGTGTATTATCGATAACTGTACTTTTCTATGGTCATATGAGCGATAGTCCTATGAGCGATAGTCCCTATGAGCGATCGTCCCTATGAGCGATAGTCCCTATGAGCGATCGTCCCTATGAGCGATAGTCCTATGAGCGATCGTCCTATGGGCGATCGTCCTATGAGCGATCGTCCTATGGGCGATCGTCCTATGTGCGATGGTCCCTATGAGCGATGGTCCCTATGAGCGATCGTCCTATGAGCGATCGTCCTATGAGCGATCGTCCTATGAGCGATAGTCCTATGAGCGATCGTCCTATGAGCGATCGTCCCTATGAGCGATCGTCCCTATGAGCGATAGTCCTATGAGCGACCGTCCTATGAGCGATCGTCCTATGAGCGATTGTCCTAGAACCGGAAAAATACATAGTTCGACGGTATTTCCACCCTGTTTTACTTGAACCCAAGTTTAACCGGGACTTTACAGACCAGTTTGCTTTTCGACCGACCGGTTCCACTACGGCCGCTCTGGTCGCACTGACCTCCAGTCTCACGGAACTATTGGAAACCAATCAGTATGTTCACCTCATTGCTTTGGACTTCACTAAAGCTTTCGACACGGTTCGGCATTCGTACCTGATGGAACAAATAGCGGAGATGCCCATGCCAGACTGCATCTACAACTGGATTATTGCCTTTTTAGAAGTCCGGAGTCATACAACCAAATTCAACCGAGAAATTTCACAAACTGTTAAGATAAATTCAAGCATTGTTCAGGGTTCTGGCACTGGCCCAATTCACTTTATCATTTCTATCTCTAAACTCAGGACGATCCACCCTGGAAACAGGATCCCAAAATATGCAGGTGACAGCTATAGCTACTTAATGATTCCCGACTCAAATAGTGACACCGTAACAGCTGAATTGGACTATGTAACAAATTGGGCTGCTTCATGCAACCTTAAACTTAATAAAACAAAGACACAGGAGATGATTGTCAGGGGGACTGGAGGCCGGGCAGGGCGTGTGATTGATCCATCTGTTGTTCCTGGCGTCACCAGAGTAAGCAGCATGAAGGTTTTGGGAGTTACGCTGTCGGACACCCTTAGATTCGGTCAGCACATTGACCAAATATGCTGTCGGGCAATGCAGTCTTTCTATGCCCTGCTCATTCTAACTGCTCATGGTTTATCTGGCCCCAGACTCCACGACGTGATGCGCGCAACCACGGTGGCCAGAATGTTGTACGCTGCACCGGCATGGTGGGGATACGCTGGTCAGCAAGAAAGGAGAAGGCTCCAGTCCGTTATGGATAGACTGACCCGCCAGTTTTACCTCCCATGTAATAATCCAACATTTGAACAACTTTGCCGCCATGCTGATGTTGCCCTGTTTTCGGCAGTCCTTTGCAATCCAGGTCATGTTTTGCACAAGCTGCTTCCACCTGTTAAGCCGAGGGTTTATGGTTTAAGGCCTAGATCCCATGACAGGGCTTTACCGCAAGCCGACAACAGCATGAGAAAAACCTTTATTGTCAGAATGCTGTATACTTACTAACCAACTGGACCTATGCTATATAGTAATATATATATATATATATATATATATATATATATATATATATACACACACACACATATTATGGTTAATGCCATGTATATATATACCGATGTATGTTTGTTTATTAACTTTAGAAGATCTATTTAACAGACGTCTGGTTTGGCAGCTGGTTTAATAAAGAATATACTTACTTACTTACTTCATTACTTACATCCCATTTCACAATCACCAGCATGCAATACTGAACTTATGTGTGCTATGATAGCTGCAAAAGTGAACTCGAATTGGTGATATCATACACTCATATCATTGACGACACCAATTCGTGTTGCCGATCAAGTTTCGCAAAGAAACCCAGAAAAATAAAATGAAGCAAGTAAGTGCAAAATGTCCACTTTCATTTCGCACCAAGGCAACAATTTATCGCAATATCATGAAAAACATGAAAAATGCAAAAATAACAATTAAGCATATCAAATTGGCATCGGCGGCGGGTCGACAGATTGTCGGCGGCGGCGGCGGCGCGCCGACAAACAAAATCGGCGGCGGCGCGGCGCGGCCGGCGCAGGTCTCAGCACGACGTCGTCGGCCTGTCCAATTTTCGGCCTAGGCCCAGCAACACTCCCGCCTTAGGGAGTGTTACTGGGCCTGGGCCGAAATTGGAGAGGCCCACGAACAATAGACGTAGAGACGCACAGCCAAACAGACACCTCTTCACATACCCTAATTCATCCAATCCTCCGTCTTCCAAGCGTTCTCTGGGCAGATAGACGTACAGATACAAAGACAGACAGACAGACAGACAGACAGACAGACAGACGGATTGACAAATAGAAAAACAGCGTTTAGTGAGTATGTCTCTGCCTCCCTCGCTCCCCTACCTCTTCCTCTGCACACGATCTGACGGGCGGTTGAGGGAAAGAGGACCAAGAACCAGGCGTAAACTGATTAGCCTAATCGAACCCGTTTTTTCACATGGCCAGCTTTATGTTGCATTGTTGTGTGCAAGAACACAGAGACAACATCAAGTACAGCAAAACTTCCGTATATCCAACTTCGGTGTTTCGAACTTCCGGTTGTATCGAACAACAGTAAGTGGCCCGATCACAATCAATGCAAAGTTGCAAACACATACAAACAAACAAGGCTCTGCTTTATCGAACCTGCTTATATCGAAGTCTCGCTTTTATCGAATGCTATATTCGGTCCTTGTCGAACAGTGGGCCTGCAGACTTATCGAAGTTGCATGGCCACTCTGCAACTCGATACTGTTGGACTAACTGAGGTTTACTGATGAATAATGAACAGATGCTTCCAGACTGGCTAAGAGACAAGACTGATTGACATGTATACGTCCTATGTCTGGTCACCGGGAGAGGGCAGGGCCGCCTTAAAGCTAGTGCGGGCCCGAGTGCTGTTATTACCTATATAGCCATCAGCGCGGGGCCCAATTACAAGTACAATAAAATTTCTTAATGTACTTCCGAAAATGCGGGCCCCTCAAAACTGCGGGCCCGGGTGCTGCAGCACCCTTAGCACCCCTTAATGCGGGCCTGGGAGAGGGTCACATTATGTTTACATTAATTTCTTTTTTGTACCGTAGCCTCATTATGCTGACTGCAATCTTATTGTCCAGTGGAGGATTTAGCTATAAGAGCAAGGAACGACACCTCCACGTCCTACTTGGTGCCTCTCGGCGCTCTAAGGCCAGCCCGGTGCATGATGAGCCGCATAAAATGGCGCCCCCTCTGGCATTCCCTCGCCTCTACGCAAGCGACTCTGGAACTGTCACTGCTATTGCCTCTTTAAGGGTGTTCTATGGCCTAAAATTACAAGGACTGAACGTGCTAAACCTACACGTTGTTAAATTAGATACATCGTTACGATCTCTGATACAAAAGTGTACGATTTATAATGGCGTCGCAAAAGAGAAAGAATCTGCATGTGGATGACAAAATTGATGCGTTGCATAATAGGCACTACACGGAATATGAAATCACACGCCTCATTATCAATATTTAAGACGCACGTCGTAGCCTATATTGATCATTGTACTATGCTTAGTGCTTGGCGCGTATACTATGTCCGACGATAAACAAATGGACGCATGCAACTCACCATTGGAATTTTACTTAAGCTTAGCCCGAAAATTTAGGACGTAAACTTTGGACATTTCTTACGGACGTAAAAACGGCCATTTGGGCGTTAACGGAAACACTTACTACACGTTCATTTAGGCAGACCTCTGTCTTTGATTATTTTATAAAACAGGCGTAGGCCTACTTACAACATCCGATTGGTTCATCACTTGCATCTGCACATGCAGTCTACTTTGCATTGCAATATTCGGGAGCCAGAATACAGTGACCATTGGCACACTGAACTATTCCTGGAGACACGCTGTGTGAGAAAAGAAGACGAAAAGGCATCCTCAACATCACATTCCACTTTCGATTTCAGTTGTACACAGCTTAATTGTCAGAAACCTTGTCATCATCATTATCAGCAGCACCAACACCACCTCAGCAACAAAAACCATATTTTAAGCAGATTTTCATTCACTTTTTCATTCATCCTCTTTTAGGAATCCCAACAGATTACAACGCAAGATCGACAAAATTAATGGCAGATGCAGAACTTCAGGATATGTTCAATATACCTGAACTAAAGGGCACATCTTAACTAAAGAACACATCTATATATATAAAGAAGAAATTCTGTCTGTAGCACCGCGATCTTTGACCGGAATGCATTTCTACAGTTTTCGACCTTTTCACTCGAAACCTCACTACTGTCTCGGGGTTGGCATTACACACCCAGTGCGAGGCTTCGCGTCCCCCGTGTTCACGGCTTCCATGGTGAAAACTGGCGAAAACCTCTCCCTGACCCCCACCAAACAAATTCCAGTCGACCTATTTTCATTCCCCAGATGAGAAGATTCTCTGTCTTTCATCGCTAATTCTGTTTCACCGGAATGCATTTCTAAAGGTGCGCCGTAGGGATTTCACTTCACATTAACTTTTCCTGTGGTGGTGGTGGTGGTGGTGGTGGTGGTGGTGGTGGTGGTGGTGCTACAGGTACGGATTCGCTAGAGGGATTGAAATTTTCACTCAACTAAACCGGGCGTGGTGGTGGTGGTGCTGCTACAGGTACGGATTCGCTAGAGGGATTGAAACTTTCACACATCTACACTAAAGAACTATCTTAACTAAAGAACACATCTAAACTAAAGAACAGATCTAAACTAAAGAACTATCTTAACTAAGATACACATCTTAACTAAGGAACAGATCTAAATTAGCTTAACTAAGTACTTATCTAATCTAAAGAACTACTTTAACCAAAGAACACATCTTAACTAAAGAAACATCCTCTAAAGAACTATCTGAACTAAAGAACACATCTTAACTAAAGAACACACCTTAGCCAGATAACTATCTAAACTAAAGAACATATCTTAACTAGAGAACATATCCTACGTAAAAAAAACTTATCCTAACTAAAGAACACATCTTAACTAAACAACACATCTTAACTAAAGAACTATCTGAATTGAAGAACAAAACTAAACTAAAGAACATATCTTAACTAAAAAACATATCTTCACCAAGGAACATATCTTAACTAAAGAACACATCTCAACTAAAGAACACATCTTAACTAAAGAACCATCTTAACTAAAGAAAATATCTCAACTAAAGAACATATCTGAATTAAAGAACACATGTAAACTAACAAACTCTCTTATCAAAGGAGCATATCTTAAGCAAAGAACATATCTTAACTAGAGAACACATCTTAACCAAAGAACTATCTTAACTAAAGAACACATCTAAACTGAAGAACTATCTTAAATTAAGAACTCATCTAGAGATCTATCTTGACTAAAGAACACATCTTAACTAAAGAACACATCAAAACTTATGAACTATCGTAATTAAAGAGCATATCTAAACTAAAGAACTATATTAACTAAGCAACGCGTTTAATCAAAAGAACTATCTTAACTAAAGAACACTTCTAAACTGAAGAACTCTCTTGATTAAAGAAAACATCTAAGCAAAAGAGCTATCCTATCTAAAGAACACATCTAAAGAACATATCTTAAAAACAGAACACATCTTAACCAAAGAGCACATCTTAACTAAAAGAACTGTCTTAACTAAACAACATGTCTAAGCTAAAGAACTATCTTAACTAAAGAACACATCTTAACTAAAGAGCACATCTAAACTAAAGAACAGTCTTAACGAAAGAGCATATCTAAACTAAAGAACTATATTAGCTAAAGAACCAACAATTCTAAAGAACTATATTAGCTAAAGAACCAACACATCTAAACTAAAGAAAAAGTGTCTTAACTAAAGAACACATCTTAGCAAAAGAACATATCTTAACTAAAGAGCACGACTAAACGAAAGAACTATTCTAACTAAAGAACCCATCTTAGCTAAAGAACACACCTTAACGAGATAACTGTCTAAACTAAAGAACATATCTCAACTAAAGAACATATCTTAAGTAAAAAACATATCCCCACTAAAGAACACATCTTAACTAAACAACACACCTTAACTAAAGAACTATCTCAACTGAAGAACACAACTAAAGTAAAGAACTATCCTAACTAAAGAACACATCTTAGCTAAAGAACCATCTTAATTAGAGAACACGGCTTAATTAAAGAATTATCTTAACTAAAGAAAACATCTTAACTGAAAAACGATCTTAACTTAAGAACACATCTAAACTAGAGAACTATCTCAACTAAAGAACACATCTAAAGTGAAGAACTATCTTAACTAAAAAATTACTAAACTAAAGAACTATCTTATCTAGATAACACATCTACGGAACACATCTAAACTAAAGTACTATCTTATCTAAAGAACACGTCTAAACTAAAGAACTATTTTAACTAAAGAACACATCTAAAGTGAAGAACTATCTTAACTAAAAAAAATCGAAACTAAAGTACTATCTTATCTAGATAACATATGTAAACTAAAGAACATACCTTGAACACATCTAAACTAAAAAACATTTCTTGACTTAAGAATGCAGCTTAACTAAAGAACATGTATTAGCTAAAAGAACTCTCTTAACTAAGCAACACAGCTGTTCTTTAGATAAGATAGTACTTTAGTTTAGATGTGTTCCGTAGATGTGTTATCTAGATAAGATAGTTCTTTAGTTTAGTAATTTTTAGTTAAGATAGTTCTTCACTTTAGATGTGTTCTTTAGTTGAGATAGTTCTCTAGTTTAGATGTGTTCTTAAGTTAAGATCGTTTTTCAGTTAAGATGTTTTCTTTAGTTAAGATAATTCTTTAATTAAGCCGTGTTCTCTAATTAAGATGGTTCTTTAGCTAAGATGTGTTCTTTAGTTAGGATAGTTCTTTACTTTAGTTGTGTTCTTCAGTTGAGATAGTTCTTTAGTTAAGGCATAGCTAGAGAACTATGTTAACTAAAGAACAATCTTAACTGAAGAACACAACTAAACAAAAGAACTCTCTTAACTAAAGAGCACATCTATACTAAAGAACTATATTAACTAAAGAACTATCTTAATTGAAGAACACAACTAAACTAAAGAACTATCTTAACTAAAGAGCACATCTAAACTAAAGAACTATATTAACTAAAGAACTATCTTAATTGAAGAACACAACTAAACTAAAGAAAATATCTTCACTAAGGAACATATCTTAACTAAAGAACACGTCTAAACTAAAGAACTATCTTAATTAAAGAACACGTCTTAACTAAAGAACACATATTAACTAAAGAACTATCTTAACGTAAGAACACATCTAAGCCAAAGAACTATCTTATCTAAAGAACACATCTAAACTATGGAACTATCTTAACTAAAGAACACATCTTACTAAAGACCATATCTTAACTAAAGAACCCATCTTAACCCAGCCAGTAATGGAAAGTGAAACCAGGACTCAGTGGGCAGAGGTTGGGACAGAGGTTGAATTTGGCGTTCCCCAGGGCTCGGTGCTCGGTCCCATCCTATACATCTTCTTCACTGCTGATATCCCGTCTCTATTTACTAAACATTGGGCAAATGGCCATCTTTATGCAGATGATGCTCAGGCTTTTGTACATGGTCCGTCAACTGATCAACTATCCCAGTGTTTCCCAAAGTGGGTTCCGTGGAACCCTAGGGTTCCGTGAGGGGAAGACAAGGGTTCCGTGAAGCAATTGGATAAGTTTTGTTTGAATGTGTTACATTATAAAGCAGACTCCGATGTGAGGGGTTCCATGAAGAAATTTCATTTAAAACAATTTCTAATCTAATTTTTATCGATTAAAATTGTACATACCTCGATCACTGTTTTAAAATATTGTACCAGAATATGTTGTGTTTAGGTTGGGGTTCCGTCAAAAAAACATCAAGTAGTGGGTCCCCCTCTGCTCAGGGCCAAACTAATGACTGGCTTTTCCTCATCGGTCTCGCGTTCCCTAAAGGCATTTCTGTTTCCCCGGGGCTTCTGTGCTGAGAGCGCCTCTAATTAATTATTCTGCGAGAGGCTCTTTATAAATTTCTAGATAGGCCTACAATCTATATAAATAAAGCGAGAATTCTGTGTGTCTGTCTGTCTGTCTGTCTGTCTGTTTGACCGGGCTTAACTTCTACAATTTTGCACCTTTTCACTCGAAACCTTCACTACTGTGTCGGCCTCGGCACCGGACACCCAGTGGAGGGGTTCGCGTACCCCCTTTTGACCGCTAACATGGTGAAAATCCCCCAAAACTCTACCCAACCGACCGTCCCTCACGCTTCCACTGCAAAGCGGTTCTATTTATGGCGCCGGTATTCCCCAACGTCATTAATAATGCGCATAACGCTCTTCCACTGCCAAGCGGTTCTATTTATGGCGCGGGTATTCCCCAACGTCATTAATAATGCGCATATATAGTTAAACGACGTTGTTTACTTTCGCACAAAATTTAATTACGATCGATTCGAACTATATTCATCGTTTTACAGTAAAATTGTATGTTCAAAGACTCTGCTTTACTAAGGGCAGTGACGGCGATTTCTGGCGTTTTCTTTAATCCGCCAACGCCGGGTTCACCCTCTTCGACTGCGAAGCAGTCAGTCCACGGGAGACTGCGAAGCAGTCGTCGCCACAGGGCGACTGCGAAGCAGTCAGTCCACGCCTAGTTCCCCCACAGGTCGCCTAAATTTCTTCCTTATTCGCTACACGGATTTAAACTAATACCTAAATTTGTTGCTTATTCGCTATAGGGATTGAAACTTATAACCCCGGGCAACGCCGGGTAAACCAGCTAGTACAATATAATAAAGAACTATAATAACTAAACAACACATCTAGAAAGTATATGTAAACTCCTGCCTTTTAAAACGGTTTTATGCAATCACCTTACTGACCTTTTCGTCTCTCAAGGGGTCATCCATAAAGGACGTCGTCAATGAGGGGAGGGAGGAGTCGTCGAAATGCGGACAAGAGGGAGGGTATGACCAATGCGGACGTCCGCATCTAAACTTTAAAATTTGATAGTTTTTTAAACACCACCTTGTTTCAACCTTCCCCGAAAGACAAAATGGTCAATGAAGTGATTGCCTAAAACCTCATGCATGGTGTAACCTTTACTGCGACTTTAAAGAGGCTTTTATTACTGCACATCCTGCGATATGAAACCCAAACTGTCACTTAAACATGCACATGAACTGTGGAATAATTGTAAAAATAATGATGACACTAAAAATTGGCTTAGGCGTGACGGACGCCCGCAAAGGGGAGGAAGGGGGTAAGGCCAAATGCGGACAAGGGGGAGGGAGGGGTTCAAAGTAGGTCATATTTTGCGGACGTCCTTTATGGACAACCCAAGGAAGTTTGAAACAAGGAGGCATTTAAGAAACTATCAAATTTAGAAATTTAGATGCCGACGTCTGCACTGGTCATAACCTCCCCCTCCCCGTCCGCATTTTAGTGACCCTCCCTTCCCCATCATTGCGGACGTACTTTATGGATAACCCCTAATGCCTTTCTCGGACAATCGCCTAGAAATGCCGCAATGACATCGCCGTGTCGAGTATAAACTGCAATATGATTGGCTGCGGCATACCCCCGTTCGATAAAGGATTATATGGGAGTTCAAGGCTAAGAATAAGTGGTGCAAGGCTTGCAATCACATAAACGAATTAAGTCTTGTGCTCCCAACATACCTTTCTCTGACAAACGCCAAGAAACTAAGGGCTGCTTGTGCGAACTGTAGCTTTCTGGAGCCTGTCTGGAGACGTTTATAACTGCAATTGATTAAGCTAGGCCTAATGTTCAATCGATCATTCATTCATTCGATCATAAATTGATCATTGTTTAAAAGTAAGACAAATTCTTATCCTTGTTAGGTCCATGCCATTGGTTTTTGTAAAATCTGAACAGTTTCGCGCCTGACGATTTGGGTCCAAATCTTTCGCTCATTTAATTCCCTTTAAAACTTATAAAAACTAAAAGCTATCAATTTACGTTTTCGCTAATTATCACATTTCTGGCCAATCTCAGCATCTTTTCCGACGGCCCTACTATAATCCACTAGGCCTAATTAATAAATATTACGTTTCGGCTTTTCGCTCCAAAATCGCTCTGGCCCCCTTGAAATCTACATGCATCTAGGGGCCCACCATGCAACAGTTTCAATTAGAGCAGCGTGAAACAATTAAGAAATTTTTGTCAACTTACTATTTCCGCAACCGGCGTCCAGCCTTCCGGAAAACTTGACAATCGAAGGCATGATGCCAAGACAAAACTTAAATTTGCTCATTCCGATGAAACGTGAAAGTCGTTTTGTAAGACAAGCTATTTCTTGATCACTGTCCTTACAGCTTAATAACAGCGTTCGCAACGAAGTAACTTTAATTATCAATCAATCTATCAATTAATAATGACAGACGTCTGACGAGGCAAGTTATTAACGAAGACAGCAAAAACGTGCATAGGGTCTAATGAGCTAATGGTCTAACATCGATGGAAGTCACTATCGCAATGACGTCATTTCATTTTAACAATATACTAGTAAATAAAAAAAACAATGAAACGCATGACGTCATTTCAGTTACCATTGACCAAAGATAATCCGATAGATGACCTGGTTGAATATTGATATATCTGGGGAATTCTAAGTAATGTGGCTGACCAGAGTTCAAAATTTTTATATACTATGCGTCCAATTTGAAACTAACAACAGGTTCAAATTTGGACGTGTCCGTTACGGCCATAGGCGTAATTTGTGGGGGTACGAGGGGTACCCGTACCCCCCACTTTTCGGACAATGCCAATCAATATTTTATTGTGCCTTCCCAGAGACCACAGTCTCCGCCTTGTTTCGCGTATGTAAGAAATTGGTACCCCCACTTTTTAGCCCAAAGTTACGCCCCTGACTGGGGGTACCGTATCCCCCACTTTTTGAACAATGCCAATCAATATTTTATTATTTTGCCTTTCCAGAGATCGCAGTCTCTGCCTTGCTTCGTGTATGTAAGAAATTGGTACCCCCCACTTTTTAGACCAAAATTACGCCTCTGGTTACGGCAGATCTAGCCAGAGTTCTGACTCTCTGCAGCTTCACTGCCTCGGCATGTTTGACTTACTGATACCAGGAAGAAGCGAGTTAAAGTACTCTAGGCGATTGGAAACCAGTAGTATTTGTATGTAAGTTTAACATGTAGTGTAGGATTTACGTATGCCGTCGCGTTTAGCATATGTTCTCACTTCTCCTTTATCAAAGCTGGTCTGAGTGCGCCTCTGACGAGATAATATTGAAGTAGAGCTACAAAAATTTATCGAACAAATGAATGAAATGATGGTGGACTGCATTCTGAAAATCACAATTCATTGGGAGATCCAGTCCCGACCGGAAGACAGGCCATAGAGAGGATAAGCAGTCCACAAATACCTAAATGATTTCAGAGAACTTGCAGATCACACACAGACAGCGAAATATATGTAAACTTTAGGCTGAAGCACGAATACGACAAATATACAACCAGACAACATACGCTTAGTTTCTCCCAATATATTAATCAGCTTCCCGCAGTTGTTATTATCAGCTATCGGTCATTTCACGCTCCTTTTCTCATGATGCTGCTGCGAGTCTTATCCATGCTTTTATAACTAGCAGGCTGGATCACAGCAGCTCGATCTTTGTTGGTCTACCACTAGAATTAATTCAATACCTTAACTGAGTTCTTCGATCAGTGGCTTGCCTCACAGCATCTCCAAACATGCCCTATCTCTGCATACAAATGTGATGTGTTACGCTGCCTCCCTGTCTCACAGCGTATCTGCTATAGGGTTGCTGTACTGGTTTGGCGCTACCTTCTTGGCTGTGCCCCGGCTTATCTGTGCGAGTTCTGCCGTCCAGTTTCTGATTCAGTCGGCCGACGAGCCTTTGATCTGCTGCTAGGGGGGAGGGGGGGAGAGAACTTTCAGTCCTCCACGCTCGTTCCACATTAGACATCAGGCTGCCTCAGTTGCTGGGCCTTCCATATGGAATGGTCTTCCATTAGAGATTCGACTACTGCCTAGGGGCAACACATCTGCTTTTTACAAGCAGCTCAAGTCAAATTTTTGTCGTGGCTGGGCAGGGAGTGTGTCGGAGTAGTTTTCTTGAACGTGCGCTATATTAACTTCCCAAATGAATGAATGATTTCTTATGAGGTACATGGCTTGACAACAAATTGTTAATGTAACATCAAGATGGACTAGGATTCAAAGCCCAGATGCAAAGGTCATGCCTGATTCTTCTTTTATACTGCCAATAATTCACAAAGCATCAATTGACGTCTGCTCTGAAAGTGAAGCTGCACAACAAAATCAAAATATGCTGGAGAGAAAACGTGCATCAGAAATTTACCTACAGATTCATGACAACTAAACGGAAATGGCTTTTCAGATTATGTCATCCCAACAGCCTGTGCCTTGTGCATTTCTCTAAGTCACGAAGTCTATATGGCTTGTTTCAATTGTTGCCATATCACAGGCATTTCACTCGAGAATTATTGGGCGCAAAAGAAACCCAAAGTTCTGTGCCAAAAAATGTCTGAATTCACGAGAATCAGAAAGAATGCGAATTGGATCTCAGCTGAAACTGACGTAACATTGAGCACCAGTGAATGTCTGTCGAAATCAACTCCTTTGTATCTGAATCTGAAATTTACCTACAATAGAAAATGCCAGAATGTGGTATTCATTATTGTAATTAATCACAATTACCTTAATTACTGTAAACATAATTGTAACTATCAAAACAATTATCGTGACCAGAATTATCAAATTTTCACAATCATAATTTAATACTAATCATTTTATAATTAGTAAGGTTGTGACATAAGGCATGATTTAGATGGCTAAAAAACAGTAGTGAGGAACTTAAAATTGACTGTATTAAGCGTCTTGATACATACGCAAATGCCTTAAGAATAATCATAATTATCCAAGTGATAATAATTATCAAAATGATCATAATCATCATAGGAATAAGCATCACTACCACAAACTTCAAGGGCCCTATTTTAAACTTCATAGTTGAAAGGAAGCTTAAAGATATAATTTCCACAGTTTTCCAGCAGACACGATTTATTTCTTTCTCTGCAACTTGTTCATCTGGTTTTGACTCGGAGGGTCTTCATGAATACTTATCGATTTGACTAGAAAGGGTGATCATTAATTATGGTAGCACTATAGTAGTTCTCGGATTAGATTAAACTGTTCCATAAATATAACTCGTAAACAAAACTAAACATCAGAAGTCACTCACAGGCAGGCATTACTGTCACCTCAGCTGTCACAATTGAAATGATTCCGAAATTCGCCAGCGCTCCTCGAATCAGTCCACACGGAAAAGCCAAATACTAAAAGTGTTTGTACAAGTCATTAGTAACAATTTTACTGCAATTCACAGAATTCTCCATTTAAAAATATAACATCAGCACCGCACATTCACATTGCTGTATGGCTTTGTGCACTTTAAAAGACAGATGTCTTGCCGTTGGATAACAAGGTATAGCTTGCATATATATAGGAACAGTATATACAAAGCTCTCAAAGGCGGTGAAACATGGCTAGACAAGACTTAGATAAGCCAAGAATAAACTTGAAGTGTGATGTGTAACTTGACCCATACATTTTAAATATACAACTGATTCACCTTTATCTAAAATACCAAGACAGCTGTAAATCTAATTACTAATCTATGTACGAACAGAAAATGCGACAAAATTCCTAAATGAGAAATTCAGGAAACTCGGAATTCAAACTTTCTTTTGAAAGTTCAAACTTCAATTGCCAGACCAGGTTGTCATTAGATTAACTGGTCTATCAATATTAGTCCTAATTTAAAAACAGATCCTAATAACTCACAATTCAGACTAAGAGATTTCAAGCACTCACGATTAAACTGAGATACTATAAAAGTATATTGCATATAGCATGTTTGCAATATTCTGCTAACTCATCATTTAACATTTAGAGCTTCTGAAAACTCACAATTAGGGGCCATCCATATATTACGTACGCAAAAATCCGGGAAAATTGGACACCCTCCCCCCCTGTTCGCAAGCGTACTTTCTTCCACACCCCCCCTGCGTACGTACACTTGACGCTCACCCCCCACCCCCGAAGACCAGCTGCAGAAAGTGTCTCTACTGTCTGCACTTTAGGCCAGATTGAAGGATGAGTGAGGGCCAATATAGGGAAATTGTAGGTGTCTCGTTCACAGCACAGAATAACTGCACATGACTTTTATATAATGTAATAAAATGCCATCGAACGACTATAGGACAATACAGAGTTATAAATAGGCTAATGTGGACGTCATAATTAGAAATTTATTTTGCGTACTTACACTTTAGGCTTACACTTTAGGCACTTTAGATTTTTAGGCACTTTAGACGTACACTTTAGGCACTTTAGATTTTCCTGAAGATACTCTGGTAAGGGGGATACATGAATGGCAACACTCTTGCTTGAAGAACACAAGATCTTGAAAGATGCGCCTTGATACCCGTAAGCTCCCTATAGGTTGACTCAGCCTTCCACTCCCTAGGGGCAGCTGTAAAATGAGTGGGTACCTAATAAGCTGCCAAGATGTGTGTTCTATAAGATCTTGATACCGGTAATTATACTGTCATATGTTTCAATGTTACATACAGCAGTTTGTCAGTGAGCTTGTCAATAAACACGGACATATTTTTAACTAAGAATTAAAATGCAATAATGTAAAAAAACTTAATTCAAAATGAGATAATCTGTAACTAAGAAATCAAAGGAAACATTCAAAACACTTGGCTGACAAAACAAAAGCTTCTGCATACTGAACCTTTGGCGCCAACTCAATGAACTGTTTGCTGCTTGACATCTGAGTTAATAATTTGAATCGATTTTCCTGAAGAACAAAAACTCCCTAAACAAAGAAACAAACTTTCAGTTTTTAACAGAAATTTACATCTGCAAACAAAATTGTCTGGTGTCCGAGCAATGGCTTTAGCAGCCAAATAATTTTGTTGACTTACAATGCCTATAACTTTTATGACTAGATCAGGGCTGCTCCAAACACACCTACCATTTTAAAGAAACATTAACATAACAATTCTAACTAAAAATCACAATATGATACTGATAAACATAATTATTCTATTGTTAGTAATACATTATCTAACAAGCACTAATCATACACCTTAGTCAACTATGGTTGTTAAGTTCATCTCATGATAGAATGAAAACAAGTTTCATGACCAGGTAATATAAAGAATTAAACTATTAAATAATTGCAAGTTGCTTAATTGTTTGCTTTCATTCAATAAGTTTGTCACACTTAGAAGAAGACCAATCCCTTAAGCTAGCCCTGAGGCAGCCATGGATATGAAGTGTTAGAAACCTCATTTTCTTAGCCTCAGCATACGAGGGCAGATGGCCGGTCCTCTCCAACACCATCCCATCTTCCCACCAACAGTGTACTGATTTGGCTAAGGGTGCAGGTAAAGCATAAATTTCTAACCGAATTTCTGCCTTGTTTGGGATTTCAACCCCTGACCGCTCAATTGACAGTCTAGCATGCTAACCACTACACTATCGAGCATCCACTGTATAACACTTCGAGCGCTGACAAAGCTAGCCATACAAAATTCAGAGTTCAGGAAAACTACTGTGTTCACTTACATTCAAATAGGTACAAGAATACCTTCTAGATAAAAGTATGGATGACTTCCAATTTACACAGAACAGAGATCATAATGAAACATGAGTC
Source organism: Allolobophora icterica (assembly GCA_963556255.1). NCBI lineage: Eukaryota > Metazoa > Annelida > Clitellata > Crassiclitellata > Lumbricidae > Allolobophora > Allolobophora icterica. The sequence goes on from OY744605.1 coordinate 73,222,095, forward strand.
GTGATGTACCTGGTGATTTGTTCGGAGGTTATCAATCTGTTTCTTGTACAGAGCAGACCAGAAATCTTTACAGATGAATTTCATCGTATCCAGCTCATCCTTAAACCGTGGTGTATCTTTCGTGAAACTGATGACAGGGCCACAATAACAAGAGCAAATCAGAGACAACATCGGTGACTACTGGCCTAATTTAAGATCAACTGGCAAGCTTTTGGGCGCAAGTAGAACTCAACCAATATGCCACAAACAATATCATCTGTTAACTTTGCTGGTCAAAGTTATAATGCGACTTCCTTTCTGACTTACATGAAATCTAGTAATTACTAATGTCAAAGAATTATTAAAAAATAAATATTAGAATATACTTTTTATTTAACATATCTACTAACTAATGATGTCATAGAATTCAAATATGAATACTACACATAATGTAACAATTACTGGAAGATTGCAAGATTTAGCAGGGCCTCTAGAAAACCAGTAGATTACTAACATGAAATATGCAACATATTTCAGTAACACATCTGACAGTTTCCAAAAAAAGATTATATATAAATGTTGAGAACCACACATGTACACAGAAAATTTAAGTCAAACTGAAATACTTCCACTACCGTTCAACTAGGCTTTGGCCAACTCGAAATCCTAGAGACTCCAGTTTTGACAAAGAATTCTCCTACAATAAGCAATGATAAAGTAGAGTTAATATTTGATTTTACACTGCCAGTCACAAGTGTCCAAGGTACTTTTCAATGAAAGCACAATGCAATACATTTTCAACACAGTTTAAGGACCTCTCAGTCAGGTCTCACCTTTTGTACGATGGTGGTTGCTTGGTTGTGTTGAAAAGCTAGAAGGCGCAAATCCAGTCGAATTACTAGTTCTAATTACCAGCAAAATAGCATATCGCCAAGTGCCCACTTACCACTTAGCCCTCAACCCAATCTGACTCCCATTTGAATTAAAACAACTTGTGCATTAGCAACCGTCGTAACAGAAGTTATTCCAGGTAAGGAAGGTTTAAACTGGGACTAATATTGCTGAATATATTAGTCCCAGGTTTAAAGTACAAGTAGGAGGGTCTGTGCTGTTAGTCTGTTGGCACACATTATAAGTATAAACACATTACTAGTCAGTGTTTTAGTAAGCAAAAAATTTAAAGCGTTTTTAATACAATTCAGTTAATTAGTAACCTTTTCTTCATCGCTCACTGATCCACAAATCATTTCCACAACTTCCATATGCAGAAACTCGAACACGTCGTCCGCCATTTTAACTCTTATTTACATCTCACTGAACGGATTACATTTGCATTGATATGGCTGAAATTCTTGAACGCCACCAAGCGGTTGACTAAGTGTTAATGAAAAGTAGAATAATGTCAACTGCGAAGTTGTCACCGGCCCTCCACCGTCCGTCTCAGGCTCCTCTTTCTATCACCATAAGCTTTCCACTCAAAACTAAAGTTTCCCGTTTTCAAGAATTCTTCCCCAACTCATCTGATCCTCCGCCTTCCATTTCTTCTCGACTTAAACACAGTATAAATAATTAAATATACTGTGACTTAAATGACACCCGCTTCAGCAGCTGCTCTGCCTCCTTTCTTGATCTGAACCCCGGAAACTAGACTCGTACTTCCTTTTGCAAACCCGTCTGACTCGATGCAGCGCTCGTGAATAAACTGGTGCCATGCGCTGGCTTGTGAGTGGCGCTTTATGAGTTTGGAATTTACGATTAAGTTGCGAATAGTAGTTTCGCATTTTGGAACACCATTTTGTTAAACGGTTGGAACCATAATGTAAGAGATGGATGGTTGGAACTGTGTTATTGGCTTCATAAAATAACGTTGCATAACAATTCTTCGTTATTATAGGTAAGGCTGCTTACCACTTATTACTTTTTGATGCGTTAATTTCGCCTCTTGCATTTATTTGCTGGTGAGGTACACTGAAACATATTATTTTCGTTCTAGATTTAAGCTAAGGAATCTATAAATAGGGTAGTATGTATATTTAGAGAGCACATTATCTCCCTGAAGATAACTCTTCTTATGATGTTTCAAGTACTTAGGTCTAAAGCACAAGTAAAGTACTTAGGTCTTAAATACAAGTACGAGTGTAAGTATTTAGGTTATAATACAAGTGCGCATGGCTACTGCAGAACAACAAGGTATAAATTTATTTCTTTAACAAAACAGTGGTGTATTGCCACATGCACTCATTTAGAATTTTGAGAAATATAAGTGATATGAACAACTTGTCACTCAAATTCTATCGATGCAGTTTTATTATTAAACCACCATAACTAAACATACGTTCAACAAGAGCACTGGATGCAGGCACACTCAATGCTCCAAGCGTTGGTTCATACAGTTTGTCAAGAACAAGAACAGTTTTGTTGCATTTCCAGAAGTCCAAACATTCGCCTTTATCGCAGTCACCATGGCGTTTGACATTCAAATATGTTGTGACTTGTGATGATGGGCTTCACCGAAGATCCTGTAAGGTAGTGACCAATAGCTTAGACATTTGGTGCTGGAGGACTACACGACTTTGCAGTTTTGGTTGCTGTAGCTGTACCCGTGATTATTGTGTCAGATTAAGAGTTTTGTTCTCCTGTTCCACCACTGCCAAAGAAACTTGATATGGTCCTGAACAAAGCGTGTGTCTCATTCACATAAGACAATATCATATCTGTACAAATTAAAAAAATCAACCCACTTAATTTAAACAAGAATACGCTAGTTGTAGGCAATTTTTAACTAATGTAGCAACACAAAAGAAAATGCACTACCATAATTAATAGGTTTAAGTAGCACACAAAAGTGATTCGCAAATGACTATCTAACTGACCTAACTTAGCACGTTTTGAGATAAATTGAGAATGCTTGCTTAACAGAGCTAACATCACACATGCGGTGGATGACTGTTCTGAAAGGAATGTAGAAATTCACAAGTGAACCTCATTCACACAAAAACTCCATATTATAAGGAAGCGCTCTATAAACTACTCACCTCCCTGGATTAAGACTTTGCAAGGGTTTAACAAAGTTTGATGTGCCAGGTTTATCTGAAGTCATAGTTTTCTCACTACAAAACTTGCACTTAGCAGAAATTATGTTCATTTCCTTGATATTGAAATTATCATAGCCAAAATTTATGACTGCAGGAATATTAGTGCAGTGTATTTTAATTAGGGGTCAGCCGGGTAGACATTTTCCACCGAGTACCGAATCTGAGTATTTGGATGTTCTATTTGCCGGATCCGGGTACGAACCGAGTACCATTTTTGCCATATGCGAAGCTTCACATTTCCATGTAATGAAAACTTATCGATATAAATTTCAGTAGGCCTACTTGTAATAACTGACTAATACATTTTGAATTATATAAATTAATAATCAATGAAATGGACTTGACTTCCGTTGTGGACTTCCGGTGTTGGTGTTTTTTGTATTTTTCTTCTTCAAAATGAATAGGCTAGGTGAAGCTCAAAGCTGATATTATGAGCCTACAAATTCCGGCATGTGAGGCAGACAAGCAACTATTTGTGTGTACAGTATTTGCCGAGGCGAATACTTCCGAATAGTGCCGAAAAATGGGATATTCGGCCGAGGCAAATGTCCGAGGCGATTTCCGGCTGACCCCTAATTTTAATTATTAACATTATCACCACCGACCATTTTAAAGAAGGAATTCTTATCAAGATGTGGTCCATCTAAACCAGATGTGGGCAAGCTTTTTGAACACTGGGCCACATTAAGCACCAAAAACATTTGGAGGGCCGGTTAACAATTTTAAACTTTTCATAATGACTAACATGAAAATAAGGATTTTGTTCTTCAAGTTCTCTGTCTTTGGGCACGTTCAAACGTCGAATGGCTCCTGTCCTCTCAATTCTGGGCTTCCCCCTTCAGTTTACTGTATACATCCACCATCTTTCAGTCAAGCAGCATCCATCGAGGTCTTCCTTTCATTCCCTTTTCCCCACAGTTCAAAGTAGGGATTACCCCTTCAATATTGTATTGTATTGTATCTAAACATTTATAAAGCGCCTCTCACAGTATTCGCTAATCAGAGGCGCTCCCAGTGCGAAAGACCCAGTGAATAGAAAGTGGTTTTAAGACAGCGGAACGAGGCACTTGGGCCACCAGCTAATAAAGAGTCAATGGAGGAAGTTGATTCCATAGAGCAGGACCAATGCAAGAAAAGGCTCGAGTTTTGGCCATAGAGGTCCTGGTTCGTGGTACAAGAAGATCATGTCGATCAAGCGATCGCAATGGACGGAGGGAAGTAGCTGAAATTGGCAGACGAACAATGTCACAGAGGTACTTGGGTGCTAAGCCTGTACAGGACCGAAGGACTAAAATATGTGACTAACCCACTTCCTGTGTCTCTCATACATTAACAATAAGAGATCTTTTTCTCGTCCGCCTTACGCATCATATTTGCGTTTGTTTTATGCTGTTTTAAGGCTAATATCGAGGTTATTTCTGTGTAACCGCTCCCTCCAAGAGGGAGTTCTTCCTGCAAGCCAAAAGAGGTCCATCCTTGTTCCAGTGCTTAAAGCGGATGGACTCGACGCTACTGAACCAACCAATTTTAGGCCCATTGCTAATGTTACATTCTTGTCTAAAATAATTGAGAAGATTGTTGCCGTGCAGCTCATGTGCTACCTGGACAAATATTGTCTTCTCCCCACCTTCCAATCGGGTTTCCGTAAGGGCCACTCCACAGAAACCCTATTAGTCCGCCTCTTATCGGACATATATGGGGCCATTGACAGATCCCAGGTCACTCTCCTTGCGCTGTTCGATGTGAGTGCCGCGTTCGACACTGTCGATCACGACATCCTCTTGCAGCGCTTATCCATTTCCTTTGGCTTCTCTGGTAATGTTCTAGGTTGGCTTACTTCATTTCTGCAAGACCGCTCCTTTATGGTGGCTCACGGATCCACTAGGTCCCCTTGGGTTCCTGCTCCTTTTGGCCTGCCTCAAGGCTCCGTCCTTGGACCCCTTCTTTACATAATCTACACTGCTGACCTGGGGTCCTTGTTAGTGGCTGGGTCAGTTTTTAACCAGTCCTATGCTGATGACCTGCAAGCCTATGTACACTGCCCTGCTGTCCGGGCTGTTGCAGCTGTGGAAACCATGACCCGTGCCATGGAATCCCTGCAGGCCTGGATGTCTGCAAACCGCTTAAGACTTAATCCGGTTAAGACGCAGTTTATATGGCTTGGCACACCCCAGCAGCTCTCCAAAATCGATTTGACTTCTCTTGCCTTGCAATTCCCACACCTTACTTTTTCGACCTGGGTCCGGGACTTGGGAGTCATCCTGGACCAGGAACTTGCATTTACGCGGCACATAAACCTTCTCTCCCGCAGCTGTTATTACCAGCTCCGGCAGCTGAAGGTGATTTCCCGTTCTTTGTCCTCTGGTGCAGCTTCCACACTTGTCCATGCATTTGTTGTTTCTCGACTGGACTACTGCAGTGCCATATATAACGGACTGCCGGCCTGCCGGATTGAGCCCCTGAATAGAATCCTGCGTTCTGCTGCCCGCCTTATAGGCCGCATCCCCAAGTTTGGCAGAGTGTCTGCGTATATGAGGGATGTCCTACACTGGCTCCCCTACCCGCAACGCATCACTTATCGAATCTCTGCCTTGGTTCGGCGATGCTTTGAAGGCGTGGCCCCTCCATACCTGCGGGAGCTCTGCTGTCCCACTTCATGTTCGCAACGTCGTTGCTCTCTCCGCTCAGCTGGGCAGGCTGAACTTATTGTTCCCCGTGCGCGGACAGCCATACAACAGCGCCGTGCCTTCTCTGTGGCTGGCCCCATGACCTGGAATGGGCTCCCTACCAAACTCCGCCAAATACCGATTGGTCATTTCACCTTGTTTCTTACTGTTCTCAAAACTGCGTTGTTCGACCGTGGTTGGGCTGGGAGCGCTCCTGAGTAGGCAATCTTGAAGTCTTGAAGGGGCGCTATAAAAAACTGCTTTAATAATAATAATAATAATATTAATTTTTTGCAATTATTGTATTTTCCAGATCTCGAAGTGGTTACTATAGCTTCCTGGCCTTTCTTTGCCATATTTTAAATAAGCATAAGAAAACAATCTTATTCAATCTTGAATTTATGTTGCTTGATTGCCTATTCCAAACTTTGTATCACCATATCTTGGAAGCACAATCACTTGTTTACAAGGGGTAAGAAAACTTTCAAATATCAGTTCAATGGTGTCAGATTTTCAGATGTTTAAGTCATCTTGCCAGTAACTCATTGGCTGCACTACCATGCATCCTGTAAATATCATCCTTTTGACATCTCATGATCGCTGCATACTTGTGGTTTAAGACTTTGGATTCAACGTAATAGGGCTTCATTATTTTGGTCTTCAGTAGGGCATAGCCGGGTGCCGTTTTTCAACCGGGTACCGGGTCCGGGTAGTTTGAATAAAAACCGTCCGGGTACCGGGTCCGGGTATTAAAACTAAAAGTAGTCTCAAATCTCTAATCCGAAAACAATGTCGCGAAAAAATAACTCCACTCTACCCTCTACGAATCAACTTCAGAACATTTTAATAAACAAGGAAACATCTGCAATGATCGAAAAGGGTGGGAGAGAGGGACTAGCTGGCGTTCTTAATACGCTAATCAAAGAGAATAATTGTCCGCGTATAGGTGAAAGGAGGAGGGGAGAGAAACTTGCTTGAGCTCTCTATAATCAAAGGAAATTGTCAGTGCATAGGCGAAAGGAGGGGAGAGGGACTTGATGGAGTTCTCAACAGCAAAGGAAATTGTCAGGCATAGGCGAAAGGAGGAGGGGAGAGGGACTTGATGGAGTTCTCAACATCAAAGGAAATTGTGGTGTCTAGGCGAAAGGAGGAGGAGAGAGGGACTTGATGGAGTTCTCAACATCAAAGGAAATTGTCGGGGCATAGGCGAAAGGAGGAGGGGAGAGGGACTTGATGGAGTTCTCAACATCAAAGGAAATTGTGGTGTCTAGGCGAAAGTAGGAGGGAGAGGGACTTGATGCAGTTCTCAACATCAAAGGAAATCGTCGGGGCATAGGCGAAATGAGCAGGGGAGAGGGGTTTGCTGGAGCTCTCAATAATCAAAAGAAAACACCGGCAGATCATGGACAGCCAAGGGCCGTCGCCAAGGCAACTTACTGTTCCTGATGTCATTACATTATGTTACTGTTAGTTGACATTTACCCACCCGGACCCGGATGACCTTTCAGCTCCGGGTCCGGGTGTCTTCCGGGTGTTCAATACCCGGAATTTCCGGGTATCCGGGTCAGTACCCGGCTATGCCCTAGTCTTCAGTTTCCTATTGCATCCCATCTTCCTTTAGGTTTGCCACGGATCCTGGAAAACCTGGAAAGTCATGGTATTAGATAATGAAAACAATTTAAGGACTAGAAAAAAGGTGTTTTAAAAAAAGTTCTGGAAAGTCATGGAATTTGAAAATAGTTGGTTTTTTTAGTTAGGAAGGTCATGGGAAATGGAAATATCATTAAAATCAAAATCCTTGTCTTGCTACACAGTAGCAATAATACTATACACGTGTCGTGTTGAATTTGTAGAGACCACATGGAACTGACAAGGACTCGGAAAGTGATGATGACAGTGCAGAGTAGTTTTACTTGGATGAAAATTCAACCAGTGCTATTTTGGGGATTTTAATTATTATCATACTTGAATAAATTGTTACACATATTTCTAATCACATCTTAAAATTTCGATAAAATATTACATTGATAAAACAAATTTAAAGCAGATCCTTTTTTGTCTAAAATAAGTCTCAAAAGTCATGGAAAAAGGTAATGGAAAGTCATGGAATTTTGTTTTAGTAACCTTGTGGCAACCCTGTTCTTTAACAGTTGCATTTTCTAATTCATGATAGGTTTGCAATAACATGGAAAAGCAGTAATAAATTCAACCTATAAAGTCCAATATTGGGCTTTATTCAAGATCTCAAGATGCAAGCAAGTAGCCACAACAAACCAAACACATGCATATGTGATTTTTGTAACAAAACCTTTAAATGGAAATCCAGTCTGAGAATCCATAAAAGAATCCACTTGGGAGAAAAACCATTCCAGTGCAATTTATGTCACAAATCACTTGCACAGAAGACTCATCTGGAATGCCATAGAAGAACCCACAGTGGAGAAAAACCATACATGTGCAATTTATGTCACAAATCATTTGCACAGAAGACTCATCTGGAATGCCATAAAAGAACCCACACTGGAGAAAAACCATTCAAGTGCAATTTATGTCACAAAGAATTTGCACAGAAGACTCATCTGGAATGCCATAAAAGAATCCACACTGGAGAAAAAACATACATGTGCAATTTATGTCGCAAATCATTTGCACAGAAGACCACTCTGGAACGCCATAGAAGAACCCACACTGGAGAAAAACCATTTATGTGCAATTTATGTCACAAAGCATTTGCACGGAATACGAATCTGGAGCGCCATAGAAGAACCCACACTGGAGAAAAACCATATATGTGCAATTTCTGTCACAAAGAATTTGCAGATAAGACTGCTTTGGGACGCCATAGAAGAACCCACACTGGAGAAAAACCATACAAATGCAATTTATGTCACAAAGAATTTGTACACAAGACTACTCTGGAAAACCATAGAAAAGCCCACACTGGAGAAAAACCATATAAGTGCAATTCATGTCACAAAGCATTTGCGTGGAAGCCTTATCTGGAATACCATAAAAGAACCCACACTGGAGAAAAACCATACATTTGCAATTTATGTCACAAAGCATTTGCATGGAAGAATGCTCGTGACCTCCATACAAAGACCCACACTGGAGAAAAACCGCACATGTGCAATTTATGTCACAAATCATATGCACAAAAGACTCATCTGGAATACCATCAAAGAACCCACACAGGAGAAAAACCACACATGTGCAATTTATGTCACAAATCGTATGCACAGAAGAGTGTTCTAGACGACCATACAAAAACCCACACTGGAGAAACACCATTCAAGTGCAGTTTATGTCACAAAGTATTTGCATGGAATACTACTCTGGAACGCCATAGAAGAACCCACACTGAAGAAAAACGATAAAAATGTAATTTCTGTCACAAAGCATTTGCAGAGAACTCATCTGCAATGCCTTAGAAGAACCCACACTGGAGAAAAAAGCATAAAAATGTAGTTTATGTCACAAAGCATTTGTAGAGAAAAGTTAGCCGGAATTGCAAATTTATGGTTTTTCTCTAGTGTGGGTTCTTTTAAGGCATTGCAGGTAAGTTTTCTCTGCAAATGCTTTGTGACATAAATTACATTTTTGTGTTTTTCTGCAGTGTGGATTCTAAAAAGCATTTGCAAAGAAGTCTCATATCGAATACCATAAAGAAGTTAAAGAACCGACACCAAGATCACCATATGAGATCCCACACAGAGAAAGCCGCACAAGTGCTCTTTACATCGCAAACGATTTGCACATTGGTGCTCTCAAATGCCATGTAAGAAACTACACTGGAGAAAAAATATTCACCTGCAATGATGTCCAAAATCATTTCCACAGACATACCCCAGAAACGCATGAACCCACAACAGAGGAAAATAAAAAAAAATTAATGCACTTTATGTAACAAAAGCATTTACATGGAGTGACGCTTTCCAAATACAATCAAGAAGACACACTTGGTAAAAGCCACGAAAGTGTAAATTACCGGTATGATGGGGCATTGCAAGAACGTGAGTGTCTCAGCTACCATGCAAGATTCCATACTGGTAAAAAATATTAGGCCTATTTGAAAGTGAATTCTGTGAAATCGTTGTGCCGAACATGGCACACATATGCCATTCAAGCACTTTATGTAAGAGATTCAGTACATTATTGACTCCGAGAATTGTGTCAATGGAAAACAGTTGTCAACTACAGAAATCTTGTTAGCAGTTCCTAAGCAGAAGACGAATTGATAACGAAAACGATTTGAAAACGATTTTCATTTTACTTTTTAGACCATATGGATGTGGAATGTTTGAAATTGAGAAGGATTTTATGAAACATTATTATTATGTTATCATCAGAACATTATCATTATGTTATCTTCACTGCTGTGATGCTACACAGACATATTTCTTTTTGATAGAATGTATGTGCTTAGTTAATTTCATAGAACAAAGAAAACAGATTAGTTTGCAAGTTTATAGTTCCGTCTATTGACTAATTTGCACCAGTTTTAATGTTATAATAATGTTTGATTCTCATCTAGTCATATTTCATCAATGTCTATTGGCTTAATGTACATGTATACTATAGTATACTAAATAGTAACTAGTCCTTCTGTCCGCAAAGGGCCCCAAAGTAATCGTAATCTCCAAACTTCTAAAGCGCCACTCGAAGCAATCGAAGGGCACCAGCCTATTCACGAGCGCTACGTCAAATCAGAGGAGGTTTCCAGAGAGTAGGCCAAAGGAGGTCCGAGTCCGGTTTCCAGAGGGCCATGTCAAGAGAGGGGACAGCAGCTGTTAAGGCGGGTGTCGTTTAGGGCGAGAATTGGAAGGCTGAGGGTCAGATGAGTCAGGGTAGGAGTACTTGAAAAGGTGATACTTCAGTTTTGAGTTGAAAGCCCGGGTGATGAAGAGGAGGATGGAGGACGGGTTCACTGATGACGAAAGAACTTGAGATGAGTAGCGAGTCACTAGTGACTGGGGGTCGAGCAAGACTGAGATAGGATGATCGGGTGGGGTGGGTTACCTGGATGGTGAAGAGATTACGGAGGTGCTTGGGCTGGGAATATTGTAGTGAGTTGTCGGTTAGTGATAGCCTGATAGGACTTTAAAGTGGATTCGCTCTGGGATTTTTAGCCAATGGATTGAAATTGAATGGAGTGATTTTTAAGGATGGTAGTGATATGATGTTTAGGTGTTCTAATGACACCCCTTGCGAGTTTTGGATAAATTGCAAACACTTGCTTTGGGTGGATTCAAGGTTGAGGAAAAGGCAAATTGCAGTAACCGAGCTTTGAATGAACAATAGAGGTAGCAATGGTTGAGGCAGTTTTAAGGTCAAGCATGGGTCGGTGGATGCATCGGTGGTCACGAATGTGTGCACGAAGGAGGAGCGCAAGAGGTTGGAGATGTGGTTAGAGAAAGAGAGATGTGGATCAAGAGTAATACCAAGAGCGCTGACGGGATTATCAGAGATGAAGGCAAGACACGAGTTAGTTGATTAGTGTATGGAAGGGTCAGGGATTTTCTTGATTTGATCAGGAAGGCCTAGGATGACCCCAAATGGCGTCTGTGACCAGCAAATGAAACCCGGCAGCAGAGGACAATGAATGTACTTTGACAGGATCATCATTTCATGATTTTGACACAAGGAATTTCATGATTTGAAGATACTAATGTCGGAGCTCTGTTAGCAGATATTACTTTTAAGCATGTAGCAACAACAAAACAAAACTAACGACTTGACATATAATTTATTTTAAAAAGTCACATATAACATGCATCACACAAGTGACATCTGTCTCAAAATGATCGCACATACGGTACTCTCACTGAAATGAAAATGATTGGAAACTCATCTCACATTTTCCAAAAAACAGAAGGTACCGTTGTACAAAATGATTCTTAAAAATGGAAAACAACGTTTGATCCAAAGCTAATTGTATCTCATATACACATATGCGTGTATGTGTGTGTATATGTATGTATGCACGAGTGTGAAGACAATACAGAGTCTTGGCAACTCTAAACTGAAATTAAGTAACAACACACCTAACTAAAATCTGAACAAGTGTGACACAATGTCGGTTGAACATGTATGTTGTTCAACTACTTATTCATGCATGGGAAGACTGTTTCTGAAGGCTGGTCCTATATTTAATCCAAAAAAAATCTAGAACAAAACCAGCCAATGTGCACGGAGTGTACACCAGATGTTGAGGTCAGAAAAATAAGATTTTAGATCAGTCCCTTCTGCTAACCCTGGGAGACCGCCATGGTTATGAAGTGTTGCGGAAGTGTACAGTAAACGTGCTGATTTATAGTGGAGTTGCAAGAGCACAAGGAGAACAGATATTATAACTTCCTATTCTGCCATGGATTCAAATAACAAAACTTGCCATTAGAATCACTTTCATTAAGATCCAAACAAAGGCATACATAGAAATCACAAAGGAAATAGGTTTTCAAAGAAATTCAACAGCACCACAAGAAATGATCTATTGGTTCAGGTGAAGCAAGAAAATGGTTAAGTTTTTACATACTGCTCAATAAACCCATATTAATGCTTCAAAATTTCATTGCTAAAAAGAAAAGACAGGAATAGGAACAAAACCACAGTTTAAAATGTCGCTGCAGTCCTACAGAAGTTAAATTACATTAGACAGGATGTTGTGTCACAGTCAAATGTCCTGAAATTGCATTACAATTTCAAACAAATGTTCAAGACATTTAAACTAAGATGGAATTTATTTAATTTGAAAAAGTCCATTCCAATCATCAAGTGGTCCACTTGAACACAATATTATAAAAATCAGAAAATAATAAGTTACAAAAAAGTACTTAAAAGAAACAAAATCAAAATATATGGACCACTCAGGGTGTGTTCGTATCTGTTCAAAGTTTGCACTCCTTTGCACTAAAAGTCTAACCACAAGCAGCTAAACTGCACTCGCCATGTGTTCCATAGTCATTCTGAGTAGACTTGGCGTGTATTTGGAGTAGATGTTGAACACAACCTCATTCATTTTCTGACCATTCCAGGAAAATTGACGTCAGTCAAGATCAAGAATGTCACCCAAAACAATTAACACATACAGAAACCATTAAAGCATGCAGCAACGTGAAACCAAGGGGCAGCACTTCAGTTGGCAGTGCAGCTCACTATCCAGATGCTTCAAAACCGGAAAGATATGGTTAAGATTTAAGATGTTTTATACACATTTATTTACCTAAACATTTTAAAAAGAAAACTTAATCATCAGATGGAAACTGCGTCTCTTTGGTCAGACAAAAAGAGAAATCAAAAACATAATGTTGGAAATTTATCAATAGCACAACACAAAGAGGAAGACCTTGGTTTGATGACATAGGCAGCAGTCTGGTGCTAACAGTCATCCACAACTTAACAAAGCTTGACAGAGAGGTGCAGAGGCTAACAAATGTGCAGTGAACACCTAAAGACTTTCAGCCCGTTGACAGCAATGATGAATTTATAAGGTCAGGATATCTCGAAACCACTCCTGGCTAGATTATATGACGTATGTCAACAAAACGGATCCAGCAAAACCAAGAACTGACACATACAGTCGACATGCATGTCAAGGCATTTAAAAAATGATTAATTTATTCATCAGTAGCAATTGTTCTTTAGGAACCTCATTAAAAATACAACACTGAATAAGGCAAAATCATTATACAACAAAAAACATAAAGCAGACACCAGAAGTTATTAATTAAAAATTGATATCAATAGCACTACAATGATGTTGTAGTACAAAAAAACTGAAACTTCATTATAAACTTAGCAGAAGGATAACAATAATAGTGATGATGGAAATGATAAATTTTTTGTTCAAAATGTAATGCAGTTAACAAGATATTACAATACTTATTTACACGAGTTCCCATATTTGCAGAATAACAAAAAATTATCAGTTTATACAGGTGCTATGAACTGTTGATATGAATGCAGCATTCACATAAAATGGAAAACACCTTAGAAGTTAAACGAATTCGAAAACCAATTACATTCTATTTGACTCAACATGAGACCAACAATTAGTTAAACAAAAATTCAGATCAAATATGCTGTACAAGTCATGTACACGTTGCAGACGTCAGACTCAATAGCCTGATAACCTCTGGCAAAAAAGTCAGGCTCCCATATCCCATAATGAAAGTAGGGGACATGCTTTAGCCCAACGCGCTGACAGTGAACGAATCACAAGGTCCAGGACATGGAGCCAGTGCATTGTCTTTCGCTTCCCTGCTTATGCCTCTTCAAAAGTCTACTGCTTACTTCAAGGTTGTTAATGGAGTTCACTCAGCAGGTTCAAACTCACAATCATAAGATTTACAGACCAAGCATGCTACTGAAGAATGACAACTACAAGGTTGTCTATTCTTCTGTAGCAGCAAGCAAATGTGGAGAGTACAAAATTCCAATTTTGCACAATTTGAACAAAGTTAATTTGTTGCAAAAGTATTAACAAGCATCAATGTTTGCATTATGTAGACAGTCAAAATTACCCTACACTCTGGTTTCAGTCAAAAGACAAACAATAACTCGGACCACACACGAAGTGAATGCTCCAAAACACCAAAGCAAAAATTCAATGTTGCCTGCTACCAGATAGTTTCATCAAACAACTACTACAAATGTCCAAATTAATGTCTGGCCAAAGGTTGCAGAGAATGAGCTTTATTAGCAAAATACTGATACCTAGAAGCAACCAGACAACAGTAATGTCTGCTCTTCCAGACATTACTTTAAAAACCTTGAGCAGATTTTAGCAAGAGTTTGCCAACAACAGTTTCCAGTAACAAACAGGTTTTGTTTCTCAACCATGCAGAACGTTGTCTTTTTCATTGTCTGCATCAATTGTTGAGAACAGAAAAACAAAATCAAACATTGCTAATTGCTTACATCTCTTCCTCAGCTGACAAATTGAAGGCAAATTAAATTAAATTACATTTATCCATTAAACAATTTACAATATAAACAACTTTAAAACAATTTCAAGTCATCAATACCGGTATACTCAAACAATTTCACATTATTAATGAGAAACCTTGAACTAATTTACAATGAAATTTGCTGGATAAATTGACGAGTATAATACCCAACAGTGTAAGATCCTTCTTTCATAACAGAAATTTCTGTCGTGCTGGCCTTCAGCTGCGAAAAGCGCGTATCCAGCGTGGGGTAGAAACAATAGAGTCAAACCCATATTCTGTTTGTTTGGGGAAGCCACGCCATTGGAGTTTTCTTCCAAACTAGTTAGGATAATGGTGGTGACCCACTAAACTTGTAAATTCTAATGGTAATGAAATTGGGAAAACCAAAAAAATAATGGAACCTAAAAAATTCCACACAAGCTACAACTTACTTCGAATCAACCCTCTGTAAACTTTTGGACGATTACCACTGGACTGCAACATGGTCAGTCTCCACTTAGATGGTAATGACCAGAGACCTTCAGAAAGTCCTCCAAGCACAACTGCCTTGTGCCACCGAAAGATGCTTCCTCTAGTACATATGGTGCTATATAAAAAAGTAGGAAGCACAATAAATCGTCATTTTTCTGTGTCTTCACCTCACTACATACACCGTTATAACGCATGTATCAAAACACTAAGGACATCTCAGTGGAACTCTACATAAAGCTGACTGAATTGAATAGACGCGACTTAGGTAAACGCTGTTACCAAACAAAGAAGTTTGGTTGGGTTGAATCACTGTTTCCAAAGTTTTCTTTTACCAAGGACGACCTGCAAATGTTTCTGAGCAGATCTCTTGCAAAGGCTCTACATAAAGCGACTGAACTTAGGTTTTGAAAATTATTAATCAAACTTCTGAGCAGAAGGAAACTGGGTCGGATAACCCGAATGCCCCTAAATAAATCTACCTGCAAAATTCAGTTACGAACAAAGGTCTTTTCAGACTTCCTGCAGATACATTCAGGTTTCCATGGAATCCCAATTTGGCCCCAGGACTTGAACCCAGCACTCAAAACAAAGCACAAGCAATTACATAAATATCCATGGCTACATATAGCAAAACGTTTCTGGCAAAGTAGGCAACTGCAGTATACATATCTTGCTAAACCAATTAAGTATGCATGATTGAAAAATGGCTAACACCATGGTTACACTGTTAAAATTTCAACTCGTGACTTCAAAAGAAATCTGACGTGCACGACATGCACATTAAATGCTAAAATACACCAAAACCTCCTTTTAACAAGTTTGCTAAAACACAAATTCTCACATAACACAGCTGGATAACAGATCCAAAATTTTATTTAGGGTTATGACATAAAGTCATCATAACATGAGCTAATTATGACATATCATTAAAACATGGATCTAATTATAATAACATCATGGCCTCATACAAAATGACCTTCTTATAACATGATCTCAGTATAACATCGACCTTGTTATAGCCTGACCTTGATCTAATTCAGTACAAGATATAGCTCTCCCAAACATAGCGTTATAACGAGCTGAATACATTGGCTGAATACACCAAAATATATACAAATTATGCAATGAAATCTTTGACTTTCACTCAACTAGCATCTGTTAGTCTGTAGGAAATAACACACATTACATAATAACAGAACATGATCAATGTAACAAGAAGAAAATATACAACAAAGTCTCCATGATAACTTAACATGATCAGCATGACGCTGTGTACTATATAACCACATTCACGTCAAAGTTGATTCAGCCCCTCATATCCAGATGAATTGCGATTTCACCTTCACATCACATCAGGCTCTCTCACATCCATCAAATGTTACAGGTTTCTCAACCCAACTAGATGTCCGTTACGTGAGATGCACTTTCACTTTCAGTTTCTAGTAAAAGAAGAAAGAAAATAAAAGAATAAAGATAAGCAGTCCCTTATAGGTCAACCGCAAGAGTTAGCCAAGGGGATGAAGCATTACCGACCACTTCTAAGCCTCAACGTGTGATGGATAGAGGCCAGTCCCTTGCAGTCTGCTTCAACTGACAGTGTACAGTCGATGTACTCATTTTATAGATAAGTTTGCTAGGCATGCTAATGGAACAGAACCTTGAGTTATCTTTCAATACTAGCAAGTTCACAAACACAAGGACTTTGTGTCCGATAGTTCCACGCGTCAACCACATTGGCAAAAACAATAATATTCAAAATAACATTTATAATACTTCTAGAGATCAGCCTCCTACTCTAAACCACTTTCACTGCTTTGGAATAATTTCCAGCTCAGGAAATAAAATTTGTTCAAAATATAATAACAAAATAAAATAAGTAATAATGATAACATTTCATTCCAGACAGGTCATTCTTACCTTGAGTAAAATGTAACAAAAATACTAACTTGTAAGAGTACCGTAATAATTTTTGGCAGAGTTCCGTATTTTTACAAAGTACATGGCTAATATTTATACCAGACTTTTCAGAAATGTTAAGAAGTTCATCACATAATCTATCTATATTGCAATTTCTGCAAAACAATACGAAAAGCTGAGAATGAGAAAGTTCAAGATCATATTGCAGCAAGCATGGAGAATAGCGTCAAGCCGCTAGAGAATGATTTCACGTGTTCAGTGTTTATGGAAGACACAACGTACCGAAGATGAAATTCAGACACAAATTACACTGAAGCTCATAAAAATAAAATATTATTAGCAAATATTTTTGATCTTTGGGTCAGACCACAAACCGGTGTCAAGACCGTGTTTGTCACTAGTTGTCAAATTTTGTGATTTATTAGTAGTCATTGCCTCTGGTCCAACTCACCGCATGGCCCACTGACCATCACAAGCAGAGTGTTATTTATACTTGTAAACAGCTAGGGAAGACCTTCATGTGAAAGCAATAGCTATGGGGAAATGTATCTTCAGTAATACATTACAAATGTATTTGTTTTTTACCTCCATCCAAAGTTCCGACATGACATAACATTGATGGAACTGAGCAAGTGTGTGTGAATTTTCAAAGTCTTTACACAGTGACCGCCTGAGCGGTGGTTCGAACCCATGCTCTCCGCATTACAGGTCAAGAGCTACCATGCCCCACTTCAGTAGGACAGTCATCACACAGTGTGGGCAAGAGCAAAGGGGCAAGCGTGAAATGTAAACAGAAACATATTTTCGTTCGAGATAGTCTGATCCTGCAGAGGAGAAGTTCCCCTTTCTCTTCTTATAAATTGCTCCCCAATGATGGAAGAATCAGGCTTGCAGAGAACTGGCACTGAAGACGAACACTAGAAAACAAAAGAACACAAGTGCGAGAGAGGTCAGAGGTAGAAATGGCTGTCTCTGGAAGACTTGGACCTCCATTTACGTTTTCACGGAGACGTTGGGGTAAAGGCGGCTATTGCATCTTCACGTCACCTTCTTCGGTTTCTTTCCTCGAACTGCTCGAGGCTGTCGCAGGTGAGATTGTGCCACAAATTCCACAGCTTGAAACAAAAAACACAACAACTACAGTAATTTAAACTAAAACTGAAAATAATAAGTGCATTTCTGAGAAGAAGGAAGCTGGGGTGGATTAGGCAGCTTCCTAGGACTCCGTGGAACCAAGGAAGCCCATTCTGAACTGACTCTAACAGCACTGAAAGTGTGCTTCTCAAATAAATCTATCTGGTAAAACAATTAGGACCAGCGACCTCTTCAGATTTATATATTAATCACCACCAGTTTTAGAGATGTTATTATAACAGAAAATAAAAATAAATTATACAGTCGCCCCAGATTTATACTTAATCACAAATGAGATGTTCACTCAGGGTCTATCATAGTACGTGTCAAAGGAAGAACTAAAAATAGACTATTATTCATCATTAAAATACAGCCAAAGTAATTACACACTGCGATACAGTACAGTCCAATTACATGTATATAATAACTTCATATCTTTTATAAAAGAAATTACAATGAAAAAACTCTCATAATATTAATTCTCCTAATTTAACTTCAAGACACTGATAGACCAATCTTCCCTTTACCTCTTTGGTTATTCTGGGGCACAGGAGACGTCGCTGAATGTCGTAGACCTGCAACATCAGAACAACACATTTTAATTATAGTGCTCAGCTTTTGCGAGTGCTACAGCAATTTCTAGTTACCTATGAAATCTGTGGTAGAATGATAAGCTATTTATCTTACACCTCTACATTTGACATTCAACTTGGAATCAAATATTTCAAAGGTGCTTCTTGCCCACCTCAGTGAAGTTTAAAAATTCAGCAAGAACCACATCTGCACTCGAATAACGCTCAAATAAATTTAAAACTACAATATACAAACAGACTCTGAAACACGCTCATGAAAACCAAACCAACAGATTATCATCCACGACCGATTTGCAGGTATGTGAAATTATACAGAATAATCTATTTAGAACTGTTAGACAGCCAAGCTTCAGTACCTTGTCAAGTTCCTAAAAGGTGCCATAAAATATCTAGATGCATATATACATTTACATTATGTGATCTGAACAGTTAGAACATTGCACTTGCCTGGCAGGAAGATCTCTGAAACAAAGTCCTCTCTTGTGGCCAACTCACTGTGCTTTGCCACAATGTTCTTCAAACAGGAATCCCTTTCTTCATAGCTGAACCAATGTCAAGGTCAAGCACAAGAACATTAATACCTCAGGTTAACGAGTTTTCATTTTATGACAGGTTAATGCAATCACCGTAACTAATTACTCTCCAGATTAGAGATTAGCCAACACTGCAATATAAGTCTTAACATTTGCTGCATTAACCAAACTTCTTAAAGTGAAATTTCTGTCAAACAAAGTGTATTACCAAGTGAGATAAGTTAAGGAAACAAAACGTGGTACTCTGTTAGATGTTTTCTTAAAATCCTACTACTTAAACTTCAAACAGGATGCAAAAGCTGGCATTGCTCTTCAGGATTTGCAAGCACAATAATTAATCCTATTAATAAATTTAACAAAAACAAATAGGATACAAAGGCTGGAAGTGTTGCTTTTTGGCACGAATTGTTCGACTGGCGTTCAGTGCAGTCGCTCGAACCAGACTCGGCAGAACGACCGAATCCACAATCGCTCCATCAAACAGAGGACCAAAGAAATTGACCTGTAACAAAATCAACCTTTGACTAAAAATGCAGTGTAGTGTAAATGTAACAAACAGGATCTCAAAAGTGCTGATGATTGAATTTGCCTTCTATAAAAATTTCTTTTGGATTATTTGTTTGTGTATATAGAATTAGTACCTTTTAAGAACTTCTTAAAAGCACATTTATCATGACAAACAGTTTCAAGGTTACTAATAAAAACGTGCTCTTAGACGTTTATTACAGAGATTGAACCTCTAAAAAAATGGACAATTTTTTACCTCTGGTTTCTTGAGAATCTGGATGTGGAAGAGACCGGATTGGAGCGGATAGATGACGATAATGACGTCTGCAAATTCTGTGTTAAGGATGTTGCGGTGATATCTGCGATGGTGGTCAGACCAGACAATGTGTACCTCATCATTACCTAAATGTCGCACCTGTAAAATATACCTGCATTACAGTCACAACTGTATAATCTCATCTTTAAGAAATACCCGTGTTTCCCGGTATAAAAGACACAGTTCGAGGTTGAGTAATGTGCTATTTTAACACACTCCCTGTAAGTTAAGGCTGTGTTACCACAAATCTATCCCCATGTGGAGGGGAAATAGATCAATGGTATCACCCTTGATTGAAGAACATAGATCTTGAATAGACGTGGTTCGATACCTGCAAGTCCACTCTAGGTCGACTCAGCCTTCCACTCCCTAGGGGGCAGCAGTAAAATGAGCGAGTGCCTAACAGGCTGCCAAGACGTATGTTCAATAAGATCTTGATAATTGTACCGTCATGTTTCAACGTTACTTACTGCAGTTTGTCAAGTGAGCTTATGAATAAACGAAAATTATATTATTATAAAACAACTGCACTACACAAGTTTCCAGATTTAAACTTAGATTCACATGCTTGGCTTATGTAGCCCAAGTAGACATGACTGACCTTCTTCTGGTGATCGTCTGAGTCGGCCGATGATGGCATGATGGTTGAGACGTGAAATATGATCTCCGTTGTAGACGTCGAGAAGTAGATGGCCATCTCTCCGTTTGTCTTGTTCCTCTGAAGTCCTCCCATGTACCCCTCATGAAACTCCAGTGAAACCTAAATGTACATCGCCCGCATTCCATTACTTCTCATCCTCATTCCTCAATGTCTGTTTATTCATTGCAATTATCGCATGCACAAGGTCATTAACTCAGTGTGAGGCACGAGACAAGTATGCACGGATAACACGTACAGGATCATTACATGTAGATGGAGTCCACTCAGCAAAGTCAAACCAACAATCGCTGGATCACAAACCCAGTGCAGTAAAGACAAGTGTAATATTCTAATGGTCCAGTGGTTAGCATGACTGACTGTTAAGGAGTGGTCAAGGGTTCAAATCCCTGCCAGGCCAGCCATATTTCAAGGCTTTTGTTCCACAAGTGCCTCAGAGCAAAACTCAATCATTCAAAGCAAATCACACAGTGCCATTTGAAGATGTCTGCTTAAAGGCACGAAATGAAGAGTTATCGAGAGCCCACAAAAAAATTTAGAACAATGCACATTGCACAATGACTGATGGCCTACTGACTGACTGGCCAGCTGAACAATCAAACTGACAAAATGGCTGACTAAACTAAATGAAAACTTGTTGACTTGCTGAGTGATTGCAATAGAATGTAGAAACTACCTTCCAGCCAAGACCCGTAATGAATTCCTCGTAGGCTTGGCTTCCATGTTCGTTTGACAGGATGCTTGCCTTGTCTTCCTGGCCTCCACCAACGTATATAACAGCAACCTTATGTGTCTCACGACTGCAGACAAACAAATGAAATCAACAAAGTATGAGGATCACAACTGCTCACCTGATGAAAGTTCACAATGACTGAAATTCACTATATGTACATGCAAAGTAAAAGAAGAAAATCAGTCCCTTAAGCTTGCCCTAAGCAGGTATGAAGCATTAGGGACTTCATTTTCTTAGCCTCGGCATATGAGGGTGGGTGGCCAGTCCTCTCACTCGCCGTCTCATCGTCCCACCGACAGTGTCCGGTCAATGTACTCATTATAGCTGAGTTGGCTAGGGGTTGCAGATGGAACAGAAATCTTGACCAAATTTCTGCCCTGGCGGGGATTTGAAGCCTGAACCTCTCGATTGCCAGTCCAGCGCGCTAACCACTACAATATCGAGCACCCCTAACATGTACATGTAAAGTTTAAATATCGTTGATAAATAGCATATCACAAACTTCCACATTAAATCTGGTTTAAAAATTGTCATTATTATTACTATCAATGGGCCAATTAACCCTTTTGCTCTGCAACCCTGTGTACCAGTAACACATTTGATGCACTTGTTTCTGCTTTGGTACAGAGATACAGAAAATATAGTGCTATGCGGTCACGCACTTAAGCAACAGCTATTCACAAAGTTCTATTCACCACTGCAACCTGAGTGGGCTTACTAACACTTGGCTCATCATGTGGAATCGAATTAGAATGGATTACAAGAGAACAAATTTGGCAATTATTTTCTAGGTCATGGGGAATAAAAGGAAAAATTCCATATAAATGTAAGAGGGAAGTGGCAGAGGCCGGGAGAGAGGAAGTTGGGATGGGGAGGTTGAGAAGAGGGAGAGGCAGAGTACGGGACGATTGGGGAGGGATAACAGGAGGAGAGGCAGGAGGAGATGGGCAAGCAAAAAGGGAGAGGGAGAAATGGGAAGCAACAATTGATTTGTCCCAGAAGGGACACTGTACTGAACAAGTGCGCTGATGCTCTGTGCGGGTGAAGCTAGCTAATACTAAAATTTTACTCGCAATAAAAATTAGTCAGTAAAAAGCAACTTATATAACACCAATGAGAAGCTCGTACAAGACACAGATACATAGATACAAACATACATAAATACACATATATAAACACACACACACATACATACAAGATCATTTAGAATCGTTGATCTATCTTACCAGATGAGATTGTCCAGATGACGAATGTCGCGTATCATCTGCTCACTCTTCCTCAGCAGATCAATCTGATTTCTGTCAAATGCATCAGCAGAACAAAAACTATGATCAGCCCATCCAGCAGAATCAAACAAATGCCATTTTTGCGAATTTCTTCAATAATGTTTTCTCCAAAGAGGATAATCTGATGCGAGTAATTCCTGAAAACCACTCAAAGATGTCTCAACTGCAGATCAACTCATTCCTACTACTCATCATCATAGCCATCTTCCTCCTCCTCACCTCTGCAACCCACACACTACACCACCACTATAACACCATTACACCACCACCACTACCTTTATTATCCAAACTGCTACACCATCACATACATTCCCCTCCTCTTCTGCCATCTCCTCTACTTCCTCCTCCTCTTGCTCATCAACAGCAGCAGCTAATCTGCCACCCCGACCACATAATTCTCCTTCTCCACTTCTCCTCTTCATTCCCTCATTCCTCCTTACTACACCGTCTTATCAACATGCTACAGAAACCAGAGATGATGCACTGATGAAACCACTGTACCTGTGCTCAGAGGCGAGATATCCCATCCGACTCATGAATTGTCTGCATGCCTGGAATGGCCAGTTGGACTCCAGCTCAAGATGGCCAGGCGTCAGTGGCTCAGCCTTACACCTAAAATGCATCACATTCAAACACTGTCATGAGAATGTAATCCCACATTCTGTCAACTAACACTTGACAGCTTAAAGGTGCCATGTTTGTACATATGTAACCGCATAATAGCATCAGTAGGTTTCAGAGTGAAAATGGGATTGCAGTAGAGGATCTAGAAGTTTAAAAAGGGTAGGCCCAGAAAGATTGATCATGTTTTTTGTGCTGAAAAATGTTTATGACATCTTTTAATCACAGACTATTGGCAACTGACTGCCTTGCATCAAGAGGATTTTACTTTTTTACTCTCTGCCATGTTTTGAAAGCTGTTGTTTCACAAATTCATACGAAAAACTTCTCTTGGTATACCATAGTTGAGTGGATGACTTCTGAGACTTCTGGCTATTCATTAATTTGCTTTCTGTGCAGTCCTCCAATGCTTTCAGCCACACTCGGTAAAATGAGGGCAAAAAGCATTCTGGTCCCCACAGTAGCCAGTGGGCTCAAGTCACCCTGACGCACTGTTCCAAACCCTTGTAACTGAGCAATGATTACAGATTACAAGCCTGTAATGACCCCAGACAAGTTAGTCTCAAGCACATTTGCCTTGCATTTCAGGTTTACTGATCTTGCATGCAAATAATTTATTCCCTCACCATACATGACACGAGCAGTGGAGGCTGATCAATGTCCACTCAATTATTGGACTACAGTGAAAATGAGCCTAAAATTAGAAAAGGCCAGTGCGTGTTGTGGTAATGCCAACGCTTCAGAAAGGGACACACAATAGAAGAATAATGCATAACAAGAGCAATGAATAGTCAAATAAATATCTAATGGTTTATGGCCACACCTGGCATCATAGACGGTTGCTGATGACAGGTAACCCCCCTCTAAGTTCCTCTGTTCCTCAATACAGTCCAACATCATCTCGTCGATCTTCCGTGGAAAATTCTTTGGCAATGGGAAAATGCAGTTGAGAAACTCTCCATCGTAAAGACAACACTCGGGACTCGTCCGCGAGATTTCTTCCAAGACCTGAAACAGGCAGCCCCCACAGAGTCGCTAAACAAAGAGCTACTAGCTAGGAAGCCATTGTGTTGATTGCCAATGCATGGCCATCTTGAAATGGATTTGCCATTGAACTGCGTTATATATAGTCTTCTCCACCTCACATCAAATAAGTTATCTTACATTGGTCTTGCAACTCTCTGACTGGGGTTCAAATCCTCATGCAAGTGAAAGTGACAAGGCATAGTCCAACTGTGTAAGCCATAAGGGAATAATATCGTATTTAAATTGCTGTTGTCATATTTGCGCTTCAGTCAAAATATCCTTAAAGCCCATTACCACACCTCAGCATCAAGACATGTTATAAATTAGCAATTACGGTACCTCATCTTACCTTACTTTTCTATGCATAAGTTTGGGTAAGGTTCAGATTAACTCATTCTTCCTCATGAACTCTAATACCGTTTAGAGATTATTCGAAGTTGCTCGTCAGGCCCGGTTCGTCCATATGGGCAAGTGGGCAGCCGCCCAGGGCCGCCGATTTTAGGGGCCGCCAATTTTCCAATTTTCGAAAAAAATTTGTACTATTATTACTATAATTATTTGTAAAAAGAGGTAAATGACTAAAAAAAAAGTCATCAACTTTTTTTGTGCTTAGGGCCGCCGATTTGCCGATTTGCCCAGGGCCGCCAAATGTCTTGAGCCTGTTGCTCGTATAATAATCTCATTTGCATCCTGTTAATTTGTACACTGTAAGATGCATCATTCTGACTTGGAATCAATAATCCAGATGATCATGAATATGATAATGCTGATAACAATTTTCCTGTTGAACTGCACCTCAGTCTTCCCTCAGTTTGTCCTCAGCTCAGAAGCAGTGCTACACACCTTATACCATTCCATTTTATGTTCACTTAGTTCATCCAAGTATCTTGTCCCATTATTAAGCAATGCTGAAAACTTTTTGAGTAAGAATGGCCCCAGATTTTCATCCAGATCTGTTCCAGGTAACAGCAGTCTCAGGTAATTTGAACTCATCCACCCCACGCTTTTCCAGGTCAAAGCAGCCTGAGGTCATTTGAAATCATCTACCCCACTCTTTCCACTCTTTTCCATGTAAAAGCAGCCCAAGACAAGGTGATTAAAAGAAACATATCTTAAGAATGTTTATCATGATTTAATGTATGCTTACGGCATCGACAAGATCGATTGATTTCATTGGGATGCTGGTGGCGTCGAGGCTTCCTCCGCTGCTACTGGAGATGAGGTCAGGGTGACTGTTGTGTCCTGCAGGTGCTGTCTGACAAACGTCACTTTCTGAAATCAATCATCACTTGACAATAACTCAAGGATCAATCAACTGAATGACCAGTTGGTCACTCAGTCAAACAGTTAATCAATCTGTCAATATTGAATGACTTACTGGCTAATAGGCTTCCGGATTAAGTAAGTAAGTAAAGTAAGTATATTCTTTAATACAACCAGTTGCCAAACAGCACTCTGGTGAACATGCATCAGCATACATACATCATGATAAATTAATACGCAAATAACATTTGACTCTGCTTTTGGCAGCAATCGGTCATGGCGTCTGGGGCACAGGCTGTAAATCGCTGGCTTAACTGGGGGAGCAACTCATGAAGGACATGTCCCGGTTCTTCAAGAACCGCCGAAAACAGACGGGTATAGGCCAGACGGCACATGTCTTCGATCTTTGGGCAATCACCTGGATAACTGGATTTAACTGGATAACTAATCTACTGACTGAATTTCAGAATGACGGCTTACCAATTTAAATTCTTACAGTACACAGCCAACTATGTTTTGCAGAACACCATATCTTACCAAAAGTGCTCATCTGAACCGAACCAGGAAAGAGCGACGTCAGATCATAGCAATGCTTTCCCGACATGTCTCGCAGGATCACTCGACAGTTTCTAGTCACCACGCCAGATGAAAAACCTGCCTCATCAACCACCTGCAAGCAGATACACTCTGCAACGTAACGGCAAATTTATACAGCTCCCCTACTGAAGCCAGTTATGTCATACCAACAGTGAGTATTACTATCTGAGGACTTTAGTTTCTTGTGCAGGACATTTAACAGTTGGGAGTCAGAAGACTTGCAGCTCAATCTTGTACTATAATGTAACACTATAAAACAAACACCATTTAAATCTACATCTATAAATCATCTTTACGAAGTTTTTAAAGGCACTTTAACTGGCATGCATACAGTATAGTAAATAAAGACAAACAATTGTGAGAGCAGAAAGGTACAGAAGAAAATTTTATATAAAAATCAACGTACGCACCTCATCTGATGGCAGTTCGTTCAAAGAAATGAGAAGACACTCGTTCCAGACCAAGAACTAAAAACAGAAATTGAAAAATTCATTGATTTACATTGCATTCGCTTTCGTAGGCTTAAGTGATTGCACAAATTAACATAAACGAGATCAAATGAGAGTAAAAAATAAACTTCAGGATGAAACGTAGACTGAGTATAAAATTAACTTAATTGAGTTTAAAACATGTGAACAAGAGTATAACAAAAAATTCAGTGAATACAAAAAGGATGCAGTGAGTATAAAAAATAAATGTTAGTAAGTATGAAAGTGGGTCTAAAACAATTACACAAAAAGAAACTTAAGTATGTTTCAAGCCATCTTAGAATTGATGGTAACAGGAGTGAATGGCTGGGTAAGAATAACTGAGCCTAATTGACATTTTTCGGCCATTAGTTGTCTAGTAGGCTCTTGTAAATGAGTCTGACCTGAACATCTGGTCGGTTCAAGATGTCAACACCTAGGCAATCATTGTTGGTGATGTCGTGACACTCAAGAACCCGACTGTCCAGTTTGCTGGTTCCATCGTGGCCCATTGGGTAGTGGCCGAGGTAGTTCAACAAGTGCATGCGCACCTGGCCATAAGAAAAGCACAAAAGAAAACAATAAAACCATAATTGAACAATTTTAGAATTTTTATGAAGAATTTAATATATTTTTAATCTAAGTAATTGAAGCAGACCAGAATAACTGGCATTGCATCATGTATATGAAGAGTCAGCACCTTCAGTCCTTCACCTTCTTAGCCATTGGTGGCCAGACTATTCCCTCACTGTTTCATCTCTTGCCATCAATAAATAATATGGATAGTGTACCTATTTTGTATCTCACTTCGCTAGAAGATCCTATTCGATCCTATCTTGGACTATCGTTCTGTCCTGGAAAAGATTTTAACTATCAACTGGGTTCACAATCCAGCACAATGACCATCATACTTTCTCCAAACAAATCCACTGCAGCTCTAACATTCAGGTACATAGTAAGTACTACAAAAAACATCTAGTGCTTACAGCTTTGACAACAGGAGCAAGTGCAGAGCCAGGTTCTTTAACAGTATTGACACGAGAAGCCTTTGTCGGCTTATCTGGCATTTGGAGGTCTGATTCACTGTTGGCTATTTTGTCATCATATCTGGAGAGCTGGGCAGATGTTGCTTGCTCTGCGCTCTGCCGCACGTTGGTAGGCAATGTCTGGTAGTTGGAATTATGGTCGACAACCTGAGGAATGTTTTCGACCTGCAAAACCTTCCACACACAAAACAAACTTGGTCACCAAAACAGATTTAAAGAAGCCAGTCTAAATGTTAAGGCAAACAGGAACATTTTAAATGCATTAAATGGTTAAAAGTGACTCGGCAAAATCCTTCCCGGAAAAATACCAACTTTTTTATTGCTGTAGACAGAAATGTCCAAAACAAAACATTACGCTAAAGATTATTAACTTAGATAAGAATCTTCATCTTGTAGAGTCAGAACTAATAATTTCAAATGGCAAACAGACTTATTTTAAGCAAATACTTAAAATCTCATTTATTTGTTTGGCATTTGCCCTAGCAATTAACTCCGTAAAGCAAGTTTAGAAAGTAGCTCACTAATTAAAATGCTTTATTTTGGTCACTGAAGGTTGCTGTGTGCACTTTGTACGAAACCATGTTATGAAAATACAAATTTAAATGAGCAGATGGTTACTTCAAACAAATCTAGAAACTTGTTCACCTAAAACTAATTAGTTAACTAAATATTCTTCTAAGAAGATAATAAAAAAAAATTAAACTTGCAGCTTTCAAAACCTGAAAGAAAAACTCTGCAGAAATTTGTTCATATAAAGCTGTTAATTACGTTAAATATTCGGTTGAGTAGACAGTTCTTTGGACTCCTTGGTGACGAGCACACAGAGAGCAGCAGAGCAACTGGAACGCTCATCACCCAAGCCAAGATGCAGAACAGAGTATTTGTCAGAACCTGAGCACATTCAAAGATGCAAACCTCAGCACCTCAATCAAAATCGTGTAAGATCCATATCAACTGCCATCTAATCTTAAGAATGTGACTATCATTACAACATGCATGCTATAAATTTCATTCAGGATTTCTCAACAATTATCAAACTCTCCATCACAACAGTTCTGTGGCAACACATCAATATGTATGCGATAACAACTCTATAGCCTTTGTTGCAATATTTACCAAATGCACCGTAACAACAGCTCTATGGCAGCCATTGTAATATTTCAAAATCTCCATGACAACGTCTCTATGTCACCCGTTGCTTCATTTACAGAAATTTACTCTAAAAACTGAAAATGTATTTAAGAGTATGTTGAACTAATAAAGACGTCTTTAACTGTCCAGATTAGATAACATTAGATCATGATATCTTTCAGATTAGATAACCAACAGATTATCCCATTTCATCATATAGGATTAGATCAAAAACTCTTCAGAATAGATTACCTTTAAGTTTATAGTTTGTGACATTTTCTTGGCAGACAGTAGGCAGTGTTCCACAAAGGAGACAAGATCCTATAGAATTAAAATCAAATACCATAAACACTGCCAGAACAGAGCTGATTTATATCCTGGATGGCTGGAGTTACAAAAGCTCTTACAATAATCTGTAATCTGTAAGTGCATATTTACATCACATATCTTCAAGAAAACCTATAAAGGTAGAGGAAGGAGAATAATAAAGGATATACTTACTTACTTAATTATAATTCTTCTTCTTTCCAGAAACGCCTCATAACTCACTATTTCTCACAGGCTTTCAAACGTTTATCTGCATATCTAATTGCTCTTCAACTGACAAATATACATGCCTCATATTAGTATATCTCTGTGACTTTACACATGTTAAAAATGTTCGTAATAATAAGTTGACTGCAAGGAAGCCTTTCCAGAATGAGGGGCCAACCACGACAAAGCTTCCAAGCTGTTTTTGTGGCTGTATGGGATTTGGGGAGCAAACAGATCACCCTGTGTTGTAAAGTGAATCTGTGACCACGTAAAGATGAAGTTGAAATACACAGCTCTCAGAGACACAGATAGTATATGATGCAATACAATAAAATATAATGCAATGCAGTGCTATGTGACGTGGCGCTCTATTCTGAAGCACACAATCCAACGACTGCAGGTTTGAGCCTGCTGAGCGGACTTATTTCAGTGGCCCTGGACAAGTCATTTGCACCGACTTGCCTCTGTCAACAATAAGCAGAATGTTGTACCATCATGAGCTGGGAAGTCAACAGCAAGTTTTGTTTTCCACTATGCTGGTCCCATGTTCAGCACTTTGGGCAGCATTCATTGTTGGCTCAAGAACTTCGGAAAAGAAAATGAATGCCTCCCCTATGTCACACCATGAGCCATGTTATACTTTACTTCAATACAACGCAAAATAAAGCAAAGTTATACAATACAAAGCACCACAGTGCAATGCAGAATAGCCAAACCAAGTTGCTCTGATACTGTTTAAAGCTTGCCATATGGTTCAAAATACCTCAATGATAACTCTGGGAAGATCGGGAAACTCAGAGAGCAACAGCTGCGAGTGTTCAGTCAACAGTGACAGCATGTCCAACGATGTCAACTTAACCGTCTGATCAGTCGACTCCTGAAACAAGACAAACATGAAAAATGACAAATAGGACACGATTTGTCTCAACAAACCAAACCAGAATTTTATAAAAAATGAAGCTTGCTACCTTCCATATCTACTACCTACAGGGTATTAGACCCAGACTTACTTTAGATCAAGTGATCGAAGAGGCAACTGACAAAAGGCATTAGACCCAGACTTACTTTAGATCAAGTGATCGAAGAGGCAACTGACAAAAGGCATTAGACCCAGACTTACTTTAGATCAAGTGATCGAAGAGGTAACTGACAAAAGGCATTAGACCCAGACTTACTTTAGATCAAGTGATCGAAGAGGCAACTGACAAAAGGTATTAGACCCAGACTTACTTTAGATCAAGTGATCGAAGAGGCAACTGACAAAAGGCATTAGACCCAGACTTACTTTAGATCAAGTGATCGAAGAGGCAACTGACAAAAGGCATTAGACCCAGACTTACTTTACATCAAGTGATCGAAGAGGCAACTGACAAAAGGCATTAGACCCAGACTTACTTTAGATCAAGTGATCGAAGAGGCAACTGACAAAAGGCATTAGACCCAGACTTACTTTACATCAAGTGATCGAAGAGACAACTGACAAAAGGCATTAGACCCAGACTTACTTTAGATCAAGTGATCGAAGAGGCAACTGACAAAAGGCATTAGACCCAGACTTACTTTAGATCAAGTGATCGAAGAGGCAACTGACAAAAGGTATTAGACCCAGACTTACTTTACATCAAGTGATCGAAGAGACAACTGACAAAAGGCATTAGACCCAGACTTACTTTAGATCAAGTGATCGAAGAGGCAACTGACAAAAGGCATTAGACCCAGACTTACTTTAGATCAAGTGATCGAAGAGGCAACTGACAAAAGGTATTAGACCCAGACTTACTTTAGATCAAGTGATCGAAGAGGCAACTGACAAAAGGCATTAGACCCAGACTTACTTTAGATCAAGTGATCGAAGAGGCAACTGACAAAAGGTATTAGACCCAGACTTACTTTAGATCAAGTGATCGAAGAGGCAACTGACAAAAGGCATTAGACCCAGACTTACTTTAGATCAAGTGATCGAAGAGGCAACTGACAAAAGGCATTAGACCCAGACTTACTTTAACTGAATCGAGAATTGCTTCGATGGCGTCACGAATCTTGGAATGCATTGTTCCATGACTAAGCTCTTCATAGACATAGATTCCCAGAGCACAAACACGGATGCAACTGGAAGAAGAGAAACAGCAAAGATTTTGAAATTTCCACAGCAAACATACAACCAGCAAAATACCAAACAGCACCGCCAACCAAGCACATCTAAATGATTGCCAATTAAGGTAAACAAATAATTTGTGTCTACATGATTGTCACCATTGACAACAAGACAATGTAATTTAACACTTTCGAGGCTAAATAATTTTTTAAATTTTGGGCTGTAGGCTGAATATGTTTTGCAAAAATCCTTCATTTCCAGTCAGATATTAAAACTGCTTGTTCTTTAATAATATACAACCTATGTGATAATTTTGAACTGTATGATATTGTTCACGGCTATCAATTACATGTATCACTAAGTCACACTGCTTGCAACGCGTGATGCATTGGTGACACTGTGTTTTCAGTCTGTGGCTATAAATCACATAGACCTGCTTTTATTTCATATCCTCATATCTGAATCAAAAATGATGTTCAGTTATTGTTTGTGTGAAACACTTTCAGACATGTTACTCCTTTACATCCAGCCACATGAGTGTCATCATATCATCAGTATGGACTAACACTGGATCATCATCAGCATGCACTAACACTGGATCATCATCAGCATGCACTAACACTGGATCATCATCAGCATGCACTAACACTGGATCATCATCAGCATGCACTAACACTGGATTATCTCTATGCTTTAGTTAAGGTCATCTGGCTTCAGTTGCAGTAGACCAAACAATATTTAGCATTGGTTGCAGTCCTCTACGCCTAATACTCGACTTTTCTCGACAACCACCCTCAGCCCTTAATGCCGCATCTTCTAAACACAGCCTCGAAAGTGTTAAGGCAATGCAATGGCAATAATTCATACAGCACCTTTAGCAAGGGGACTGCTGCTTTCTGTATAAGTACAGAACTGGAAAAGCCCCTGTTGGGCGTTTTGTAAGCTCAGCTGTACTAAAACTGATGATATACCTTGTAGGCTGTGAGGTCTCCCTGCAGGCAGAGTTTGACAGAAGGACATTAATGATGCAGTCCTGGAAAGACAAAAAATCATGACATAAAGCCAAACATACAAACATCATTCTTATATTCAAATTTTACATTTTTTCGTGGCCTATCTGTTCTATTTAATTTTCAAAACTGCTTCAGCCTATCACAAGAACAGCCATATTTAATACCTCAGATTACTTTAACTTCTGAGAGGTTACTATTTATTAATAGTAGTAATTTAGTAATAACCCAACAACTGAACAACCTGTGACTGCAGGTTACGTAAGTCTGTACCTGACCAACAGCCAGCCACCTTTAAGATGTTCCTAAAAGGTGGATAAATATCTAGACACTTAAATAGTGTAGCATCTGAAGACACTGACCTTGACATAAACGTCCTTTACAGACGTCATTGTCACTTCCTCAACGTCGGGCGTCAGAACCGACATCTTACCAAAGTGGTTGGGAAAACAGATGAGTGAGCCCAGAAGAGACATTGCCTCAAAGGTCGGAGCCTACATGGATCAATTCACGGATCAATTCAGAATTCAATTCAGTTAGTTATTTGTTTATTGTTCCAAACAAGTAAATTGTAATAACACACAGCATGCACCTGGCACAAGCAAATTTATCCACAGAGTTCAAAAGAATTAAACAGAAGAAAACAACTGTTAGAAGTTAATAATTAATTAAAAATTATATTACAAAATTATATAATAAATAATAATAAATTATAATACAAAAATTAACTATCTGTGAGAAACAGCTGGTTAGCATATACATACTGACCGACTATGTAATGTGCTGCCATCATAGGTGTAAGTGGAACATTAGAATGTGGTGTTGCATTGTATTGTTGTATTGTATTGCTGTATGGCATTGTAGCGTGCGTAGTAGTATTTCAATGGATTCTGTTCCCATTATTCCTGCATCATCCAACTACATATGAACTTGTTCTTAATAAATACATTAACACATTATAATACATAAATTTAATACATAGTTAACACTCAACAGTGGATGGGGAAATAAATTGGTAGATCTCATTGGAGAACTTCTCCAGCTACACAAGCCCCATACAGAGATGAACATCAGTCAGGCTATCAAAAATTGCTCTTTGGGTTAATTAAAAGGTGCTAGAGAAATTCCCAGAGACTTACACGCATCGGTGGTACAAAAACAGAGTGAATATACAGATGAATTCTAACCTGAGTCTGGCCGGCAGAAACTGTAACGATTCCTGTAGCTGCATGAATGAAATCGAGAAGAAGTATCGTAGCGCCATCGAGTGGCATGACGAAGAACTGAGAGGCACAGTGTTTGATCAGCACATTAACAACATCCTACAAAGAACAATTCATGCAAATAGACAACACATTCTGCCAGTTTAATCTTTATTTTAACCACCATGAACTTAGTAAGCTGTCACGAGGTGGCTGAATGGAAGGGAACAACATGACATCTACCAGACATATATGTGCATTGGACACCTAAAGGCTTTTAGCTGATGGACAGAGATGATGATGATTATATCAAATGACATTACCCATTTTCGTGCAATAAAATATTAACAGGGTGCACAACAATATAGTGGTTAGAGTGCTAAGTACTGTCAACTGAGAGGCTAGGGGTTCAAATCGTTGTCATGACAGAAATTTGCTTTCAGATTTCTGTTACACCAACATCCTAAGCCATAATGAATACACTGACTGGACTCTTTCAGTGGGAATATCAGCCGGCGAGGGAGAGGAATGGCTACCCAGTCTCATATGCCGAGGCTAAGCAAAATGAAGTCGCTAACACTTCACACTCACGGCAGCCTCTCCAGACTAGCGCAACTGAGCACTGTTCTTTTTCTAATATAAATGGACATTTCTGTAGAGCCATTTCTGATCCAACCTGTCAATCAAAACCACCATAGAATGGTTTTCAATAGTGAGAAACAATAACTCACGTTGCTCGAATGAACGAGACCTCGATGGAGAACGAGATAGAAACGGAGAAGATATTTCATTGGGACCTCGATGTATGGCTGTAACATCGTCAGGCAAAGCAACCTGTATGCCAACACCTTTCCCTTCAGGTATTTTTTTGGTAGAGTCAGCGCCTGAAACAAAGAAACCATATTCGTAAACTCCAAATTTCTAAAGTGCTACTCTAAAGCTAAGTGCAGAGCACCAGCTTCTTCACTAGCACTGCATCATATCAGAGGGGTTATTCAGAGAGCTATGTCCAGTGGAGGTCCGAGTCCAGTTGCCAGCGATCGGAGAGAGAAGGCAAACTAGCTGCTAAGGTGGGTTTCGTGAGGACGAGAAACCTTGGAAGGTGGAAGATTAGGACAACATTAGGACAACATTTAGGACAACATGCTAAGTGGTCTAAAAGCAGATGAAGATGTTTGCTCAATAAACGAACACCTCTGATGAAGATATAACACCTCAACGAATCAAATATGGTCACCAGGATAAGCAGTCTTCTAATTCATCGTGTGCTACATACAAACATAGAATGCTTTCAAGAGAAATCCACTGATTTATTGATGGAATGATTGATTGATCGATGAATTAGTACCTGAAAAACCCATGGAGCAATCACCAGAATAGGTGGCGTCTTTTGATTAACTCTCTGCAGAGTCATGTGATTGTGCACCTAGAAACAAAATGGAAAAAAGAAAATCCTTCTGTTAACATGGATCTCAGTCAACCAAACAATTTGAATCTAAAACTAATGGAACAGTTTAGCACACATCAGACAATCCATTACATCGTAATCGGCTTAGCTCATCATAACACAACCTAACTGCTTGAACCTGTTTAGCGTTCAAGCCAAGACATTACAGTCTCTGTAAGGAAACCAAAAAGTAGCTCACTCATGTTCTGTCAAATGCATTCTCTCTTGAACAGCTTAAACAATGATTATATTTCTCTCATCAATTGTCACATGTTGTGTCTATTATTATTATTATTATTAAAGTAGTTTTATATAGCGCCCCTTCAAGATTGCCTACTCAGGAGCACTCCCAGCCCAACCACGGTCAAATAACGCAGTTTTGAGGACAGTAAGAAACAGGGTGAAATGACCAATCGGTAATTGACGGAGCTTGGTAGGAAGCCCATTCCAGGTCATGGGGGCAGCCACAGAGAAGGCACGGCGCTGCCGTATGGTTGTCCGCACGCGGGGAACAACAAGTTCAGCCTGCGCAGCTGAGCGGAGAGAGGAACGGCGCTGCGAGCATGAGGTGGGACAGCAGAGCTCCCGCAGGTATGGAGGGGCCAAACCTTCAAAGCACCGCCGGACCAAGGCAGAGATTCGGTAAGTGATGCGCTGTGGGTAGGGGAGCCAGTGGAGGACATCCCTCATATACGCAGACACTCTGCCAAACTTGGGGATGCGGCCTACAAGGCGGGCAGCAGTACGCAGGATTCTGTTCAGGGACTCAATCCGGCAGGCCGGGAGTCCATCATATATGGCACTGCAGTAGTCCAATCGAGAAACAACAAAAGCATGGACAAGCGTGGAAGCTGCACCGGGAGACAAAGAACGGGAGATCACCTTGAGTTGCCGGAGCTGGTAATAGCAACTGCGGGAGAGAAGATTTATGTGCCGCGTGAATGCAAGTTCCTGGTCTATGACAACATCGTATATCGAATAAATGAATATTGTATTGTCACCTATGAGCAACATCAATTGTCCTTACAACTATAGTGGAATCTCTTTATTATCTACACTACATAATCCATATGCACTTTACAGATGCAACGGCTACTTATTTACTTCAGAAAGAAATCACTGGTGACCAAAGCAGCATGTTTCAACAAAGGCAAAGGCTGTTTAGTTACTTACTCACTTTGGAAAGGAATCATTAATCAGCAAAGCAAGTGAACCTTAAGAAGCGTTTCAGTTGTGATACGGAGGCAGTCTAGGACTGTTGCATGTGACTCAGCATCTTCGATCGAATTGACATCACCCAGCAGACCAAGAACTCGCCGCCACATCAACTCAGCCACTTCTGGCTTCCATCCCGCTGTACCGTGCTTTGATGAGAGACAAGCCACACCACCATCTGTGTAAATGTAAAACAAATGAACTGAAACAAAGATACTTCAAGGAACATTAGGAATTTCATGATTACACACATGATGTTAAGCATCAAAAGGAGACTCAGAAGGGACAAACATAGTTCTGCTAACAGCGCTGCCAAATTCCGACATAATTTATTATGAACTTTTTAGGCAGCATCATACATTTTATTTAGACAGCATAGTTTCTGTAACAGTTGAAACATTCTTAAGAATGTTTCTAGAATTCCTCCAAGGAGGAGGGATAGATGAATGGCAACACTCTTGCCTGAATAACTTAAGATCCTGAAAGATGCAGTTCGATACCCATAAGCTCCATTCCACTCCCTAGGGGCAGCTGCAACAGGTTGCCAAGACATGTGTTCTATAAGATCTTGTTTCAGTGTTACTTACTGCAGTTTGTCAGTGAGCTTGTCAATCGACACGAATATATTATATTCAGATAATCATAGAGACGTCTTGTAATTTTTTAATCACACAGTTACATGAAACCAGATAAGAGAAACTCCTCAGAAAAATCTATCAACCTATTAAGAGAACAAATGTAATGAATGAATGGTCTTCAAGAACTGAAAGAAAGAACACAGACAAAGAGACAAAAGAAGCTGGTCAACATAATTGATCATAATATTCAATCGCAAAGTGAATTCGTTAAGTATGAGGAATTGACTTTATTAATATTTAACAATAACAGTTCAAAAACCTTCATTAAGGTCATCCACTTGAACATCACTTTCTGTCTGGAAATAAAGAAAACACATATAAAAAGATTTAAGATCAGTCTTGTCTCAAATGAAAAATCATTAACAACCCACCTACAAAGACGTTTAAAGAAAATAAATTCATTTATTTCATCTAACTTTCAGCCAAATGTTACTTAACGGGCTTGAAATTCAACAAATGCAGTACAATAATTTAAACTTTAACCACATTTTGCAACACATTCCAATATCAAACAGAAATACCAAGGAAAATGGCCGATTTACTCTTCTCACTTCTGATACTCAAAATATGTTGGTTAGATTGCTGTGGTAAGGGCCGTGTCTCAGCTAAAAGAATTCTTTACCTCATGACGGGTCTACAGGAGGGTTTCAGATCATATATATCTAAAAATACGACTCATTACCTTCAACTTTTGCCTACCGGGTACTTAGCACCATGTTGTTCCCTGACGTAGCATTTAACTTCTACAATGGATTACGAAACTTGGCTATGGTTTCGTTTGAAGCAACCAATAGCATTACAGAAGTCATTAGATTATGTATGCATGTATGCATGTATGTATGTATGTATGTATGTATGTATGTACCTAGATACTTAATATAGCGCCTTTCAAGTACCTCACAAAAGCGCTGCACACACGGCTATCTGACTACAACAAATACGTTTTAAGACAGTTTGGGAATGTTTCCTGCACAGGGCCGAGTGCAACAGTGCATAAATGCAATGGAAGACTGTTCCACAAAGATGATCCAGTACATGAGAAGGCATGATGAGCTTGAGTTGAAGTGCAGATTGGTTCCTATAAAGCTGAATCCTCTCACAGCCACAACAAGTGATACATTACTCTCGCCACAACACAGAAGTCCGGCCACTTCTTACCTCAAGGAAAACAGAAGATAAGTCCTCGGATAATCGAAGTGGGTGACTTCCACCCTTGTAGAAGCTTGGACTTCCTCCTACGAAACATACAGCCAGCAATAAAACACTATATCTCAGAAACTTTGATAAAACTAACGTCAGCATCAGCTGCAAAACTATTGGAAAGAACTAAAGCCAATCTAATCTCATCAGTAGCCTAATCCTATCCAGGGCCGTTTCAAGGTCATCGCAGGCTCTATGCACGCTTGCATTCGTAGACCCCAACTCAACTGCCAACTCTGCATTAAAGCTAAACTCAGGACTCACATTATTTCTAAGTTATTAAATTTGAATTTGCTGTTTGCAATTTTCATTTTTCCATTTTCCCGATCAATCATTCAATATCTTATTTTCAGATTTTCGTAGAATCTAGGCACAGTGCCGACTGTGCCTAGTGGATAAGATAAAATCTGGAAACTTCTATAGCACCATTACATTAAGCACATTAATCGATAGTCGCTTCTAGACAAACCTCAGTCCAAAATCACAATCCAAAGACAGGTAAACATGGAATGAGTGGCCTTGAAGACAATTACCTGACATACTCGGAGAATCTGTGCTTGAATGGAGGTTTTTGTCAGCGCTTGAGCTGCTGAGGGAGGGTGAATCGTACGCTGTGGCACCGGCAACCGATGAATCCGGTGTCATCTCGCTCGTTCCAGATGGAAAACAGTCTGAGTTGGAACTCTCCGTGCTTGCTACGCTGGCCCCATCTTCAAGGATTGAAGACAGGCTGCTCAGGTTCGCAGGTCTCCGTGAATCTGAAAAGGTTTGTACATCCAGTAAAATATCAGGATACTTGGGACGGCACATATCTTAACTAGAATCATCCAACTGATACATTTTTTTATTTTAGACTGAGATTAGGATTTCTGATCGAGTTTTCTTCAAGCATCCATTGATAGATGCCCTGTGCACTGTGCTAACAGTTTACTGCCCTCTTCTGTATGTAAGAGGTAAATAAGTTTAGATAAGGTTAGATTAGCGATTATACATCAGAGCACGTACGATGAGTCTCCTAAGTGTCACGAAATAAACGTGAAATTAAGATTAAAATAAGACAAGACTCGATATATGTAAAGCCTTCTAAGACTCCAGAACCATTCTCTTTTACCTGAGCAGGTCTAGGAGCAGTTTTGAGAAAAAAATTTCTTCATAACTAAATAAGTTTTCTAATCTATAGCACAACTGATTCACATTCTTATTAGACGTTGCAGCACTACATACTGCTAAAAGAGGGGAATTTGCAGATGCCTTGCTTCAAGTGCATTGGGCTTTCTTGTGCACTGGATCATGTTTGTCCAAAGTTCAAATTCGCCTATTCCTTTAAGAAACGCCTCAAAACTCACTATTTCTCACTGGCTTTGAAGAATTTGGATATCTAACAGCTCTTCACATGGCGACTGACTAACCACGCCTCTGATTCGCATTTCTGTGTGACCTTGCGTGCATTAAAAATGTCTGTAATAATAGTAAGCAAGTGGAAATGGATAAATCTTACACCCGTAAAGAACTGAGAGAACATACAGAAGATGGCAGGCTTTCCAAAGTCTAGACCACAGAAAGGTGTTAAATAAATATATGCTTGATACACATGTAGATTAGGAAAGTGACCTATACCTGACTCTGATGTGTCCTGTGATGTAGGACAAGCACCATTTGTCCTATTTCCATTCTGCCCAACAAATGCGCCACTTCCTGACAGAATGTCCTCTGTCGTTGGAGAAGAGGTATGAACAGGTGGTTGAAAGTGGTAAAGTGACAGAGGATTGTTGTCACTGGTTGAACTCTCGCCGTTCCTCACCAACGTGCTGGAACGTGACCGGACATCATCGTCCGAATAGGAACCATCAGCCGTCACAGAGGAACTGTTCGGTGACCTTGTCAGACTGGTAGTTTCCTCCATGTGCCTAAGAGTCGCATTACTGTCTGCAATTGCCAGAGGCTGCTTCTTCAAAGTCCACAAATGATCTGTACTGGGCTCCTGGTCCACGTCGAGAGATTCAAGGCTCTTCAGTCGGATCCCGTGACCCTCGGAAAGCATTCGGTCTGAAACCATTGCCAGGAAATACAGCAATGAACTGAATATCGCCAACGAAATCACTCACAACTACACCAGAACTTGCTTTGAGGCCACATCAAGGACTGAATAATAATGAGACTGTGATATGATGAGACAACTTTCTAAAGGCGAGTCAAATTTCAGATGCAATGTACTTGGTCGACTAAGAGGGATATAAGGTCTGCTGTATTGATAAGGGTAATGATAATGATGACGATCAGTATCAACTTTATGATGAACACAACAAACTTAGAGCATACAAAAATGACCAGGATCGTTTTACAGTAAAATAAACTTTGATCTAATGAAGGTGACCAGCATCAGTTTTACGAATTTAACTAACTCATTGGAAACCAAAATGAACCAAAGTGACCAGACTTAATTTTAAGAATGTTTTGACGAACTTAGCTAATTATGGCTCGTTCCCAGTTTACGAAGCACCAGACGAACTTAGTGTTAAAGAAGACCACTAGCATCAATTTTATGATGAACTAACCAAATCGAGTGCTAATGACAATAATCAAAAACAGATTATATAATTATTATTATTTTTATCCATTTTTAAGTGCCAATATCTAATGAGAAAGCACCAATCGATGGCGCTGAGCAATTGTTAACGAATGACTTCATCAAGGTCCCTACACCATAACGGTCTCAGGGGAGGTGCGAACCCATAATTTCCGTGTTACAAGACAAGAGCTCAAGTAATCAGTTACCATGTCCCACAAAAAAATCACTCGATAAGACCAGATTGGAGAGATGTATATTAGATCCTAAACAGTGCAAGACAAACCTTTCGGACTGAAATTTGGCGAGAGGAGGTTGTTTTCACTGGCCGATCGGATGAGATGATGAGATGCATCATGCGCAGAGACGGAGGCCGAGGCAGTGTGTGGTATTCGCAGCATCAGCAGAGCATGTACGTGCTGCTGCTGATGCTGCCGAAGCTGCAGTGACTGGTGCTTGCTTCCAGTTGGCGTTAGCTGCTGCCGGCGTTGCTGTAGAGGGAATATTGATGGGTGATGACCTGCAACATACACTTCCAACTGTATGACCTTGTGCGCATTAAAAATAATGTATGTATGTATGTATGTATGTATGAATGCATGTATGTATGTATGTATGTCTAATGTCTGTAAGTATGCAAGCATGTATGTATGTATATTTATTTACCATCTTTGAATGTACAAACGATGCAGCCAATTTCTTAATGTGTGAGGCAGAAGAAATGGATTGGACAGACGCTGAGAGGGGCTCTCTCCTAAGAAATGTCATCGAGGGAAGAATGGAGGGGAGGAGGACAAGGGGAAGACCAAGACGGATGATGCTGGATTGGATGATGAAGGAAGGATACAAAACACTCAAAGAATAGGCTTAAAATCGGGAGAAGTGGTGACATCGGATGTTTGAATCTGCCTGAAGGCAGACAACCAGAAGAAGAGAAGATCTTTGAGAATCTCTCAACAACACTGAAGCACCCCATCTAACAGCTCTAGAGGTGGCAATACCAGGATAAGCTAAAATGTTTTACGAAATCATTACAATCAATCAGCAAAGAAGAAAATAATTGTGCTTCCCATCACGACTTCCACTGCATCAAAGACTAATAATACGACTCTAAGACTTTGAATATGATGGCAGCTGACCAGTAACTGTGATTAGAAATCATTGTATTCTTACCACGAAGAGCAGGATGGATTGTTCTGTTCGTCTTGCCATTGACCGCATCAGACTGAATTTTCAGACCATCTTCTGAATCATCTGACAGAACAGAAAGACCAGAATCTCTGAATTCAGACAGTCAGCTAATTGCCAAAAGGAACGTCAAGCAGAAGAAGAGATTAGAGGAAAAACATTTCATGCTCTTTATCAAATCTATGCAGCAAAACGCAACATAGTTCATCTATTAGATACCTGCATCTACGTTATTCCTCAAAAGAATTATCCTAATTTTTTTACCACTACTTCAATTGAAATTTGCCTTACACAACCTGACAACAGCATTTCTTACCTTCTAAGGTACACTGCTTGACAACAAGTTGTCAAATAGTCACAACGATCAATCCTACTCTGCTCTAATGACTTTTATGCTTCCATGCTATTGTCATATACAACGCATCTATTGATAGTACCTACTGACAGTACGCACTGACAGTACCCATTGACAGTACCTATTGACAGCACCTATTGATAGTACCTCGAGAACAAAACCTTATCAGTGCCATCTCACTGTGAATAGAGAAGATTTTACTCCACAAAATCCAACCTTTAGAGGATTGTTTGTTCTTTAAGAAGCGTCTTTTCTGGTCCTTTGCCTGATCGGCAGATAAACTCTTTGCATCGACATTGTAGACAACGTTTGCAAGGATTTCCGTAAGGACCTCCAACGCTTGCTGAAAAATTATTATTTCTGCTTGCCATTCAAATAAAGAAAGACCAGAAATATTTTGCAAATTCGCAGTCAAGAGGAATTCTTTACAAGCTTAGGAGACATCTGAAATATTGCAAACTGTAGCATTCAATTTCATGTATATTTCCTACAAGGCAATCATCAGTAGCCTGCAGACGAACATGTAGTTCTTATCAACTACCACATCATTTAGGCTGGTTGTGGGTTGAAAGGTTCTTACAAGGCTCTAAATGAAAGTCTATAGAAGTGCACTAACATACTTCTATTACATCAAAGAAGTAAGCTGTGGGAAACTTACGGCCCATTCCTGAATGACTTCCGGCCAATCAGTGAGAGATGAAAGAACAGAAAGCAACTGATTCCACAGATCTTTTGAGACTCCGAAGCTCAGGTTCGCTCGGATCCAAGTCACAATCAGGGTCTGTTGCAGTTGAAATAACACAAACAACTGATGCAAACTGGTAATAATAATAATAATAATAATAATAATAATAATAATAATAATAATAATAATATTATTATTATTATAATAATAATAATAATGACGACAATTAAACGATTTATAGCAAACGATTTATAGCAAAAGCATAATAAAACTGAACTAATAAAAATGTCATCAGTTGTCCAAAATGCTGGCAGGGTTGCCTCAAGATTCTTAGCCACTGACGTGTGCGGCTGGAATATTAACTGACCAAATCTGTAGGCTTCTGGGTGAAGCACAAGGAAATCCCACACCTTAAGTTGCTAGTCAATCCAAAACCACAACCACAGTACCCAGCGATGATCAAACACATGAATCAAATCATCCAAAACCAGTTGAAATCCACAAGGTTGATTCAACAGATACAATTGAAGTAGAGTAGTAAACTAAATATCTCCAAATACACAAGATCTTTATGAACACATGGCTTCAATTCCAACAGGAACAAACATTTCATCAGACCCAACACTGGTGACAATCAGATGTGACACAACAAAGATGATCAACAGACGGTCACCTCACCCAGAACTG
Organism: Allolobophora icterica; assembly: GCA_963556255.1. NCBI lineage: Eukaryota > Metazoa > Annelida > Clitellata > Crassiclitellata > Lumbricidae > Allolobophora > Allolobophora icterica. The sequence goes on from OY744605.1 coordinate 73,265,907, forward strand.
CATTCTGAAATCACCATTCTTTGGATAGAGTGAGTCGATATACATAAAGCCCCAAAGACCAGAAGACAGTTTATGGAGGATCAGCAAAGTGAGAAATAAGACTTCCGCCCACAGGTGATGTAATTAATCCTTCGGATAATTTACCTGAAGAAGCGTTGAAGCCAATTCTCCAGCAAGCGACTGCATCTTCTGTTTTGGCATTGTTGAATCGAGGATGTGCAACGTGATTTGAAGCAAAGCAGTCAAGAGATGTGTCCTGCACAAACCAAATCAAAAACCATCAATGCATAATGTAAAGTAGTCACTAGTAATGTTCGTTTTATTTATATGCACCATTTCCCCCAATGCTGTCTAACATACATTTTCAACATTTCCTAATCACAGAACAGAGTCCTAATCCGTTAACAGTAGTCAGACAGCCATAATATATGAAGTGTTTCTGAGTGGCCCTTCAAAGGTTGCATATCAAGTATATTCATACACACATTTATACATAAATACATAAATACAATGTAGTGGCCTTAAGAGGTACTTGAAATGAGCTAAAGTGTCTTGATACAAACATATATACATACATGCTCACACACACCCCTGCTCCCTCTCTCTGCTTCCTTGTTTTGCTCCTTCACATTTTTCAATCCACATATCTCATTCTTGGCCTTTCTGATTTGCTATATAACTGCACTTCCTACTTTCATTCACCTAACTCATTTTCTCTCCCTGCTTCCCTCCTTCCCAATCACCGGTGATGCATTGCCCCTATCCTGTTTTGTTTATCCCAACAAAGCCTCCAAATTTCCCCAATCCCACTTCTCCCCTTCCCTGCTTCATTCTCTGCCTCTTGGCTTCTTTCTCTGGTTTGGCAGACCACCTCTCCTTCCTCTGTCGTGACTCCTCCCCTTACTTCCTCTATTAGTCACTCAACTAGAACAGTCGATCCTGGCCAAATATCTTGCATTACCCTCTCAAGACAGATTCCAGACCAAAGTGCAGTAATACAAACCATGTATGTCGTGTCATGTAGACATTCATTGCGACATAACGATACACGCCAAGAGTCGTTTTACACAGGTCGACCTATGGACAAAAAATCTCACATCAGAAAAACCAACAAAAACTACAGGAAAAGATGCACTTAGCTCCTTTTCTGATGTTGTTCTTCTTATGAATTTCCTGTACTTGAATTACAGCAGTTTCTCAAGATAACTCTGCAAAAACCAGCCTCTGGCCATAAAGCATTAGATTTAATTTCTTAAATTAAGCAATTAAGGCCAGCCCCGTCTAACATCGCTTATCTTCACTCGAACAGCGTACAGCCAAAGTGTTCAGTCTACTATCATTCTATCCTTGCAGAGATTAGAACCCACAACCACTGGGTTGACAGTTCATCATGCTCACCAATTCATGAGCCCATTCCTGAAACAAATTTACCCTTTAACACTTTAACAACAAGAGTGTACTAAAACCAACTGGGAAACCAATGCATTGCTGAAGTGTCAACAGGTTTGCAATCCTTGTTCTGGCAGGGATTTGCAACCTGACCTTTCGATTGACAGTCCATCACGCTACCCACTAGACTATTACATAACTATACATGAAGCAAATGCTGTCAAGGTGTGTAGAGTAAAACAGACCTGTTCTGCGAGCACCTGTAGTCCAGGTGGCGACTCTCTCAACTTCTGGTTCAGGTTCTTCCAGTCACGAATGAAGACAACCATTGACTGTGTTACAAACACCTGGAATGCCCTCTGCTGCCCAACAGCCACATCCGTCCCCTAGACACCAATCGCAAATACATTACACATTGTTATGTAATAACAGAAACTTGAAAACATTTTCAGATCATCTTAAGTTTGCCCCTTGAGATCTGCTTATGACAGCCATGTCACTCTTGCTCACAAGAGGTCCCTTTACAGCATACCACAACAAGTTACATTATATAGTACACGTAATAATGAGTAATTAGATATAATTAGTATAATTAGCTTAAGTTATGTAGTTGGCATTTGCTACATATCATGCAAACTGCTTAAATCCATTATTATTCTCACACTACAACTGAGAATAATAATAATTTGGTGAAGAATTCTCTTAAATTGTATATGATAATTTACAATTGAAATCATTATAGATAGATAGATAGATAATTATTATTAACAGACTGACTACTCAATAATTACTACTAATTATTACATGTATTACCAAATAACTGGTTATAATAAATAATCACATTTACAAATCAATTGATCGATCAGTCAATAAATCAATCAATCAGATCTTTTACCAAACACCCAAATTTGTCACAATATAATAAATTGTCAGCATAATGTTGATGCCAGAAGGGAAACCCAGAATGAATAGAAGTTCCGTTACTATGGTTATAGGTCCAATTCCTGAGTCATTTACATCACCTGAAGACAGTTAAAATAAGACAGGCTCACCTCCAAGACCGATTGGCTGGATGAAGAGCTGCTGCTTTTTCTCTGGCAGCCATTCAAAGAAAGACCCGGACCACCTTTGTCGGTTAACGTCTTTGCAGTTCCAGGCTCATTCGGCTCATCCATGAAGGCTGGCTTTGTCCGACTCTGAAACCAAAATATGCCATTGGAAGAGTGAAAACTGGCTTCAAGTCGTATCAGTGTATCATTTGTAAATTAATTTTAAAATCGGGCAATTCTATTACAAGATCACTAAGACCACTGATTGACGCCTTGTGTAGTATGATAATGGTATAGATATTTTCAGAAAGTTAGATTACCAGCACAACCCACAGGTAACATCCATTCTAACCATTTGCAGCTTGCTCAGCAGACCACCCAAATTCTTTTACACCCTGTGCTCCTCTTGCAGCGCAAATGTTCAATTAAAACAACACAAGGAAACTAATGGGAAATCTGTTTCTGATTCAACACAAGTAAACCTGAACCAACCTGGAACCAGCGTTTGTAGACTGATATCACCCGCTTAGCAATGCGACTGTGACGGAGGGAAACCAAAAGTGCCTGCGACACAAGTCAATAAACAATGCACAATCTCAACACAAATATATAATCATGAGTCTTACAACAGAGTGGACTTATAAATGCAAAATTAATCGGTGAATACATCTATTGATCCAGTATGTAAACCAGGCCAGCACATAAAAGGGATAATTCTGAAGTCAATAATTAGTGCTACATCGCAATTCTTTTATGGCATGTTAACTAGTACAGCATGCTAAGTTAATAGCTTTGTGGGACATAAGACCACTTTGTGTCGGGCAGAAACTGGAAGCATATAATTGAATTCACACTATATTAGTAACTCTGTGGTGCTGACATAACAAGGCATCAACTGATGGCATATTAAAATCAATCTGAGAGTCAATTTCCATATGATCAGTCTGTCACACAGTCTATGATGTAGAACAAAATTCGATAAAATGCTTGAATGCACATGATTCTGGGTTCTAAATCAAAATCAACAGACATTTTTATCAATAAAGCTGCTTTGTCACTACCTCCAAATTTCATGCATATAATTAAATGAATCAAATACAGTGTAAAATACTGATCAGTGTTAAGGTAACTACTTCCTAACAACATAAGAAGTTTATTCATGAAAGTCGTAACAATGACAAGGAAGACAATGAAGACAATGACGAGAACAAGATGAAGATGATGATGAATGATTATGATGATGGAATCATAATAATAAAATAATAAAAACAATAACAGTACTAAGTGTAAAAAATCACAAAACTGAACAACTGTAAAGCCAGTGATAGGGATTTAAAAAAACACTCCAACCTGATGGAGGATTTCGAGGACGATGTTAACGTTTTCTCGTGACATATAAAACACGGAACGGACCATTGCACATTCGCCTTCTGTGTACGTCTTCTGGCCCTCTGGTGACGACGACTGAAAAATTGCCCCAGCCCCGAACATATCTAGCTTATCTTGCGGAACTTTCTCAGGAAAGATGCCAAATGAAATCCTGAAAAAAAATGCATATTGATTAATTTGCTTCATCCATTCAGAGCACAATTTAGCTGAAATCAGATTTAAGAATAATAAAGATCTCAGCAGTAAACAACTTTCATGTTCAGTTTGACAAACGTACAATGCAACTGTTTGTTATGCAAATGTTTGTTAGACCTGGCTGTTGAATGCGATCAATGGGGCGTTGTGGCTCAGTGGTAAGTTCGGCGCCTTGCGACCGGAGAGTTCCAGGTTCGAATCCCACTCTAGCCGCTGCGTACGGACCTTGGGTAAGTCCTTCACTCGCAATTGCTCATGGCGCTTCGGCATGAAAATTCCGGCACAGTATCAATGCTGTAGTCGGGAGCGCCTCTGAGTAGTAGTTGACTTCGAGAGGCGCTATAGAAATATCCGGAATAAAGAATACTGCCCATACTCCGGTCCTGCCAGTCCCAAGCTTGGAGAAAGGAGGAGGGCAACACCAATCATCTTTGTTATGATTCTGACACAGTGTCGTTACACAGAAACTAACCAACCGATCAGATTATAGATTAGACGCAGCACGTAAATTAGATTACATTCGATTAGAATGATTAGAACAAATTGGATCCAAGAGATTAGACTAAATTACACTCATCCCATACTCCGACTGTCAGACTTTGATTGGGATTTTCTAATGGATTATAGTTCATCCACTTGAAGTGATAATCAATACTTTACGCAGTTTGATAATATCACCATAGAAGTTATTCGATTAGTAATGTTACATTACATTTCCTTAGACATATCACATTATACGTCAGATTAGATAGATTACATTAGATAGATTACATTAGATAGATTACATTGGATTCTGGACCAAATAATATCAACCAATGAAAATATCTACTGCTCTACCAGTGTCCTTTGATGTCAAGCCCTTTATATAAGTTAGATATCAGTCTGAGAGTGATTCTTCAAAGGTGAAAATATCTACTGCTACTACCTACTATCTACTGTCTAATACTATGTAATTATATAACCAGATAAATAGATTCAGCGAAATATTACTGCACACGAGAAAAAGTTCTCAATGAAAAGGAACAAATTAAAAATACGATACACCTACTTTTCAGCCGGCATCCCGCTGTGACTCAATTGCATGAACTCTGTGACCCATCGAACAATCACTTCCTGCAGAGGAAGGTACGCATCACTGACCTGAGACGCCTGACCAGCCAACTGATTCTGTGGTTGAGGCAGTGCATCTAAAATACATTAGGAACATTACACAAGCACAAAAGCAAGCACCTGATTCAGCAATAAAACCAATTGACCGTTTGGATTACATGCTTATGATCTGTTGTGGAGAACATTACTCAAGTCAATCCCTATGGGTAGCAAATGGTATGTTTAAGCCAGCTTAACTCCAAGTTGAGTTTTGCTGGATTTCTCCCAAGGATTATGATCTTTAATGACTCACATTGATCGGTGATGCTGTAGTTGATATGATGTCTCTATCCAATATAATTATAACGATCATGAAAATGATAATAACTTTACCGTTCGAAGGACTGTAAATGTCAGTGGCATCAAAGTCCGGAAAAATTCGGAGGATGTAATACTGGTAGAATTTCCTGAAGAGGAATTCAAAAGAATCCTGTTGGTTGCTCCACATCACCTTTGCAGCCTAAAAATAGAACTGAAATGCCTATAGATACGACTCCACCAATAGAAATATAGCATTTTCAGTGACTGTGCCATAGAGGTTAGGACAAAGTTGTTTACTTTCCAGAGAATTTGTTGGATCCTGATGGATCATATAAACCTTGGTGAAAAATGACAGAACAGCAAGGACTTCTCTTGGAACAGACTTCCATATATATGTACCAATTCATTTCACTTTCCTCAGCAAACATTTTCCACTTTTCTTAATTTTTACCTATACTGATCAGTCACAGCCATGTGTGCAGAACTTCTGAGAGTGCTAGAATACGTTTCTTGACACATGTGATAAAATGCGGTTCAACAAAACACTGAGGGGTATAAAGTGCCCTTCAAGCACCTCCAACAGTGCTGCCTGCATGGCTATGAAGCTGACATGGGCGGCGATCATGGGGGTCAAGGGGAACAAGACCCCCACCTTTAACAGTCGGGGGACACGCCATGCATCGGACCCCCCACATTGTGAAGAAACCCCCAAAAAAGGTAATCCAATGTTACACGCGACAAATTTTTATAACCTTTTTTTGACCAGATCAGTTCAAAACTGTTTTGACCAGATCAGTTAAAAAATGTCCCCCTCACCTGTCAAACAAGATCGCCACCACTGGCAGATGATCTAAACAAATGCGACTTCAGGTAATGCCTGATGTAATAAAATGTCCAGTTGAGCCCCCATATGTGATGCCGCATATATGAAAACGGACCACAAGGGGGGATTTATTTACCCGTCAAAGCAGCTCCCCACTAAATGATAAATACGTGATTACGATTACAATGATAAGAGCTCATTAACAACCACAAGTTCAGGGGTAAGCAGTTAATACTTGAACAACTGGAACTGTCACCACTGGCAAGTCTCACACACACACATGAAGAACACAGCCACTGGAATCCTATGGACGGTTGACACTTGACACCACATTCAAATTTCCTGCATCATGATATCTCAAATAGGTGTCTATATCACTGAGTGGGTGTTAATAAATTATTCCTAAACTTAACAAGACAACTTTGGAAAATGACCTTTAGCAAGAGACATGAGAAAAAAATACCTCAGTGACCATGCACTTGAGAATCCATTCAAGATAGAAACAGAGGGAGCCACTGTTCTGCATCATATCAACTCCTAACAACAACATTCATTTATTAATTACAGTAATTAATGACTCACCCAGTCACTGCTTACAACACCAATAGCAATCATCCACATTCTGGGTGAATGCATGTATCAACTTAACTTATTCAATCTGATCTAAACTGGTCTACTCCATTCTGTTTAATCTAATCCAACCATCTATATGTATATCCATCTAAACCATCTAATGAAATCTAATCTTACGACTTAAATGCCACCATTATAATAACTCACAGATCACAATCTCTGTCCAGTCGTGACGTAACAAACGTGAAGCTTCCTACCTCGATCTAAAATTAGGCTTCGGAAGACACGGTCGCAGTTTTCGGTTGCATTGTCCATCAGAATTGAATACCATGCAATGAACAGCTTCATGCCATCCTAAAGCATCAACGAAAGAATGCTTGGGAGACAGTGACAGTAATAGCACAATACAACACAGATGAAACTTAGCATCATCTTAAAATCATACATAAAGAATGCTTAACACATTGACAACAACACAGAACAATACAAGTGAAATTTAGCACCATCCTTAAACATTATGTACAGAAACAGTGCCCAAGACATTGACAATAGCACAAATATTATAGAGTGAAATTCAGCACCATCCTAAACAACACAGAAACAGCACTCAAGACACCGACAACAGCACAATATTATAGAGTGAAATTCAGCACCATCCTAAACAACTCAGAAACAACATTCAGTAGTTTGACAAAAGTACAATGCAATAAAATACATATTCCTGAAATCAAAACAGACCGGGAGCTCTGAACATGATGTAAACACTGGATGAAGATCTACTGGCTGTCAAGGAGTGCCCCTGGTAGGTACTTACAGGGTGGTACTGGTGTATTAACGTTCAGTTACCCCTAACAGCACATCTAAGCCCTTCAGCATACCATAAGCTGAAGCTTTCCAATTAACCACTTACAAAGAACTTTCTTTGAAGCAATCCCCTAAAGACCTCATCGTGTGCTTCAATAACAAGGCTAAAGAAGACTACATAGGATTAGAATTGGCAGTTCACAGTTCGACTTCAATCCAGGTCTGAAGTGGTTACTTCATGTCAAAGTGGACAGCACCTCTTAATTCATCCACTAAATACAAGAACTTGAAAGCTTTCAATGTCAAACACTTGACACATAATTTCTAATTCTTACCTTCTGAAATGCAGAGCACCTCAGCAGTTTGTTCATTATCTGCCCTAAGATCAACACACAAGTTAAATACATTCGTTAAGTTTTAAACGTGCATAATTATTCAACAAATCACTGTTTCTAATGTTTGAAATTCTTAACATGCATAATCCCATTTGTGTAAACATGACAACAATGGCAATTTTAAAATAAATTTGTGTCCTTTACTCCGCTAGATAAGTCAGTCAGCCAGCCACACAACCAGCCAGACAGCCACCCAAACAACCAGCTTGTCTGTCTTCCTGTGTCCTTGTCTCTGAATGTCTGTCTCTACCTGCCTACTATTGTTACATATCTGTGGGAGCCTGAAATGAAACTAATTACAATCCTTGAAAGACAATTGTTGCAGATATCTTGAAAAAACTTCTTAAAATTGAATATTCCAGTTTTCCTTCTGCTGCTCACTCACCCAAACTGTGACACTGCCAACGCTTGTTAATTAGTTCCGGCAAAACACAGAGAATTTTCTACAAGGAAAACACCAAATGACGCTCAGCAAATTTCACTCACATAAACATTTACCAGAAACATTCTGCACAACTAAAATCACCTGCAACATACAACGAACAAGTTCATTTTTCACCGAATCATCTAAAAGTTATCTAATCCAATCTGGAAACTGTCATAGTACTATTATCATAAATGCACAGTGCATAGGGGTAGACTCTGGGGGGCAGCCAGGGCACGTGCCCCCAATAATTGAGATGGACTGTACACCCAATGCAACAAGTGTAGAATGAATAACCAAATGCCACCCAATATTTTGGACAAGTTTACGCCATTGGCACGGTGTATCAATGGTCACTTTTAATCACAACCAAATTCCAAATTCACAATCCATGGCTACCATCCATTAATTACACAAAGCATCAATCAATGGTCACTTCCAAGTAAACTGCAAGTGTAATTGTAATTAGTAACTTCTATTGCACCGGTGTCTAATGCACAAGGCATCAACTGATGCTACACCAAAACCAAGCCGTAATCAGGTCAATATTCAGAAGATCAGTCTGTAAAACAGAGAGGCTCCAAATCCAGTCCTTTAGCCATGGAACCAGTTGGGACATCTAACACTAACAACTCAACAACTTTGCCATAAATCTCAACCCTACAGATTACGTCCTTTGCTATCAAGCATCAAATACTTCACAGTAGTCACAACAATTTCATGACATAAACTACAGTCTAGACAGATAGGACTTTCTTACTTCAAGCGTGTAAAGAACAAGGTCCATGTCCTCTCTCTGTGGGTTACGAGACGCTGATAAAAACCAAACACCACAATTTACTCTCAGTTACTGTGAACACTAAAAGACATGCAAAAATTTCAAACATACAATTTGAAACTATTAAACAATCAGTGTATATGTAGGAAATAAACTGCGAAGAAACCTTGGCAATCATTTCTTTTGGCATGCGATTGATTCTTGTGAACTTGGCTCAGAGACAACAGATCTATTTATCAGTAAAAAGTCATGCAACAGATCTATTTATCAGTAAAACGTCACAAGAAAAGGCATATGTGAAACCAACAAATGACTTAAGGTTCTTTCTGCCTATCAGCTTCTATGAGAACATCTGATAATTAAAAACTGTTGTGTTGCAAGGCGTAGCAAAAGTCAAGTGTCCATTGATCAAGTGCAATACTGTTGTTATGAGAGGTGAGCAAGCACCAGAAGTAGGCCGATTTAAATGTAGTACCTGGTATTTAAATGTAGCATTCAAATGTATTTAAATATCAACAAACCTCATGTTTGGTCTAAGAAATTGCATAGACATGCTTTACTTTACATGACATATATTGTATGACATTATATGACATTGCATTACATTACACTTATATTTACATTATATGACATGTATAATGTATATATTATGACATTACATTACATTACTTTTACTCAATGAAACTGGGTCCAGCTCACCTTTTGTTGACAGGACCAATTCGGCTGCTGTGAAGCCCTCGTGAAACAAATAGTAGATGTAAGAGAAGTTCTCATTATAGAAGAGCTTTAGTTTGTTCACTTCGTAACCATCTGTGAATTGCAAAAGTCCAATTATTCCAATAAATCAAAAGTCAACCAGCACAACAAGTAATAAAAAATTCATAATAACAATATAACTATTATAATAAAAGATTTGAGGATGTAATAGGAATGAAGCTTTCACAATTTCAGCAAATCAGCATGGTCTCATAATTATTATTGTCATCATTATTACGCATATAATTATAATTGTTGATCATATATCCCTAGGGTTGCCAGACACATGGGTAGACAAAGGAGGACACAGAAACCCAGAAAGGAGGACAAAGGAGGACATGTTGAATATTTCACTCCAGTGTCAGAAGAAACCAAGTAAATAAGTAACTAAGCAACTAAGTAACCAAGAGACAAAGTCACATTGAAAAGCTGCATTACTAATAAAAACAAACCTCAGACGCCGCTTGCTACCAGACATAAAATTAGCACTTTGAACTTTGACCATAGATACATTGTAACATTACTCAGATCATGGACTAGAAACTTCTGTAAAATAGAGCTACAATAAATAATAAATAATTAAGTAGATTAGTTAGGGCAACTTAGGGACAACATACGCATGTTAAGTCGATAAAAACTGCCATAAAATAATAGCCAATAGCCCAATATGACAAACATACAAAAAGCCAGACAGCTTGCAAGTTTTTAGCTTTGCCTGCCAGACAGAGGATATGAGGTCAAAAAGGAGGACATGTCCTCCTTTTGCCAGACGTCTGGCAACCCTATATATTCCTAATGTGCCTGTTGTGACACTGATTTCAAAAGCATGGGTAGCTGGAATTCTATGAGTTTTCAGTTCTTTGTGAAATGAGATGGGAGAAAGAAAAGCAAAAAAAGAAAAGCAAAACCAGTGGAACTGACTTCCACAGAAGTGGATCAGCACGTGAAAAGACATGGAAACTACAATCCTTTGGAAGGATTGAATAAACAGTCATATATCTTACTGAGCATTTATGGATCAAGACACTCAGTGCAGCAACTTTTGAATACCTATCAAAGGAACTATAAGCAGAATACACACAATTGGAAAGTTGCACTCTGGAACTGCAACATGATAACAAATAACCTGCCTGTTTCATCTCTTTCGATCTTGACCTGGAACCGATTTTACCCCGCCTATCGATTTTGTTTTGACTAAGCGCCTGCGAATAAGCTGGTTCCTGCAACTTCACTTTTTGGGCACTGTAGAAATCTCGAGATTACGATTACAAAAATGATGCTGGACCCATGCTAATCAATTTAGAACTAAATCCTTTTATAGTATGGTTATTGTAATACACAAATACTTAATAAAAGGATGTTTCTATGTAAAACTTAATTCCATAAACAAAATCCTTTTGACAGAACCCAATCACGAAACTACAGCAAATATAATTTAGAAGCAATCAACTCAGTGACCTGCGATCTGGGAACAAGGTCAAGAACAACCATCAGCAAAGGTTAAACAGACGAAGGCAAAACTCGACACAACTTTACATTGCTATTTTGTTAAACACCGCACAATAATTTACCTTAACCAGTTCCATAACACTGCATACTACTTTACTGTTACCACTTTGTTGAGAACTGCATAAAAATCTAAATACTTTTTCCTTAAACACTGCATACTAATTTATATATACCATTCAACAACTATGCTGCTTTAACATTACTATTTTGTTACATAATACATACCACTTAACACACACCATTGTGTAAAACACAATATACTACTTAATCTGCACCAGTTTGTTAAACACTGCATCCTACTTAACCTTTACCATTTTGTTACACATCGCATACCACTAGACCTTCACCATTGCTTTTCTATCCTTGTAGCACTTTACTTCTAAAGACATTCAGCACTTGGCACAAACCGCGGCTTTCTCCTTAACCTCTGATCACTTTTCTTTCTGTCTCTCAGCTGTCAATCTCAATTGTTTGCCAACCAAAACGTGCTAGTCTCCAGCAGATAAGTGGCAAACAAACTACAGTTGAAATGAAGGATGACAAATAACAACATCAACGACACTTGACATCGACTCAACTCGCCTGAAATCAGTCGCAGATGTTTGAGTCGCGAGGAAATGTCTCGCTTCGAGTCGAACAGTTTCAGCTGCGATTTGCTAGGGTTCGTGGAACTTTTGCGGCTGAAAACATTCACCTGGAGAGAATGAAATCAGGGATCATTATTAATCATTTGTTCGTTCGTTCATTTATTTGTTCATTATATGATTGATTGAATGTTTTATTCAATCAATCATTCAATTGTTCATTTATTCATGCAATAAATCAGTCAATCATTCAATCAATCATGCCTTCATTCATGCAAAAAAAACCAGTAAATCAGCAAATCAATCATCCAAACAATCTGTCATTCAGTCAGTAATGCATTCATTCAATCAACCATTCAATCCGTTGCCACTCAGCCAGTCAATCAATAAATTTATAAGCAACTTGATTTGTCATACAACTGATAGACAAACAGAAGAACCACAGAAAAAGAAGGAAAAGCTTCATTCACATCCACAGTTCTAACTAAGCTTGCAAAAACTAAGAACTAAGCAATAACAATATCCAATTAATTTCACAATAATGACACTGTTTGAGCAAGATTATCAATTTCTGAGCTCATTAAGTGAATTTTGATTTTTTTACACTGCAGTCTTTTCTGGCATTTTACACCTAAATTTATGTAACTATAAATCTCTTCAAGAACTCTACTAAGAAGGGCTTATTTCCAAAACCTGTTAAGTCCTTACAGAAATAGTGTGACTTAACGGGTTTTGGAAATTATTATTGGTTCCAGCTCAACATCAGTGAAATAAATTGACTAAGCATTGATGAAAGGTGCATACATGTAGCCAGAAGACACATATTCAAGGAAGGTCTTGACAAATGAATCAATCAACAGACCAATTAGGGGCCATCCACATAGTACGTACGCAAAAATTTGGGTTACCCCCTCCCTCCATGCGTACGTAATATATGGATGGCCTCTGAGGCAGTTAACCAAGAAAATACATTTGACCAAGTACTAGACAATGGGTTTGAGATATGATAGTGGTTATGTTTAAAATGGCAAGTCGCAAAATGGAAATAGAGAGCAGAGATCGTCAACACAGACTGCACTTCTTCGGGCATTTTGCTCGCACTCCAGAAAATGAGTACCACAGCAGAGCCCTCTGAGCCACCCTGAACAAACCCCTGAGAGATTGAAGACCATGTGATCAATCTAGGACCATTTGGACTAGAGTTGTGAAGAAGGATCTCGCAGGAACTAAAAAATTTCAGCTTTCATAAAACACTGAGGAAGGCCCAGGACAGATGTGGACACAGCTATGTTCAGCTTAGTTCACCCAATCACCCACCACAGAGACCAGCAGGCATTTCCAGTGATTCAACAGAGAGATAATATCTTTCAAGGGGTAATCCTCCAGTTTAGGTGCTTTAATTATTTTTCATTGGAATCATTTGCATTAATCTTTGGTCAATATTTTGGCTTCATGTTTGTGCTATATTTTCATCGCTCATCCAACTTCTACTTTCAGTTACATTTTCATCGCTAATCCAGCTTCTAGTCTGAGCTACCAATCAATCAATCTTTATTGAACCATGAACAGTGCAAGTGACAGCAAAGAAAAGTCATTAAATCATACATTGCTATAGTCAGGGCAATAAACAACAAGGAAAAACATTAAACCACTGTCATAGTCAGCACTGAACAAGGACTAATGGCAACCCAAAAGGGGCATATAAGCCCCGCTAACTTAGGGTAACCCATATTCAAATTACATAATGATGGCAAGTATAATATTAATAGCAACAACACATAGTTAAAATCATAAAAAGAAAAAGAACATAACGCATATTAATCATAATGCAGTTTAAACATAGCCAAGGATCAATTTAACAACTTTACATTAGTAATATTATACTATGTTTTCATCGAGAATCCAACTTCTAGTTTGAGCTATCTTTTCATCGCTAATCCAGCTTCTAGTTTAAGCAGTATTGTCCTCGAGACCAAGGTCTAGGTTTTGAGTGCACTCGAGTTCGTTTGTAAAAGTCTTGGTCTTGAGACCAAAAGTCTGGGTCTTGGTCTTGAGTTTCAAAGTCTTGGTCTTGGTCTTGAGGTTCAAAGTCTTGGTCTTGAGGTTCAAGGTCTTTACAAGACTGAGTTTCAGTTTTATTATGAAATGCTTTCATCGCTCATCCACAGCAATGATATCGGCGCTAACAAGATAGAGGCCTATTTTCATCGCAATTCTAACTTCTAGGACTTTTAAGTTTTATTACGTAACAATGTTCATCCATCATCCACCTAGTTTCAGTTATATTTTCATCAATCATCACAATTGCCATAAACAGTCCACTATAAAGTGTACATATAATTAAAGCACCTAAACTGGAGGAGTACCCTTTCAAAGTTTATTTAATCAAACTCTGCATATAACGCTGTATATCATATAAAATAACTAAATACTGCAGGTATAACTGCATATTTTGGAGGAAAAGGGCCATGCCTTAAATTCTTTCCTTTCAAATGCCCCACATCCGCATGCCTGCCAGCTGTAACTAACCTGCGGAAACCTTGACATTCTGAAACAATAATCCTTTCTTTAAATCTACAAGAGAACCGACTAACTCTATCACACAATCAGTTTATTTTAACTGCTAATAACTCATTATTGCTCATGTATTTTTACGTCTTCATTGATATAGGTTATTTATGACACAGACGACATATTTTTCTGAGGTTCCACCTGCTACTTGATTACGTCACGTAGCCTTAACCAATAAATACACAGAACTTAGTACAATTCTTTTTTACAATTTAATAAAATTCATTTAACCAACTGCTCAAATAAAACTAGCAAATAAAGAAACTCCGATAATAGAAGGTGAATAAAGTAATCTAGAGGTTTGCAAGTTATTTTGTTTCCTCAGTCTTAAATTATAAACGAGCACCTCAATATCTCGTTAATTCCAAATAAGGACAGCTCCTCTTAATTTTATACCCTAATTAGACCCATAGTCTCGGAAAACATTGCTAACTACCTACGTGTGTAATACATTTGTACTGGCCTGAATCAAAGATAACAGTAGGCCTACAGCAGTATTTCATTTCAAGTGTAGGCTTGTTGACACATGCCACCTAGCGAATGCAAGTGAATCTAAATTTTAGAAGTCGGTGGAACGAACGAACGAACGAACGAACGAACGTTAGTTAGGCAGGCAGGCAGGCAGGCAGGCAGGCAGGCAGGCAGGCAGGCAGGCAGAGATGGATGGGTGGATGGGTGGATGGGTGGATGGATGGATGGATGAATGGATGGATGGATGGATGGATGGATGGATGGATGGATGGATGGATGGATGGATGGATGGATGGATGGATGGATGGATGGATGGATTGATGGATGGATGGATGGATGGATGGATGGCTGGATGGCTGGATGGATGGATGGATGGATGGATGGATGGATGGATGGATGGATGGATGGATGGATGGATGGATGGATGGATGGATGGATGGATGGATGGATGGATGGATGGATGGATGGGTAATGATAATTATAATGTAATTATAATTGTAATTGTAACCGAAAACTTATATAGCGCCACTCAATCAGCGGCGCTTTCAACCCGCATCAATGCCGGCACCGGCAAAAAGGAAAGTTTTCAGGCGTCTACGGAACTGGAGAGGAGAGAGGGCAAGAAGCTCTTGGCGGAGAAACAAGGGGAGACAGTTCCAAGCAGAGGGGCCAACATAGGCGAAACTTCTGGATTGTGCCGTGGAAGATCGCATGCGAGGGACAACCATAAGGCCGCGAGCCGAAGATCGCAAGGAAGCCCTCGCAGGCAAGGAAGAAACTGGGTTGCAAAAATTCATTAGGTAAGACGGAGCAGAGGCAGTAAGGCAGTTGCGCATGAGGGTGAGGGTTTTAAACTGAATTCGCTGTTGAGCAGGGAGCCAGTGGAGGGAATCACGGATAAAGGCAGAAATGTGGGCAAACTTGGGAATGTCACCTATAAGCCGAGCAGCAGCATTAAGGATAGTCTGGAGTTTGTGCATATTGGAGGAGGAAAGGCCAATGTACACAGCATTGCCAAAGTCTACCCTAGTGCAGATCAGAGCATGGACCAGTGTAGTAACAGCATGAAATGAAAGAGACTTGCGGATGGATCGGAGCTGGCGAAGATGATAAAAGCAAGATCTGGATACAAGGTTAACTTGATCAGTAAAGGAGAGGGTAGGGTCAAGGACAATCCCCAAGTCACGAACAGAGCAGGAGAATTGAATGAGGGGAAACCTAAGATGTAGAGATTCAAAATCAATCTTACTGAG